>OX578140.1:76229415-76785639 GCA_951213105.1 Amaurobius ferox
TCATCTTTATAATGAAAATTGTGCAGTATTTTTTGAAAAATTGAAAGAATTTGGTTCGATTGTTCTAACGGTTAAACATCGAGCCTATTGTTTTTCGGGGTGAACTATCCAAGAATGGACGCTAATTTTTTGAGCGATTTTTTTTAATCAAAAATCGATAAATATTGTAAAGGCATAATTAATTTTAATAATCGTTAAACTATCTTTTTTACATGTTGTTTTATATTTAAAAGCGAATGGCATTTACAGGACGATACCATGCGACGTTCTTGAGATATTTCACAATTGCAAACTTAAACGGAAAAATCATACATATAATACAGGGTGAGTCGAAATTGTTTTTACAAAAGCAGAGGGGTGATAGTACCCCACCAGACGAGCAATAATTACCATGAATCATAGCGTCACATTGCACTCAGAGAGGCAGAAAAGAGTAAAATTCGAATACGAACCTGCACGTACATCAGTGTTGGGAAAGTGAATGACCGATACCAAACGTTGCACAAGCAGATTTATTGTTCAGCGACAGACTCACAGCAAGTGCTCAAAGTGGCGACCACGCGTGTCGTTGCACCGTTCACACCGGCGAAGGAATGACTGACGCACCCTCTCGAAGATTCTGGGTGTTGTGTTAATGTGGTTTGTGGCAACAACGATGCGCGCGACGAGATCTTCCGCCGAGTCCACAGGCGTCTCGTACACTAGAGATTTCATGTGGCCCCAGAAGAAAAAGTCCAGTGGGAATAACTTGCAGCGCTGAAGTTGTGCCGGATTTTAAAGGGCAACGTGTGCTCTGAGTGGCTATCGCCGGAACCTACTAGGAGCCAGTTATGCTGATTCTGCTCCCTGGACATTTGCATACGGTAACTGCGTTCGTGTCTGGCGTAGGAGATATTACGTAGGCATGTACACAATGACGTCCGAGGCGCTGACTGCGTCATGCTCGACGCGGTTCGAAGTGCCTATATTCTACCTCTCAGAGTGCAATGCTATCCTATGTTCCATGGTAATTATTGCTCGTCTGGTGGGGTACTATCACCCCTCTGCTTTTGTAAAAACAATTCCGACTCATCCTGTATATATATATATATATATATATGTATATATATTCCCTGTTGTAAGATAAGTGAACTCTTTGCAAGTACCTTTAAACCTAATTGAATTGTCACCATTATTTAGACGATGTTATGAGCCATCCATTCTTGAGATATCAGAAAATATTTTTTCCCATATAGAATACTATATTTCTTGAACAAATTGAGCAAATTAAATAAAATGTATCGCGATAAATTCACTCAAAGCAATCTGCTGTATTGCGCGTACCATGAGATAGATCATTGTAACATTTTCGAACATTTTTATCTCATAAACCGGAAACAAGTTGTGACAATATGATTATGTTAAAATTTGTATTATATATAACAAATTTATATGCATTTTCTATTTAGATGCGCATGAGAACGATAACAAGCGCTTGAACATTTTTTTCTAAATTCGAAAAAAATCATGCAGAAACTGAATATGTCCGTTACTATCAAGTGAATAAAAGCTTTACAAGTACATTTAACCAGAAATAAATCATCTTAATTTGTTTGTATTTATCGTTAACCTTTATCGATGTATTGAAAATTTTACTTTTTAACCGAAGTGAGATATCTTTTGAAATAAGTTAGCTATTTACATGAAATGTGGTATTCTTATTTTAATCTCTTACAATAAGTCTATTGATTTTCAGAGACATATAGTAATAAGAAAGCTCTGATTTGTGGTATTGTTTTACAACGATATCAAAATTTGTTAATCTGTCTCGAAAGTCATATGATGGACACATCTTGATCCACACTATCTCATTTTTACACTCTATGGGTTTCAACATCGATCAGTCTGGCCGCCATGAAC
Source organism: Amaurobius ferox (assembly GCA_951213105.1). Lineage (NCBI taxonomy): Eukaryota > Metazoa > Arthropoda > Arachnida > Araneae > Amaurobiidae > Amaurobius > Amaurobius ferox. The sequence goes on from OX578140.1 coordinate 76,231,315, forward strand.
TCTTGCTAAGGGAATGATGCACGTGACTTTAAATCAATCTCAATAGTGTCTATCAATTTTTCCAAAACTATATTACTTCATTTTTCTTAAGAAATCACAACTTTTTTAAATGAAAGTATTAAATTGTTAGTCTGGGGAGTTAGTGTATTTAATAAAACACATTTTCAGAATGAAATAATTCAGATGCAAATGCGAAAAATATTAAAGTATTAAAATGGCATTTTAATATTAATTTCAGAATTTATAGAATGTTGTTAAGATATAGAAATATTTATTGAAGTTTTAATTGTTACAATGTAAATGTAATTTTTTTAAGGTTTGAGTTTGTAAGAAGAGACTCTCCGCATTTGAAAAAAAAATTGAGTTCTGAACAAGCATATAAATGCTTATACATTCACACGAATAGATGGATATAAGTTAGAATGTTTGTTTTGATTCATTAAATTTAGTATAATAGTTGTTTGTGGAAATTGCAAAGTTAATATTTTTTAGTTTGGGGTGAAATATATACTAAATTTTCGAAAATTATTTCAGTTACTTGCTAATATAAGAATATTATGTGACCGTTGTGCACTTCGAAATAACTGTGTCTAAAGAATATTCAATACCAAAGCTTTTATACAATATAATTAAACAATCGTTGTTTTAAGCAGTGTTACACTGCATGATTCGGGCCAACGGCCGTACCGTGCTGAAAACACCGGTTCTCGTTAGATCACCGAAGTCACGCAGCATCGGGCGCGGTTAGTACTTGGTGGGTGACCACCTCGGAACACCGCGTGCTGTTGGCCATCTCGGGTGCGGTATCCCCGTGGTTTGCGCGCTAGATTTGCACGCTACCACAAATGCCGCCGTGTTCATGCGGAGTACGATCACGTTAAACATGTGGGTCCGTAAGTCCTTCCGAGAGGTTGGTGGTAGGGGAAGGAGGGTACGGTCCCTGTGGATGCCTCCCCCACTGGGTTCGGGTCTAAATTGGGTGGCACTTCCCTGCCGTCCATACAGTTACCTTACATCTTTCTGGTAGGTCGGACGGTCTGGGTCTCAACAACAACAACACTGCATGATTCACACTCTTACTACGAACAAACATGAACTCTTGATTCTACTTGCTTAACTAACAGGTGCTCACCCAAAGAAAAGTCGTAAAAAGTGGAGTCATAGAACAGCTGTTCTCTGTGGACGACGATGTATCCAGTCAATTCGAAGATGAAGATAAACTGGTCAACGACAAAGTGGTACAGATCAGACCTTCCATCGATTCTTCTAAACCACCACCACCAGAAGAAGAATGTCCATCTGCGAAAGAAGCTAGGTAAGTTCAGTTTTCAATTGTCTGGGATTAATTCAAATTAATAATTCAGTAGTATTCAGTTGCTTAAAAGGCGAATTTCCAAGAAATATCGTAGATTATCTTAGTTAACTAGAATGATGGGGAAAATATTAATATTGGTGGTTATCCATTATTAGCTATCCATTATTCATCCAAACCCATAAAATACTTGCAATCATGGTTTACTTTTTTCAAATTCCACAGGTCACCATTTGTAATACAGATTTATCAGCTTCCCGATATATCCGGGGATTAATAATCACGGATTACGGTGCACTTTACTTCAGATATAAATAACAACCTTAAAAATCCCTCTGTTTTATCATAAGTTTTCTCCAAAAAGATGAGATTTTATCCTTTGTACTTCGTTCGTTCCATAACAACTCGCAAATTCTAATTTCACCAGATTAGACATTTTAAAGGGAAAATCAATAAATAAACTTTCACTAAGATATAGCTTGCAAATATCTTTTGAACTAACAGAATTACAGGATTCAAACTTCTGTTGCCATCTGGTAAATGATTCTACCACAGAAATACAACATTTTTTCTAAAGGTTATTAAAAACAACTTATCTCTTAATACAAAAAAAAAACAAAATGTAGAAACAGATCTTATCATAATTTCTGTCCATAAAATATTCATGATGCAGTCAAGTGAACTCCAGCTAAGTAGATCCCTTTCAGTTAAACAGAATGCGTTGGTGTCAATTGGATAATTAGAACACGTGATAGTCAAGGTACTTGGGGGAATGGGATTGACTGTAAAATCAATATACTTATACTGTACTAAAGTGAAATATTGTTTTCGTGTTGAAAAACTTCTCGACTACATTAAAATATATGTATATTAAAGAATGCTTATTAAAAATTTAAATATTATGTATGTCTCTTGACCTGAAAATGTATGTCATCCTCTGTTATCAAAATCTACTCGGCTGGTTGAAACAAAATTTGGCGCAAAAATTTGGCTCAAAGATATGATGTTATAAAAGTGTAAAATAACCTCACAGTATATTTATAATGTCCCCGTATCGTACGCAATCCATAACTGAGCAAGTTGTGAATCAAAATGAATTTTTCATATTATCTCATTTAAACAAAATGAGCGTAATATTGATATAAACAATAAAAGAATAACTGTTGTATTTAATGCGATACGAATTCATTTTCCTCATACTTTGTATTTCAAATTAAATTGTGGTTTATGTATACATAAAAAAAATTTCGATAGAAATTACGAGAACGAAATTGTTTTAGCAACCTGCTTGTGTCACATGAACAACTTTTAAGTATTCAAACTGAATCATGTTTCAAAATATTTTTTTTGAACGAAAGCAAAACTAATATGAGTTTTAAGATGGTTAAATCCTATGTGATAGATTTGCTCTTTTCAGATATGTCCCACCTATTGGCGAAGTTGACATTGATATCGATGTGGATGCAAGCTGGTCCCCATCTTTTCACCTACTCGTGTACTACATCCGTGATGACAGAGAGACTATCGCAGACTCTCAGAAATTCAAAGTCGAGAAATGTTTCAAGAACCAAGTAAGAATGTTATTTCATTTTCATGTTACTGTCTGCTGCCATCACTTGGAAACAACCTGAAAATAGTTGCACAAATTTATTTATAAAAAAAGTGTTACAATTACTTTACTCTGCAAAAAGATGTTTCTTGTTGTTCAAAGAAATGACTCAACCCACTCGATGTGGATCGCAGTAAATAGCGATTTGTAGAATACTGTACTTTGCGTTTACGTAAGCATCTTATTCAAAAATAATTTTTTTTATCTCGAAAGATGTTATTTAATAGAAATACTCTGCATAATTTTTAACACTGGAAAATTTTCTCTTTTATAAAAATATAAAACAATATTATTTCTATTTGAAGTCCAAACAATTTTTGCGCACTTAAATTTTCAAATGATATAAATTTTTAGAATTTTCTAAGATGCTGTGTGCTCAATTCTGTGTGCAAAGATGCTGTGTGCTCAATTCTGTGTGCAAAGATGCTGTGTGCTTAATGAATATACAGATGAGGTACAAAATAATACGAACACCTGTGAAAAAGTATGCTGCGTTTCACACCTACACCATCCACCCATTCACAGTCGCGCCAGCTGAAACAGAAGTCTGCCACCTAGTGGCCGTGAACGGGAATGTATCATCCTCTCAACAGCAGTCATAGGTGTTACATGTCTCTATCATACTCTCTGAGACACGCTGCAATGTCAGACTTGCCTGAATTCCAAAGAGGCATGATTGTTGGAGCGTGCTTAGCTGGAGCCTCGGTGACGGAAACAGCAAACCTTTTGTGGCGTGCAAGAAGCACGGTATCAATCGTTATGACAGCGTACACAAAAGGCGCTAAGGTGGCATTTTCACAGCACAGCAGTGGGCGATAGACAAAGCTTAATGATAAGGATAGACGGATGTTGAAGCGCATAGTGGCCCAAAGGCACAAACAATCATTATCAGAGATAACTTCCGAAATGAACAGTCATCTGCAGGACCCCATTTCAACCAAAACTTGCTCGTACTTTTTGTTTTACTGTAAATTAGAAACAGTTTAAATCAATAAATGCATTTCTGAAAGAAATACGAAATGTAAATGTTTATACAGTCCCCGGTCTTACCAATTATATTTAGGAAAATCATCCTCATACAATTTTATGCAAGATAAAAAAATCATCCTTTTACGACCAAAATTGAACGACTTATAGCTGTTTAAATTTAGAGCACTTTTTGTGCTGAGAAATGGTCAATAAGGTCCCTGATTGGTTGGTTGCTTAGAGAAATGGTCAATATCGTCCCTGATTGATTGGTTGCCTGAAACGGTACATTTTTATGCGTGGAAAAACGACTTAAATCATAAAGTTTAATGCTTCATAACTCGGTGAATTTTGGTCGTAAAAGGAAAATTTTTTCTTAATTTGCGTGAAATTGTATGAGGTTGATTTTCCTAAATATGATATATATATATGACCAGACATGATATATATATATATATATATATATATATATAAACCTCTCTGAAAGACCACCTCTCTTAAAGGCAGTTTATTTCTGGTCTATAATTTCTGATTAGAGGCTCAGTGTTAATTTTCCTTCCATTAAAGGACCACTATTTCCCGTCTCCCTTCCTGAAAGACCACTTTTCAGTCGAAGGGTAGAATTACTTCCCTGCTGGAATTTTGAAATTCCTCTTTTCTCCTGTAGGCTCAGCTAGCTGGAGGGAAAAGGGCTATTGTCCTCCTTCCTGGAATTGGCCGAGTGACAGACTCTCTGTGAAGTACCTGTGAGTCTTTTCCACGGGGGAGGGGTTGTCCAGATGTACCAGTTTTATCTCAAAGCTGTTGCTTTTCTTGGAGAGATTGCCACTTGTTGCTATCACCTCAGTTTTGTTTAGCATTGAAAACTAACACAGTGCGTATTCGAGTCGAAGGGCATATCGTGGTTTTCTTGCTGTGTGTACTAAATTTACATGATGTCTAAGAGAATTGAGCCTAACTTTAAAAGAGACAAAATGAAAGTTTTAAGAGCACAAGAGAACGGAACATCAGAGAGGAAATTGGAAGGGACAGTTTAATTGTAGCAAAACTCAAATAAACAATACGTTGAAAAACAAATATTTTCTGTTAAAAGAGTATGAGGAACTCAAATCTTGCGGTGTTAAAAGAAAGAAGGAAAAATTTAACGAGCAGAATGAATTTGTATTGTAGTGGTATAAGTGTGCAAGGTCAAAACACATCCCGTTGAGTTGGAACTTTGTTGAAAGAGAAGGCCATTTAAATTGCAGAAGCTATAGGGGAAAAAGATTTTTGTGAAGGCAATGGGTGGCTGGAGAAGTTTTATTACAGAAACAACATCGTCTTCAAATCTATTTGCGGATAATCGGCAGACGTAGATGAAGAGATGGTAATAGTGTGAAAATCTCGTCTTCCGTTGATTCTGGCAGGATATTCAGATCGTGACATTTATAATCTGGATAAGACTGGATTATTTTTCTGTACCTTGCCCACCAAAACTCTTATGGAGAAAACAGATGAAGCAAAAGAAGAGAAACAGGCCAAACAGCGACTTACTCTGGTCATTTGTGCGAATACCGCTGGAGAGAAGGAAAAACTAATCATAATATGAATGCTCAAAAGCCTCATTGCTTTAAAAATGTTAATGTGTCAAAAACTGGAGTGATTTGGAAATCTAACAAGAAGTCGTGCATGACATCGACCATTTTTGAAAATTGGTTACATGACTTTGACAAAAAGATGACCGCTCAGAGTAGAAGCATTATCCTTATTTTGAATAATGGTACTTGATAATTTGTATTATGTACAGGTGAAAAGTGTGAAGCTCTAGTTTCTCCCTCCTAACACGAAATACAAAATTCAGCCGTTAGATCAGGGAATTATTCATTGTTTCCAGATGGAATACAGACGTGTTGTTTTACGAAGGCTCATTTCGCTAATAGATGAGACCAAAACTGCTTCCGACATCGTGAAATACATCAATGTACTTGATGCTATTCGATGGATAAAACGTGCGTGTAACAACGTAAAGACACAAATAATTGTCAATTGCTTCAGTACTTGTGAACTGGATGGATCCATAGAAAAATACATTGATGATATCAGCGCCTTAGAAGATTGATTGATTGAAACCCAGACCGTCCGACCTACCAGAAAGGTGTAAGGTAACTGTTTGGACGGTCGGGAAGTGCCACCCAATTTAGACCGGAACCCAGTGGGGGAGGCATCCACAGGGACCGTACCCTCCTTCCCCTACCACCAACCTCTCGGAAGCGCCTTAGAAGATGAAGTGATTCAGCTATCAAACGCAGCTGAAGTCGATTATGACCCCAAATCACATGAATATGAGGAAGCTCTTGTGTGTTACAATGATCTATCTGAAGACTGGGAGAATCCCATTACGGAAAATCTCGACAAAGGTAAGACTTTAAAATTTTTATGAAAAAATAAATTCTACAACCGTTTGTAAGAATGAATGTTACTAGATTCGAGAATCTTTTTATATATTTTTGGAGCTTATTCTGATTCAGACGACGAGTTTCCTCCAGTTAAAGTTTCTATTTCATATCAAGAACAACACACTAGTTGAAATCAATAGATTAATAAAACGTTCGATACATGTTAGAGAGATGATACTAAAATAAATAATTTGTTTAAAGAGATCAAAGAATGTTTAGAAACGCAAATTGTTAATGAGAAATTGTTAAAATCAAAGCAAACTCTAATTAATTCCTTCTTTAACGCTGTATAGCCATGACATATAACTAATTCACTAATAATTTTTTTTGTAATATGCATGAAACTTTGCTTTACCCATTATCGCTATTAAGAGGCCAACTCTCTGAAAGGCCGATTTTCTAATGGCCCACTGGGTGGTCTCTTTAGAGAGATTTCTCTCTCTCTCTCTCTCTTTCTCTGTATATATATATATATATATATATATATATATATATATATATTCATATATATATATATATATATATATATATATATATATATATATATATATATATATATATTCATATATATATATATATATATATATATATATATATATATATATATATATATATATATATATATATATATATATATATATTCATATATATATATATATATATATATATTCATATACATATATATATATATATATATATATTCATATATATATATATATATATATATATATATACATATATATATATATATTCATATATATATATATATATATATATATATATATATTCATATATATATATATATATATATATATATATATATATATATATATATATATATTAATATATATATATATATATATTCATATATATATATATAAATTCATATATATATATATATATATACATATATATATATATGTATATATTCATATATATATATATATATATATATATATATATATTCATATATATATATATATATATATATATATATTCATATATATATATATATATATGAATATATATTCATATATATATATATATGTATGTTTGTGTATATATGTGTATATATCTTATAAAAAAAACCACAGAAAATAATCTATTGGTGGTTTAAATTGATGGTAATGTAAATTTCAATATTTATCTTTCAGGTTAAGATGCAGTTTGGAGATGCTGTCAAACAACCTGCAACGAAAACGTCCATACGAGTTTCTGCTTCACCCAATTCCCTGTGTGGTATCAAAATAGTTGATAAGAGTATATCTCTACTGAATTCTGACGACCAACTCACAAAGGATAAAGTGAGTTATTGCTTTCAACTAATCTGTTTTACATTGAAACAAGACCATTTTTTCATTCCTCTTATCTACTCGTATATTAAGAAGTCATGGAAAACAGTTATTTTGTAAAATAATAAAACTTGAATCCTGTCAACAACGAATGTTTACAGACCGTTCCAGAAAAGTGATCTGACAAATATTGCTCGTTCTGCGTTAACTTTACTCATATGGATTGTCCGACGATAAGCTTTCTAAAATATTACCTAATTATATTAAATTTCGATATGTGGTGTAAATCAATGTTTTACCACAGGATAAGTTCGTTGTCCGACGACAACGTTTTTAAAGCAATCACTTCTTTTTTTATTAATAAGTACAATTCACTTTCTGCGAAGTATAATGAGAGTTTGAGCAACTTATATAAGCACAAATAACAATAATGCAGCATACAAATGTTTCGAGGATACGTTAGATGCATTACTGTTGTTATTTGTGCTTATATACGTTGCTCAAACTATCCTTTTTTCTTCTTTTATTTTGAATATTTATTATAAGCTAATGTTTTACAGTCCGAGTAAGTTTCTGAACATGATCGGATAATAATTGTGCGTATTGCATCCCCTTTATTGATATACTTTTCCTCCGACAGGAAATCCTCTAAAACTTCACCGAAATTTATGAAGTTTAGAATGTACGTCAAAAGTAAATGTCACGGAACTTAATAGAAAAATATAGCGAAAACGTGTCCCCTAATATTGATATAGATTAATCGACGCTGAAATGATCCGAAAGCCAACATATTTTGACGAAATTTTCGGTTTTAATATTGTACATACACTGAAGTGCCAAAACATTAAGACCACCTACCTAATATCGTGTTGCTCCACATTTGGCACGCAAAACAGCTGCAACCATCCTTGACATGGATGCCACAAGTCCTTGGTAGGTGTCTCCGGAGACAGATGGTACCAGATGTGCAAGCAAAGGTCCCGAAACTGATGTCCGGCCAGTGAGACGGCCAGGACACAAACTGTAATTCATCCTCATGCTCTTCGAACCACTGTAGCACAATTCCGGCCTGCTGGAAGACTTAATTTCCCGTGGGGAAAACTGATGCGATGTAAGGATGCAACTGGTCAACAATGATGTTGAGATAGTCCACAGCTTTCATGGTGTGTTCCACCACAACCAACGGTCCCAAAGACGCCCATGAGAACGTCCCCCAAACCATAATACCGCCACCTCTGGCCTGTTTGTGACCCTCGGTACATGTGTCGAAGAGCTGTTCACCTGGAAGACGGCGAACTCTGCCGCGACCATCGACGTGATGAACCAGATATCGTGATTCATCCGACTAGGCAACTCTGTTCCATGGTCCATTCACGATGTTCCAGGGCACGCTGGAGGCGTAAATGGTGATGACGCTTGGTTAACAGAGGCACATGAGAGGGGCGTCTGCTGCGGAGTCACATATCCATCAGAGTCCGCTGAAGTGTGTGCGCCGCAACACTTCTACTGGAACCTGCAATGTAATCGGTTGTCAGTTGAGCCACTGGCAGTCGCCGATTTTACTTCACCAAGCGGGACAGCCTGCGGCGTCCAGTTTCGCTGATGACGCGCGGACGTCAAACGCCTTGCCGTCTACTACTGGTTTCACCGTCATTTATCAACTTTGCATAGGTCCTAATTACGAAAACTCGCGAACACCCGATGAGCCGTGCAGTTTCGGAAATACTCGTTCCGAGCCGACGGGTCATCACGATCTGCCTTCAATCGAACTCGCTTATATCAGCAGCCTTACTCATCACGCACACACGGAAGCGATCTAATCATGCCTCAGAATCACCGGTAGTCTTTAAATAATATTCCCATCTGCTCACGTGCCTTCCGCGTCATCCAGGCAATCTCATTCGCACACAGTGCGAGTGGTCATAAAGATTTGGTTCTTCAGTATATGATGTTTTTGATAAAATTATGCGAATAGAAATAGAATGGGGTCTGCGGCAGAAATTAACGTTGGAGGACATATCTCCTCAATAATGCAGCAATTTATTTTATGCAACTATTAATTTTTTGAATGAACATTGGTCGGTCTTCTAATTATTTGCTATGTCCGAAGATAATTCATCTTAAAGACATGTGATCTATCTAAAATTTGGTGTAGATAAAACTATCACTACAGAAAATTTTTTCAGAAATTACAAAAGACGAGTAACTCAGTAAATGTTGCACTATTTCTACAATAGCTCAACTTTTCAACGAATTTCAACGTGTTGTGTAAGAAAAGTATGAACTGCAGAACTATTTACTTGAATTCAGTGAAAATTCATATATTGCTTTATATTGAGTCATTTCTACAAATACCTAGAAATTCACTTGCGAATATTGTGTGATATGTTTCCTGCTGTGATAAATATATTGTTGTCTCCTCAGACTGTGGCAACTGACTGACCAAGATTAATCAAACCAGCAGATTATTGAAACAATCATTTTCATAGGAATTGTTTAGATCAGTGAAAGCACAACATCGTACACACAATTTTTTTAAATGATTGTCCCATTTTATGAATGGCAGTTATTCCGTTTCGTAAATGGGACAACTGCCTGAAAATCATATTTAATATAAGCAAAAATCAGCAGACATTTATCTGAAAATACTGGAACCTTGCCAAAGTTCGTTTGAAATATTCCATTATTTTTTCAGATATCGCATCTACAGATTCAAGTACACACACACAGACATCACTTCAAAAATGTTTAATTCGAGTTCAGGGATGCTCGAATGATGCTCTGCCGTCGAAAACTCGAATTCGAATTTTTTATCCCGTCACAATACCTTCCCTATATATTATACTATGTAATAGGAAATGCAATATTAACAGTAAAATAACTAAAACATTGGTAACTAATGCACTTAATTGATAAAAAGATAAATTATGTTTAGGTAGAAAATCCTCCTTCAGGATTATAAGACAAAGCAATTGCCTCTACTGAAAAAAAATCTTTCCGTTGCCAAAGATTTTCATGCATCTTTTGTATTAAGACGTTGCCATCGGGGAAATTTTTTGTTAAACGAAATAAATAATAAGGTTAAGTACATTGTTTCAGCGTCCCATATATTCCCATACATTTCAACATACAGTGCATGCAAAACGCAGTGCTGAGAAAAATACTGCTGAAATTTGCATTTTGGAAATATTCTTGTTCTGCTTATTCTTGTTGTCGCATTTCCCATTGTTGTCGCATTTCCGCATTTCGCAAACCCGCAGGCAAAACCAATTAACCAATTTTGATGAACTTTTTTGTTTTTATCCTTATTGAAATAAATTCACTAATAGGAAGTAGAAATGACTCAAAACAAACAGATATCGCTTAAATTTTAATATTGTATTTCTTTACTAATTTGTCACTAATTTTATTACGAATTTGGCACCAACGTCAAATTTTATTGCACATGGGTAAATGAATCTATAAATTTTTTATACACGAGTTACGTTTATTGAAATTTTATATATTTTTTCATATTTAGATCTTCACTATTTTGGAAAGCTTGGACACTGGTAGATACCACAGAGTTAATAACCATTGTAATGGCAGACAGCAACCAGGTAAGTTGTACCGAAATAAAAATTATATGTAGCTTAAAATCCCTGTATGTGTTCATTTTTCCTTCTTTGGAGAAACCATAATAATGTTATATTTTTTCGTTATTTCTGTTTCATTGCTGTTTATTCCTTAGCTTATGGGACTCTTGTCTGTTGATTTGTGCAATTTTTGCCTGGTTGATGCTCTCAACATTTTGTTTTATATCGCCTCGTCGGATAATTTCTGTTGTGCTTTGCAACACTCCGATCTTGTGTATATTTGTTCATATTTAGATCATCACTGTTTTGGAAAGCTTGGACACTGATATCATGGAGTTAGCCATTGTAATGGCAGACCTCACCCAGGTAAGTTGTACCAAAATAGAACAGTCTGATCTCTGTTTCAGATTGGCTGGCAACAGTCAGATCTCAAAATTGGTCAGCAACAGTCAGATCTCAAAATTGGTTAGTAACAGTCAGATCTCTGTTTCAGATTGGCTGGGCTATTCTTCATTCTGCTTTTTAATTGGCTGTCTCAGGTGAATTGTTAATTCATGACTTTGGTAGATATATCCTGTCTTTCTTTGTATCCATTTCGTCATTTTAACTTCGGGCTTGATGGACTTTTACAGAAAAAAGGGATTCAACGTATAATTGTATGCTGTTTTCTTTTATTAATTTTTGCTTAATTACGTTGTATGATTTTTCTCTTACTTTTAAAATATAACTCGTTACTTTTAAAATATAACTCGTTACTTTTAAAATATAACTCGTGCAGATACTATGCAATTACAATACAGCAATTACGATGGGTTGGATGCTAAAATATATTAGCAATCAGTTTTAGTGTCTCATTTTGTTGTAACTGCAATCTGACTGTGATACACTTGAAAGTCCGCCATGTCACACTTGAAAGTTTCTCTTCGAATAACATAGATATTTTGATTATGTGGTAATGCTGATTACGTAATCTCTCCTTTTGTAGGTTGCTGAATTAAACTTCGTGTAAAGTAGATAAAATGCTTTCGAAATAGCAGAGCGGTAATGTTATAAATTAATATATGATTTAACATATCTGCATTCAAAGAGTTAAATGAGGAATCATCGAAATTTTGCAAAAGGCTTGTTCCATAAATTGAATAACCTCTGTTATAAATTAGGATGGTCAAATACCTGGCAATATTTTGGACAATAACCTGAATTATTGCATTGAACAAAACCTGAAATATTTTATTAAATAACAATCTATTTACAGCAGCAAAGATTTGGAGCTGATACGCAGAGATACCCGGGTATGGGTTGTTAATGTTTCTCACGGTCTGAGTATTGGATGTTAAATTCTGACAAACGTTTTAGATTAATCATGAGGATCCTAATTTTCACAGAAAAAGATTGTCCGAAAGCTAATTCGAACATCAAAGAGAACTACATATGAATAATGTGACTTTCACTTGCCAATTAATTCACATACTATCGGGAGTTAATAAGAATGATGTGCCTTTTGTTAGTGTACAGTTGTAGTGTTTTAGCAACTCATCAAGGAATATCAGGAACATTTTTGATGGAATGAATGATATTGGTTTGATACTCTGAAATATTATTTTAAGAAGAGGAATATTTGTATTCTATTAAACGGGTATTTGTAATTTTAAGTAAACTGTAGACTATCAGGAGAAATTATCTTGTTCTCTGACTTTCGAAAAACATTTTCATTCTTGCTACATTTTCAAGGTATCTTTGTAGGTTTGTCCAAATCAGCCTCACCACATATTATCAGGCCAACTCATCCTCCTAGACGGCGGTCTTCAACATCTTATGAAGATTCTCTTGCCGCTTTTGAGGTAAGTTTTAGAAGCATTGGCAGAATAAATATTGATTTTCTTTCTATGGTACCCATTTGGGAGATAACCAGAACCGTTTAAATGAAACTTTTAGCTAGTAAAATTGCGAAGGAATGTCACTCACTCGTATTTCCTACACATTCATATCTTTAAATCAATTTGTTTCACAATTAATGTTGGAAATAATTGGAAATAATATATATATATATATATATATATATATATATATACAAATATCATAAAAACCAAAACTGTATACAAAAACCAAATGCTAACGGTTCAAAAGGCTGCCATTACCTATCGTATACAAAATATATATCTCCAAAAGGAATATAAAAGAGAAGTTAACAAATTAAGTACCACAAAGTGGCCGGGGGGCTTGTGACCCCCACTTCCCAGTTAAAGAATGCTTTGAGCCGCGGTAACACTCCCGGAGATCGGTGCCATCTTTATAATAAAAGTTGCCAAAGGTATGAATATTGTCGTTATGGATGTCTTTATAGAATTTGAGTCAACATTGGTTTTGGTGTGATATATTTTGAAATTGGGTGCTTAATATGTGAAATTCAAGTTTGATTTTTTCCACCTTTGGTTTGTATTGTTTTGTAGTGTATTTTCATACTTTTGGTTTATAACCTTCTCAAATTTGTATCGGCCTCCGGGAGTGTTACCACGACTCAAAGCGTGCTTTAACCGGGGAGTGGGGGTCACACACCCACCCGGTACTTTGTGGTACTTAATTTGTCCACTTCTCTTTGATATTCCTTTTGGATATATATATATATATATATATATATATATATATATATATATATATATATATATATATAATTCTTTGCGCGCTATTCGTTTAAAAATAATTCTTTATTCTTTAAAATATAAAAATTGGCAACAGACCAATCATAGTGAATTAGACACGCTCAACTGATTTTCGTTAATAAATATTATTAGGAATTTCATACTCAATTTACTGTATTGACTATACACAGTGTTCAAGAAAGTCATGGATTAGGCGAATAACTCGGTAAGTTATAGTTAATATATACTTTTTATGCAAGTGTTTACATACTTTGTATGTTTTTTATTCAAACCCCAATAACGCTATACGATGAGTCAACTTTTACGGGACTGGCTCTTCTTCCTTTGTGGGCTGCGGAGCCATATCTTTTCCCAGTACAGACAGGAGAGAAGTTATTTTCGCAGTAATAGAGTGATGCAAAAATAGTACTAAAATTTTCGTCCCCTCTCTCCCCCCTGAAAAAGGGAAAAAAACTCGCTAAATAACGATCTTTAATGAGACAAATTTATTAATCTTCAAGTAGCCTGGAGACTCTGAAATACAGGCCGAGACATAATACGTACATATGTGCAATGGTGCATCATTGATAAAAGTGATCATTTTGTATTTTATGTATAATAAAATATATTCTGCTGTATTATCTAAATGCTCGATTTTTTATTTAGCGGGGGATGGGGGGTGATTGTATCCTGTTTTTTCAGAGTTCTTTTCCATATCTTTAACAGAAAACGATTTATAGCAGCCTATACCCGGTCGAATCAAGAAGTTAGCCCCCCGAAAGTTGTCTCGTCATGTAGCGAGCGCTATTAGGATTTTTTTTAATATATATCTGCATAACAAAAAAATCTGATGTGGGCAGCACATGACTTTTCTTATATAATGCAATGAATTTACTACTTTTACAGTAAAAAAAATAGATTATTTTATAATAGTTATTTATATTCTTTTCAAAATACTGAATTTTCGTCAATGAGTAGTTATATTCCATGTCGTCATCATCAATGAATCGTCATTGATTTAGCGTCAGTTTTATCCATCTGGCGAGGTTTTCGTTAATTTAGCAACATTTAAAAAAGTCGCCAAATTGGCGACATTCCACCAAATGCGTCGCCAAAATCACGCCAAGCGTTATGGACGAAGAAATAAGTTATTCTTACAGCAGATAAATGACTATTTCCGTTCAAATACAAAAGTATTACTCAAAGTATCTTTTTCATGAAAAGAACACCACATTTATTGCATGGTATTACATATGAACACTGAACATGTTTCTCAATAGAAAACATTTTTTTTTATTTTATATAACTTTTTGACAATTTTTTTTTTAGAAATGTGCAATATCTCGAGAACGGTTCATGTTAGCATTTTAAAATTTATGTCAATGGTTTTCTAATGAAAAATTACATAAAAAATGTCTATTTGTGTAACTTTATTAGCGGTTTTGACTTTTTGACAATTTTTTCAAAATTTCACTCGAAAATTTAGGGTGGTTCTGCACATTCGATTGCGTATAAAAACAATAGGCTTCCATTGTATATAGATTGTGACTTTTGTACTAAATTTCGTTCAAATCGGTCCATTCGTTCGTCAGTTATCGTCTCCACAGACTCACTGACACACATACACACACACAGGCATCACTTCAAAAATGTTTTATTCGTAATCAGGGATGATTGAATCGTGCTCTCCCGTCAAAAACTCGAATTCGAATTTTCGACCCCGTCACGATACTTTCCTTATACATTATGTATATAGGGAAAGTAATATACGATAATTTTAATGCTCCTCGTGTTCTTTGCCTGGCCCGTGGCTTTCCTTGACACCATGTATTACTATCGCTGGTCCGGAAATTACCACTGTTCTCCATAATAATTATGAATCATTCAAGTTCATGTGCATTATATATATATATATAAAATAAGAAATTTAATTACTTGTATATTTTAATTACCTGTGACTTATCCCCAATTGAACGTTGTATGACGAGCACACGTAAAAATAAAATTAAAATAAACTCAATGTTTGGCTTGAGAATAATTATTTTATAGATAAAACAATTACTAAATACCCCTAGTTTCCTGTTCCATATACACTGACTTACAAAAGTTAAGCACACAATGCAAATTTTCATTTTTCGAAAGCGTATTTGAATTTGAGTGGCTGAAAATCGCTGCGGATGTAGATAGCAGTATGCAAATACCGTATGTTACAGCCAATCACGATTGACTGTCCCTATATATGCAAATTAGGCAATCGTTGAAAACGCCAGCATTCTAAAGGGTTTGAGGAGGTGCATTTAAATGCTGATACGAAGTGTTCATAACTTTTGTAGGATTATTTTTGATGATATTCGTGTTTATATGGCTGAAAGAAGACGAATCACCGATAGTGAGCGCTGTCAAGCTGTCAGACGAATTGAGGCAGGACAGTCAATCAAAGATATCGCTCTTTTCTTTGGCGTTGATCATTCGGTAATTTTTCGATTATTTAAATAATTCCACACAAATCAAACAGCTGTCCGGAGACTTGCGCACGGTCGTCCAAGGTCCATCACTCTTTCTGATGATCGGTATATTGCTATAGTACCAAGCGGAATCGACGAGCGACCCCCACAACTGCTACATCTATGGTTGCAGCGGCACTTGGTAAGACAATATCTGCCAGTACTGTGTGCCGAAGCGGGGCTATCGTGATTCCTCTTCTCTTCTTCCTTAGCGAAGGGGAGTAAGCGAAGGGGAAAAGAGAGAATCCCGAGGATCCCGGCCGAAGGCTCCACGTGAAGGGACTGTACGCCGAAGCACCACTTTTTTTATGTTCCACTAACTGTCAAAGCCAGAGGAGCAAAATTAAAGTGGTGTCGTTAACATGTCAATTGGACTGTCTCAGAGTGGTGCAACTGTTCACGAACGAGTCCAGATTTGCCCTAGAATCAGATGATAAGCGTGTAAGTTTCTGGAGAGAACGAGGCACAAGTAATCAGGCCAAGAACGTCATCGAACAGCACGCATTCAGAGGTGGAAGCGTCATGGTGTGGTCTGGTATTTCAATGGGATATCGCACAAAGCTGCACATCTTTAAAGGCGGTTCTGTGACGGCTGCGCGGTTTCGTGACGAAGTCCCAGAACGCATTTCAAGACTCTACGCTGCAGCAGTTGGTCCTAATTTCCTCCTTATTGACGATAATGTCGTCCCCATCGAGTTAACATCTTTGACGAACTCCTGGAAAGTGAGGGCATTTCTCGCATGGAGTGGCCGGCGTATTTCCTTGACCTTAATCCCATTGAAAATCTTTGGGATTCCCTCATGCGTGCTGTCTCTGTACGTTTACCTCCTCCAGCCAGTCTCAGAGAGTTGAAAACTGCCCTATTGAAGGAATGGCTATTGCTCGCATCTTTGATAGTTAATCACCTCATTGGAAGCAAGAAAAACCGTTGTAAAGTTTGTGTGATGGTCCAGGGTGGTTATATACCAAATTGATGAAGTTTTGCTTGGTTTGTTTGCTATTAGACATCATTTTGTTAATTACCCAAATGTGACGGCATGATAAAACTTACGAAAAGTCAATATTTTTTTCATCTTTGTACATAATTCTTGTTTTCTTTAATGCATAAACACATTTGCTACCTTCTTGTAAAAATTTTGAGTTAATCAAAGTTTTACTTTTATATTTTTGTTGATTTTACCGTTCGTGCTTAACTTTTAGAAGTCAGTTTATAAGGTAAGCATTTGAAATCGAGATATCATGTTGAGAAAGCCATGATATAAGTTAAGCGTGTAACTACGCCCAATAAATAAATAAATATTAATTTTTAAAAAAGGATATATATAATATAGATACGAAACCCCTTGTTCCCTGAATAGACAAACATGGTATAAGTGCATGAATAGCGAATGAGCTGAATATTCAATGTTTTAAATTAACAAATGGAGCTAGGCCTTTACTGGCACCCAAAAATTGTGAGAGTAACACTCAAGAAAAAGACAATATAATAAAAGTGAAAAGTATTTCCGAAACCATCTACGTTTTCAAGGACCATAACTGGTTATGTAATACTGCAATTCTAAGTTTCTGTGTGCATAACTGTAAATTTTGTTATATATATATATATATATAGTCATAATATCAAATTCTAAAACCTATATATACTAATTGCCAAGTGTTCGTCCGTCTGCCTGTCTGGCAAGCACGCCTTTATTAGACAGTTCCCGTATAGGTAACTAACTTGCACTCTGATACACTGAATCGTTCGATAAAAGCTTCTGGAAAAATCGATTATTTTTAAAATGTTCCGTGTTGAGCAGGCACTCCATACCAAAACGTTCGAAGAGTGCATTTATAGGAAAGCATACTTCGTGATGAGATCGACTTCAAATTTCGTGTATAGGTATATAGTTTGAAAGGAAGTGACTGTGGAATTTCTGTTTCCAAATTTTTCTACTTTATAAAGTAGAGGGCGCTGTATAACAAAATGTTCAATTTGCCGAATAAATGAGAAACGCCTCCTTTACAATAATATAGAGGCTGAAAATTTGTTATACAGGCCAATCATTTAATAGTAAAACTCAAAGAGAATCGAGTTTTTCAGAAATGTCCCTTTGAGGAGGTGCTCCACATCAAAACGTTCGGAAGTTGAATTGATGGTAAAATATAATTTGCGATGAGTTAAATTTGGTGTAAGGGCCAATTGTTCGAAAGGGAGAAAATTTAAAATTTCTGTTTACCATGATTTGAGATTTTAGAGCTTTATTTCTTGCACAACAAAATGTTTGATTTGCGGAATAAATAAGAAACATCTTCCTTTAAGTGACATATCTGCAGAAAATTCGACATACGAGTCGATAATACTTTTAAACCCCGGGAAGTTTGAATATTTTTTGAATGTTCAATAGAAGGAGTGATACACACCAAATTGTTCGAAAGGTGAAATGGCAGAAGAACATATTTTGTAATGAGATAGACGATAGGCATTAAATTTGGAGTAAGAATAAATTGTTCAAAATGAAGAAAGGTGTACAATATAATTTTCCAAATATCTGCTATTTTAGGGGTGCGCACACCAAAATATTCGATTTCAGGAAAAAATGATAAACGCCTTCTTTTAAATGAGATTTTAACTTGAAATTTTATTACATGGGTCCATAATTCGTTTAAAGAAAGTTTTTGAAAAATGTTCAGTAGACCACACCAAAACGTTCTGAAGGTGAAATGGTAGAAAAACATATCTCGCGATAAGATAAAAGCTTTAAATTTGGTGTAAGAGTAAATTGTTCGAAAGAAAGAAGAAGTACATTATCAGCTTTCAAATATTTGCTAATTTAGGGGTGCGTCATACCAAAATGTTAGATTTGTTGATTGAGAAACTCATTTTAAATAGGATAGACTTTTAATTTGATACACGGAGCAATTGTTTGATTAAACTCCCAGAAGAAATCGTAGTTTATAAAATGTTCTGTAGTAGGGAGAGTGTTGTCCTTTTCACTAAAACGTTCCAATTACGAAATGATAGAAAACATAATTCGCAATGAGAAAAACTGCAAATTTTGTTCAAGGATAGATTATTTAAATAGGCATATATTTTCATGTTTCAATAATTGTTACTTTAGGGGTGCCACACACCGAAACGTTCGCTTTCTAGAATAAATGAAAAACTCCTTTTTTTGAGTAAGATTGAAACATAGTATTGGAAACATGGGTGAACAATTCTATAAGACACATTGCAAAAGGAAATTTATTCTAACATATAAATTTGAAGATCTTGACACCGAAACGTTCGAAATATGGAATGTTTGGAAAAGCACATAACAAAGCTATATAAACTTTAATTGTAAAAACAGTATGGATCGCATAATACGGTCGTATGTTTGACGGAAAATAGAAGGAAAATTGGGTTGCAATATTTTGTATTTTAGGGGTTGTGTACTCTGAAATGCTCGATTGGCCGAATAATTGGGAAATACCCTGTTTTAAGTCAGGAAGATATTGGAAATTGAGCCACGGGTGAACAGGTTAAAAAAGCCCTACTGCAAAAAATTAATTATTTAAAAATTCACAATCATCGGGATGTGTTTATAGTAAGGCCGCTGATTTCCAACAGGTATTCGGCTAGTTTACCTGGAAACAATGCTTTACACTTTAATGAAGTAAATGTTGTCAGCATCCATGTACTTTTTGTATCAATTTATTGTGGTACAGGTTCATAGAAATTTGTTTTATTTTTCAGAATACTGCATTATGCATACGATTTTATGTTATTTACACGACAATGCAGAAGGCAAGGAAAAGGAAATGGAAATATCATATGAGTCCCATTGAGCAACTTATGGACCTTAGCTTGTAACCGATTCAGCATGTCATGTACCACGGGTGAACATTTCAAAAAAGTCATACTGCAAATACTGAATTATTTACAAATTCACGATCTTGGGGGGAGGGCTTATATTAAAACCGTTAATTTTTAATGGGCATTTGACTAGTTTATCTAATAGCAATGCTATGGATAAAACTAAGGACAAAGCGTTTTTAAAAAACGAAAGGTCTTTTATTTAACATCCTATCAGACGTTAGGATGATAAATAAAAGACCGACATACAGACGTACAAAATATTGTTAAAAATTGTAAGAGCGCTTTCGGGCGTATATACGCCCTTCACCAGTGGCTACATGAGTAGTAAAAGCATGGAATGTTTATATATAGAGAGACCATTTTAAAACAAATTTGCATAAAATATAAAATGGTAAATGAACTCACTAAAATAATACAAGAAATATACACGGGAATTATAAAATAAGTTTAAACGCTTACGAATTTTAAAATATTACAAGAAAAGAACTGATATAAATTTTAGAAAAACGTCAAGCATGATATTCCTGAGAATGACGTTACAAATAACTTTTAAGGGATTTGAATTGCATAGAGTCGAGAATGAGTCGTCAAGCATAACTTAAAATTTGAACAGGATCAAAATTACAAATTGATTCACGGTAAATATAAATAAACAGGGATTCATAAAGAAGAATACTACGTGGATGTTAAATAAAAGACCTTTCGTTTTTTAAAAACGCTTTGTCCTCGGTTTTATCTATTGTATGCAGACGTGATACCAATCTTGATTATTTGACCCATACACTGGTTTCTACTACTCTACTGGTTTGGTTTTTATGTTGTGAGACCACCGACATTTCCTTTTAAGATTTTTCAGCATCTCCTGTTTAAAATCCTTTTAGTCTTATTGCATGAATTGCAAGGTTTTTGGAATCAAGTTTTCTGCGTTGCTGTCTTTGACTAATGTTACCCTGTCCTTTTGGATCCTGTGAGGAAATGTTTTTCGGACGTAATTCGGCTTATATGAAGGATGACGTGTATTTCTTAATACACTTTGCCGATGTTTGATTGTGTTATACTTCCCTGCAATTGACGTGAGTGTCTACTGTCACCTGTGAATTTGTCTACCGGTAAATTTATTGGAGAAATTTATTCATTTAAAATTCTGGTGCATTTAATAACTTTGAATCAAGTACGCTGTTATCTTGACTGTTTGACAAGTGCCTGCCGGCGCTTTGAATTGACATGTTTTCTGACTGGATGTCCTTGCACTTTGTCACATCTGTCCAGTTTCTTCTGTTGCCTTTGACTTTTTGCTGAGCTGTTTCTTGTATATTTGCTGGAAAAAGTACTTTGACTGCGCTGTATTACGTGCATTTACTGAAGAGTTTCGCTTGCAGTATTGTTTTCCCTGACGTACTTTTCTGTTATATGTGACTTTGGTGTTAAAAGTTTGCATCCAGTGAATATTTTCACGACAGTAACTTTTCGACGCTTTGAGGTGGCGTTTTCTATGACTTGATGTCCTCGTGCAATGTCGCATCCGACTTACATTTCGTAAGTGTACTTATATTATTCTGTTTGATTTATTCCTGCTTTGCTTTTGACCTTTTATGAGAATGTGAATTACGTCTTATGTTTAATTATTGTTTTAGACATGTCTCACGTACATGTCTCACGTACTTATGTGTAAATATTAAATAAAAGACCTTTCGTTTCTTAAAAACGCTTTGTCCTTGGTTTTATCTATTGTATGCAGACGTGATACCAATCTTGAGCAATGCTATGTTTTACGTTATAATACAGTAAATTCCTCCAGCATTCATGTATTTGAATGATCTACTGACATCAAGATATTGTGGTATAGGTTCATGTAATTTTATTTTTTAGAATACTGGATTAAGCGTAATGAGCGATTTCGTGTTGTTTACACGACCATGCAAAAGTAGAGGAGGAAATGGAAATATCGATTCAACAGATTATGCAATGCCACATAGAGCAGGTAAGTGATGCATTTATTTAAATTGTCTAAAGTTTTAACCTTCTGGGGTATTAGAATCTTAAAGTGCCATAATTCTGATTTTATGCTGAAAAACGAACACTCAATGTCCTAACAATCAAGGAAAAGAACCAGAGACTAGGTTTTAAAATCTAAACTGGTCTATCTAACTGAACCAAACATATACGGATTATTGCTGCTAGACGCAATACTTATGTATAATTAAAATATTTCTATCACACTGGTCCGTGAAAACAACAAAACTTATTACTATGCCGAGTTATCTATATATACTAATTGCCAAGAGTCTGTTTGTCCGTTTGCCTGCCTGTAGCGCTTTTTATAGGCCCTTCCCGAATAGATAGGGACTAGCAATTTAGTAAACAGGTCGATCGGTCGATAAAACCCCCTGAAAAAATTGAATTTTTTGAAAATGTTCTGTAGAGAGTATGCTCCACGCCCAAACTTTCAAAAAGTGAAATTATAGAAAAGCATACTTTGCAATAAATTTGGTTTATGGGTAAATTGCTCGAATGAAAGAAAGTGTACAATGTCAGATTTCCAATATTTTCTACTTAAAGGGGTGTCGCGCACCAGCATGTTTGATTTGCCGAATAAATGGGAAACAACTCTTTTAAAATTTAATAGATGTTTGAAATGTGGTATATGGGCTAATCATTTGGTGAAAACACCCAAGAAGAATGGAATTTTTCAAAAATGTGGGGGGATGCTCTAGGAAAAAGCGTTCGAAAGGTGAATGGATAAAAAAAACATGCTTTGGGATGGGATAAATATTTCAAATTTGGCGTACGGGTAGATAGTTTTGTAGGAAGAAAGTGTATAATTTCATTTTTCCAATATTTTCTACTTTAGAGGGTGCCGCGCACCAAAATGTTTGATTTTTGGAATAAATAAGAAACGCATCCTTTAAAATGGGACAGGGGCTTGATATTTGGTATATGGGTCAATCATCTGATAAAAAACCCAAAGTGAATGGAATTTTTAAAAAATGTTCATTTTATGGGGTGGGTACTCCCCACAAAAACGTTCGAAAGGTGAATTGATAAAAAAAACATGCTATGGGATGAGATATAGAATTAAAATTTGGTGTACGGGTTATAGTGAGGGTGCAGCATTGCGTCACTCATTGCTGCGAAAGACTCACCGGCTATTCCCTCGGCCGGTGAGGATCTCTTTGGGCCAGATGGGATAGTACGGGATCGGTAATCTTTAAGGTTTGGATTTTGAACCTATCCCCACCATCGGGGGATCTGCAGCTCCACACATTGGAGACCCTGAATATACCTGAATTCGCAACCTTCTCTCTCTCTAACGATCTCACATCTCTTAAGAGATGGCAGAACTACAGATGAAGCACGCTTTCCCCCCTCCTTTCCTGGTTGACAACAACTGACATCACGACGCCGCACGATGAGGTACGACACGCCTCTCGGCTAGAGGGCGCGGTATCCCACGGGTTACCGCGCGGGAATTGCAGTCGGTAGGCCCGGGTTCGATTTCCTCCGCTACCCAAACTGCCGCCTTGTTCACGCGGAGTACGATCACGTTAAACATGTGGGTCCGTAAGTCCTTCCGAGAGGTTGGTGGTAGGGGAAGAAGGGTACGGTCTCTGTGGATGCCTCCCCCACTGGGTTCCGGTCTAAATTGGGTGGCACTTCCCGACCGTCCAAACAGTTACCTTACACCTTTCTGGTAGGTCGGACGGTCTGGGTCTCAACAACAACACCTCTCGGCTAGAGGACGCGGTATCCCAGGGGTTACCGCGCGGGAATTGCACTCGGTAGGCCCGGGTTCGATTTCCTCCGCTACCCAAACTGCCGCCGTGTTTACGCGGAGCACGATCACTTTAAATATGTGTGTCCGTAAATCCTTCCGAGAGGTTGGTGGTAAGGAAAGAAGGGTACGGTCCCTGTGGATGCCTCCCCCACTGGGTTCCGGTCTAAATTGTGTGGCTCTTCCCGACCGTCCAAACTGTTACCTTACACCTTTCTGGTAGGTCGGACGGTCTGGGTCTCATCACCAACAACAACGCCTCCCGGCTAGGGGGCGCGATAGCCCAGTGGTTAGCGCGCGGAAATTGCACTTGGTAGGCCCGGGTTCGATTCCCTTCGCTACCAAAACTTCCGCTGTGTTCACGCGGAATACGATCATGTTAAACATATGAGTCCGTAAGTCCTTCCGAGAGGTAGGTTGGTGGTAGGAGAAGGAGGGTACTGTCCCTGTGGATGCCTCCCCCACTGTGTTCCGGTCTGAATTGAGTGACTCTTCCCGGCCGTCCAAACATTTACCTTACACCTTTCTGGTAGGTCGGATGGTCTGAGTCTCAATAACAGTAACGCCTCTTGGATATTTCGTCTCACCGACTGGGTTTCAGCTTGGGGGCGCGTTGCGAGTTCTCCGGCTGGCCCCCGTCCCTATTGAAATTCAAGCGAGCTTCTCGACAGGAAGGGGAGTGTGAGGTGGCAGCATTGCGTCACTCATCGTTACGAAAGACTCACCGGCTATTCCCTCGGCCTATGAGATTTCTTTTAAGCCATATGGCATAGTACGGGATCAGCAATCTAAAGGTTCCGAGTTCAAACCTATCCCTCACCATCGGGTGATCAGCGCCCCCCCCCCCCCATAGAATAGTTTGGAAGAAAGATAATATAGAATTTCAGTTTTCCAATATTTGGAAATTTAGGGGGTTCCGTACACCAAAATGTTCGATTTTCCGAATGAATGAGAAACTCATCCTTTCAAACGTGATAAAAGCTGGAAATTTGATATATGGGTCAATCGCTTAACAAAAAGCCAAGAAGAACAGAGTTTTTCAAACATTCCATTTTAGTAGGTGGGTGCTCCACACAAAAACATTCGAAAGGTAAAATGATAGAAAATCATACTTCCCAATGAGATAGAGACATTTAATATAATGGTAGACTGTTGGTAAAGAAGAAAGTTCACAATTTTAATTTTTCATAAATTGGTACTGTAGGGGCACTGCACGCTAAAGTGTTCGATTTCCCGAATAAATGAAGAACGACTGTTTTAAGTGAGATAGAGTCTTGCAATTTGGTGCAAGGATCAATGATTCAATAAAACCCTCTGAAAACATCGAATTTTTCAAAAATATTTTGTAGAATGGGTGCTACACATCAAAATGTTTGAAATGTGAAATGACAGAAAAGCAAACTTCGTAATGTGGAAAGACATAAAATTTGATGTATGGCTACATAGTTCGAAAAAAAGAATGCGCGCAATTTGAGTTTTTCAATATTTGCTACTTTAGTATTTGCCTCACCAATATGTTCGATTTGCCGAATAAATGATAAACGCCTTCTTTTAAGTGAGATGGAGACTTAAATTTTTTACGCGGGACATATTCAAAAAAATACATCGAAACAATTAAAATTTTTCAAAATGTTTAATAAAGGGTGGTGCTTCACACCAAAACGTTCCAAAGATGAAGTGATAGAAAATCATACTTCACAATCAGATATTATAAATTGTGTGTGAGTGTAGATAGTTTGAAAGGAAGAACGTATACAATTTCTGTTTTCCAATATTTATTTTTTTAGGGGTGCAGCACACAAAATTGCTCTATTTGTGGGATAACAGAGAAACACTTTATTTTAAATGAGATACAGACTTAAAATTTGATGCATAGATTAACCGTAAGATTAAAGAAAAATCAAGTTTTTAAAAATTTCTGTGGAGAAGGTGGTGCTCCACAGCAAAACGTTCGAAAAGGGAAATGATAGTAAAACAGACTTTGCAATGGGATAGAGACCGGAAAAATTGGTTCAAGAATAGGTCGAAGTGTACAATAGAAATAAAGTGTACAATTTCAGCTTTCTATTATTTGCTAATTTAGGGATGCCAACACTTAAGTGTTTACTTAGCTGAATGAGAATAAATGAGAAATTCCCAGTCTGCAGTGAGACAGATATTTGAAATTTGGTCACGGGTGAACAGTTTGAAAAGCACCACAGGAAATATCAAATTATTAAAAAATTAACGTTATTCGGGTGTTGCTTATTGTGAGACCGTTGATTTTCAACGGGTATCCAACTAGTATATTCTAAAACTCGTATTTTATCGTTTCCCACTTAATATATTTCAAAGATTACAACGAAGCAATGGCGGTGCGTGCATAGGCACTGCGGGAGCGACAGTGCTCTCTCTGCCTCGCAGCCTGGTGTGCAGCTTCCTTCTTGCGCATGCGCACAACAGTCAAACACCACGCCGCTGGAACTGTGAAGCGTGGTGTTTGACTGTTGTGCACATGCGCACATAGGAAGCTGCTCGCGAGGCTGCGAGGGAGAGAGAGCACTGTCGCTCCTGCAGTGCCGCAGTGCCTATGCACTGAATGAAGCATTCCGAATATGCCAAATTCCTACTTGGTTGCTGCAAATCCATTTCCAACGTCAATCCCGACTTCCGCAGGAGGTTCTTTCCATGCACAAGATACATTCTTTCCACAGCATGCACCCGTTGTTCAGTATTTGCAATCCTTCTCTGTCAAGTCAAACCTAAAGTTTTATCGCAAAAATTGGTTGGCCGACCCAGGGATTGCTCTTTTTTACATAAACGAAAAATAACAATTTTTTAGTTACAAAGAACTAATAATTCAAAATGTAAAATGACTGAAATTGTCAGTAAAGGTTATCAAGACCTCACAGTTGCTAGTTCTTCAGTAAAATTTTTTCAATTCAGCGAGGAAACTTGCTTTCCACTTACTACAAGTTTGTGATTAAATTTATAAAGGAAACCGACGTTGTTTGGGTATAACTTAAATTATGTTCTGTAGTTGCTATTAGCCAGCTTGCTAATTACATTAAAAACTGGTCTAGTAAATTTTAGACTTGTACAAATTGCTGTAGCTACTGACTTATTTTAATTGACAGAATTGCATTATAAATTCTAGTGATCAGTCTCAAAGTGCAAAAAATTAATTTCATTTTTATTTAGTCTTTGTCACATTCAATTTATGCTGTTGAGTTCAGGACAATAAAACATAGTACAACTTTCATATTGTGTTACGTTTATTGTGTTTTCATATTGCGGACTTTTAAATAGAATGAGTTGAAAAGAATCATTATTTAAGTTTTAGTACACGATAATGCAGATTAGTTACGAATTTTAGGTCAGGATGTATGTTTTCTACAGAGGGATTTAGAATTGTTGTAATTCTGCTCCTGAAATTTATATAAAAATTATGACTTTTTCCGTTTCCTGCATATCGGGATAAATTGCCACGGGGAAACATTAAGTGGTTTCTCCACATTTTATCTATTTCGAGGTCTAATTTTTTGCCGATTTAGAAATAACGCTTAACTATATATAAAAGTTGAATATAATTTCGTCGGGTAGATTAATGTGCAAAAGTATCTGAAAAATAATATTCAAGTAGCTAATACATTTCAAACTTTATGACGTTTTGTTTGTCACGTTTTGAAATCTATTTCAATTAAATATGATACATGATCTCTATTCTTGTGCAGGCCATTCTATAGGTATCAGAATCTTGAATAAGTTTTTTTTTAATTCTAAGTTCTTGTCAACTACAAATATAATATTTGATTGTAACGTTGTTGAATTTCCTTTTTAAGTGCATATGATGAAATGACATCTGTTTTGATAAGGGTTTTCACCCTCTTCTTTTTTTTGTCTTAAAAGCTCAATTACCCATATATAAATCAATTACATATATGATGTATGTATATGTAATACGTATTGCTGTTTTCAAAGCTGAAAAGAGGGTACCAAAAAGGATTTCAGAACTAAAAAAAGACTTTTTTTAAAGGATAATTCAATAACATCCTGCATATGTCTTATTTTATACATATTCTTAAAGAAAGCTCAAATATGTTATATTTCGTGAGCACCAGTTTTTCTTGAACTTAACAATCTTAAGAATATTGAGCTTGTTATGAGAACAATCTTGAGCTTGTTATCTGGGCGTTCCACCAGAGGGTACCACCAGAAGGTACTAGTAAAAAGTAGTAGAATCGAAACATGGCAACCCGAAAAGAAACTTTCTTTAATGAATGAAAAATTACAAGAAAAGATCAACCAAGAAAATTTGAAAACATAATTCACGCAATAAATATCTTCCCCAGAAGCAATACATTTTAGATCCATTAAAATCTACACAATGACAAGGACAAAAAACAAGAATATGAATCGGTCAAAACTAAACTTTGACAGCTACATCCTGTAGAGACAATACCACTTAAAAGTTATTGACATGGCATGACGAAAGACGACAATTTTTCTCGTAAAATTTCTTGAAATATTTGTTCTATATAATTGCCTATATTTTAAGTCTCTGGCTTGATTCACTGGTTATAACAAATACTTTTTGTTTGTTCTTTGTACAACTATAAGATCAGATTGCACATGAAATATTTGATTGAAATATGAATTCGGTCAAAACGGAACTTTGACAGCTGCATCCTGTAGAGACAATACCACTTAAAAGTTATTGACATGGCATGACGAAAGACGACAATTTTTCTCGTAAAATTTGTTGAAATATTTGTTCTATATAATTGCTTACATTTTAAGTCTCTGGCTTGACTCACTGGTTATAACAAATACCCTTTGTTTGATCTTTGCATAACTATGAGATCAGATTGCACATGAAATATTTTCTCTGGACACCCTAACATATAACATCTGTATCACACAATATTATTTTAATTATGAAAATCCTACATAAAAAACGCATCCGCAAAGTAACAATTTATGTCCTCGCGTATAACGTGTACGTTCCGACATGTATGCAAATTTATTTATTATAATTATTGAATAGCAAAATTGTTAACGATTAAATTAGCAATGTAACAAAATGAAACATGATCTGCCATGCAATACCACCGGTGAAATCCAAATCTTTCGAGGGTTCAGAATAGCTCGTTTAGTGTACAAAAACAGCATGAAAATGACGTTGGTTGCTTGCTGTACTAGGAGAATGATTCCAAACTTTAGATCAGGGAATCTCCAAACTACTGCCCATGGGCCAAATGAAGCCTACGAGCTGCTCCAATTCGGCCTGATACATGGTTGAGGTAAAATACTGAAATGAAATTAAATTTTAACTATCATAGATTACTTTTTCCATATGAAATATAGTGTTTTAATCGAAAATTTGAAATTAAAATACTGTATTATTACGATGCCACAACTGCAATATATATATATATATATATATATATATAATGTCATCTTTACATTTTCGTTGTGTCTACACGTCTACACGTACTTACGTCTACACATTGTGTTTATCGCCTATTCCTCTGCGGTTTGTAGGGGCAGATTGCTCGCATTTTCAGAAATTTCTTCCGACAGTTTTCTACAAACTGAAATGTTTGCACAAGGACTAACATCTGATTTTAGTGCGATCTATTTATGTGATTTTTATTTCAAGATTTTTATTTTTAAGATCAGTGTAAATCAGCACTAACTGGTAAACATTTCGCAAACTATTTTAGCATTATTGTTTTTATTTGTACAAGTTTTGGACTTTTTGCATTTTAACCCAAGTTCATTCTAAAAAAAAAGGAGTGATGAACTCTCCTACAAGCCGACGTTACAAATCACGTACCAGAACACATGCCAGACCGCCACCTGAAGCAATGCCGGGAGCAGTGTTTCATGACGAAATTAAAGTTTCAGCCACCAAGTCAGTCGTCGATATCAGAAACTACTTTCCCGAGACATGGCTCTTCGATATGGAAATGACAGGGTAAGTTGATTGTTAAATAACTAATTTTACTACAGTTGGTTATTGTCGCAACTTATAGAAAAAGGAACTTAAAAGTTATAATTAACATTATTATACTACTACGTTGTGTTCGCAATAACCTTCCAACTATTTTGACCTTCTGCGTGAGTCCTGTAAAGGAATAATTAATTATTATAATACTAAATGGATTACATCATTTCAACTTTAACAATAACATTTATTAACACATAAAGTACCTAATAACTTAATTTACAACACTTATTCATATTATTGCGGCGGAGGGAAGATGTGAGACCATTTAACTCGCCTAAAATATGTAAGAGACCTGATTTTTCAATGGGCACATACCTTCAAGTCTGTCTTAGACTTTATCACCGCCACGTATTTCGATTGTCATCTTGTAATGCTGACTCATAATGTCGCACGAGTGTATATTTAAGTCATATCTCCGTATCTTTAATCATGTCTGTTCAGTTTATAATGTCGAACTCGTTCTTAAGTCATCATGCGTACTCATTGCACACCTCTGCTCAAGTCATGATCCAAGTTATCTGCACAAGTTTGCTCAAGTGTTATTAAGTCATCACTAAGTATGTGCTCCAGTCGTTCTTCGGTCACAGGCTGTGGCTCTCCTTTTCCCTTGGGGGTGTCACTCCCCATTTGCTTTCATTTGCAGCATTAAGAGTGACACAACAAGCCCCCTTTTCCATTAGTTACTCATTTAACCAGTGGAACCATTCCACATCCTCGTAAGGGCCCGCTCGACCCCCTCTGTCTTGGCGCCCCTAAATTTATAATTTTGTGACCTTTGAGTTCACGTGTCATAAAAATCGGCGCCATCCATGTCAGTACTTTTTGCCGTTTTGAACACAATAAATAAAAGGCATAAAGCTGTCTCACCAAAACACATGTGAGATCTATTTCTGGTCTCACAGTTATATTCAATAAAAATCAGGTATTTTGTGGGCTCGATATTTTTTTAGAACTTAGTTAAATTTTAATTCAAAACATATTTTCTCGTATCTGCTCTAATTTACTACGCAAGCTAAACTAAATATCAGTGTATATGTCAGAAAGATAAATGACGAAAGTGGTGGGAGTAGGTATATGGATCAGTGTTTGTATTGTATTGTTTCAACGTATAATGATTACTCGGCCTCACATATTGTAACCACTCGTTTTTACTTTCTCTACATACATAGTATAATGCTGGGAAAGTAATATGACAGGATAAAATATTCGAATTCGAGTTTTCAACGGATAAACACGTTTCAAGCATCTATGAACGCGAATCGAACGTTTATCTCTCTCTCTCTCTCTGTGTGTGTGTGTGTGTGTGCGTGCTCGCGTGCACACAATATCTCATGAACAATTGCAGAATTTCGAAATACAGGGTCTTTATAATTAAAGTTCCACTTTAAAATGACCATAAAAGGAAAACTACTGAACAGAATGTTATCAAACTTGGTAATAGTTTACAGGAGGTCATGGGATTTTATTTTCCGTAAAAACAGAAGTTCAAAAGTTCACCGTCATCGGTGAATGGCGCTGTATGCAATATTGTTAAACGAAATAAGACATGAAGACATAGGTTTAAAAAGATTTTAATCGTTTCTAAAACGTGTTACAAATCATGTTCAATGTGGCTTCCACCATTTTCTGAAAGCAAGTTAAATCGCATTACTGCGTTCTCAACAGTAGCTTTTATCATATCAGGAGGAATGTTGCGGACATGTCGGTGTATCACATTTTCCAATTCCGCCAAATTGTTTGTTATCACCATAAACATTAGCTTAGACACCACGATTTTTATGCAGGACGGGATTCCACCTCACATTGGTACATGTGTCAAACAGTTACTTAAGCAACATTTCACGGATGACCGGATTGTAAGTCGACACTTCCCCATTTGTTGGCCACCCGGGTCACCAAACCTCAACCCCTGTGACCTCTGGTTATGGGGTTACCTCAAAGCCACTGTCTATGGTGATAACATAAACAATTTGACGGAATTGAAAAATGTGATACACCGACATGTTCGTAACATTCCTCCTGATATGATAAGAGCTATTGTTGAGAAAGCAGTAATGCGATTTAACCTGCTTTCAGAAAATGGTGGAAGCCACATTGAACATGATCTGTAACACGTTTTAGAAATGATTAAAAACTTTTTAAACCGATGTCTTCATGTCTTATTTCGTTTAACAATATTGCATACAGCGCCATTCCCCGCTGACGGTGAAAGTTGTTGAACTTTTGTTTCGGAAAATAAAATCGCATGACCCCTTGTAAACTATTACCAAGTTTGATAACATTCTATCCAGTAGTTGTCCTTGTATGGCCATTTCAAAGTGGAACTTTAATTATAAAGACCTTGTATTTCGTACCGATTATTACAATCGGTAAATACTTACACCTATTGATTTTAAATGCAATCGAATGTTTAGAAAATTCCCTAGTTTTCTTCGCAATTTTTGTAAAACGCATAAAAAAGTATTAACACTTTTAATAATCATAAATTATCATTTCCGTTGCAATTTCTCATTATCCGTTTTATAATGCTAGCATGAACCGTTCTTGAGATATTTCACATTTTTCAAATACATTTTTTAAAAACATTACATAAAATATAAAAATGTAGCAAGTATCATCAAATAGATTTACTTTCCACATGCAATATTATGATCCATATGCAATATTATGTGATAAATTTGTTAACATTCTAGTGGATTATCTATTTTATTCCATTCACGAGAGAAGATACTCTACGTACTAGTTTTGTATTTTAACGTCAAAGAATGTGTCAATAGTCATTTATTGAAGACCGTTACATCACACGACATGCACGCAGAGATCATTGTCCGCCATCCGGACACAGGCAGCACCTTCACTATAGGCTTCTCTGTTTTTCCGTACCATCGCGAGGCATCTATCTGAAGGTGTGAAGGCATACGTGTGCTGCCCAATACGTGTGTCCCAATACGTGTGCTGCCAATGACACCCCCCCCCCACCGTCACCTCCATTTGGAGTGGTGTCGCGCACGATGGGATTGGATCGCAACCGAATGGAACTAGGTCGTCTTCAGCGACGAATCGAGATTCAATTTAAGCAGTGATGACAACTGTGTACGTGTGTGGCGTCCGCATGGTGAACACCTCAATTCTGCCTTCGTTTTACAGCAGCACGCCGCACCCACAGCAGGTGTGATGGTATGGGTTGCCTTCGCATAAGACACCCGGTCACCTCTAGTAATGATCCACGACAGCATGACAGCCCAGCGGTACGTTCGTGACATCTTTCAGCCACATGTGTTGCCACCCATTGCGGAGCTCTCAGGAGGCATTTTTTAACAGGACAATGCTCGGCCGCACACAGCAAGGGTGTCACAGGAATGCCCCGCCACATTACCACCCATCCCTGGCCTGCCCGATACCCAGATTTGTCCTCAATATAGCATATCTCTTATCATTTGGGACGGTAGTTGGACAGCCTACGAGTTCGGTCGAACTACAGGGGCGCGTACAACAACCGTGGAATAAAATGACGCAGGTCAGTTGTAAAGGTCCTACTGCCAAGTTACTCTATGCGGACAGTATTGTAAAGGTTTTTACCTGATTTACATTCCATTAATGATCTACAACATTTAACAAACGCATACTTTAATCCAGCTAACTTTGCTGTCAACTCAATAAACAATTACATACACAGAATATTTACAAGCTAGCGCTATCATATCTATACCTCGACCTAATCTAAATCTTTCGTTACTGAACTGAATTAGCAATTATAACCAACTATTAAATCATAGCTATCTATGCTTACAATATTGTAGAGACCATCACCTCGCTGCGTCCTTCCATTAATGAACAGACTAACACCACACTCTCGTTTAAAGACAACAGCCGAAGCTGACGACGACGATTCACACTTGCATCTTGATCTCTGAACTAATCTCTAACCTGCTGTGACTTCTGCCGAACGCTTGCCGCATTTATAATCCTGGCCGGTCGTGAGTACGTGACTCTCGAATACAGAGTTGAGGCGTTTAGTGCATAAATTAATATAATGAACAGTAGGATTAGCATACAATAATATAATCATCACACACTATACGGGACCTGTATGACTCAATGCCCACCCGTATCGCATTGTGCATTCACGCTAGAGGTGGTCCAACTGGGTACTAAAACCTCCATTCACTTTTAGTTTTTCCTGTAATAAATTATCCTTTTGCTTTGATTTTGTAATACCTTTCATATATCAACGTTGCACTCACATATATAAAATTTCGTTCGATTCTGACAACTCTTTCTCGGTGCACAAATTTTTATGACAATAAGTGTATAAGGAAAGTATTGTGATGGGATCGAAAATTCGAATTCGAGTATTCGACGGGAGATCACGTTTCAAGCATCTCTGTACACAAATCAGACGTTTTTGAAGTGATGTATGTGTGAGTGTGTGTGAACGCGCTCCTGCCAGTGGGCCTGCGCAGACGACATCTCCCAAACGAGTGAAGGATTCGAACAAAATTTGGTACAAAAATCACAATCAATGAATACTGAAAGCCTATTGTTTTTACACGCAATGAAATGTTCAAAATCCACCTAAATTTTAAACATAAATTTTGAAAAAATCATCAAAAATTTAAGACATTCAACAAAGTTAGTAAATAATTATTTATGTTATTTTTCAATAGAAAACGATTAACATTAACTTTAAATTGCTAGCATAAACCATTCTTGAGATATCGCAAATTTTTCAAATAAATTTATCAAAAAATCACATAAAAATCATGAAAAGTAGTAACTAATGTCAAATCTGTTGACTGTTCACATGTAATATTATGCGATAAATTTATTATCATTATCGTAGATCTAGTTCATTCCATTCACGAGAGAAGACACTTTGGGTAATAGCATTTTAATTTGACGCCATTAGACGTTCATCTAGTATAATAATAACCTATTTCTGCATCCATAATACTTGGCGAAACTTTGGCGACGAAATTGGCGGAATATCGCCAACTTGGCAAGTTGTTAAATGTTTCCAAATTGATAAAAAAATATCGCCAAATTGATAAAAAAAATGACGCTAAATCAATGAAAATGAAAACTAATTGGTGAAAATTCAATATCTTGGAAATAATATATAGGAATCTACTATAAGAGAAGATATACTTTGGGTAAACACGTTTTTGCAAAAAAAAACGAAGCACCCCTAAAAAATAATCCGATCATCTCGAAGTTTCGCATGCAAATTCCTTTATAAAAAGTATGCAAATGATTGAATTTCAAAGGCCAATGAGTTTTAACTTTGGTCATAGCACGCGTTTCTACTGCTCAACTAGCATCCAATAAAACAGGTTTAAAATGTGGACAGTTTATCTTTGCTCGTTATCGGCATTGCAGTTCCGTGGAGATACAACCAATAATGCCGTTACGACGTTGCCGAAATTCTTATAAGCAATTAGACGAGTTCGGACGTGGTCGTATAATCAGGATGCGTGAAGCTAGGCTGGTCATACCGAGTAATAGGCCGCCACTTGCACCAAGCGTACACTGCTGTGCAAAGGTTCTGGCAGCAATGGTTTCTGCAAGGAACTCATCGGCGGAATGAAGGCTAGTGTGCACGAATGCGATGCAAGATCAGCTGATTGTTCGACAGGTCCAAACTGGTCCAACGTCATCATTATCCTTCATCCAACGTGCTACAGCCTCTTCTATGCTACTGTGGTACCTTCCACCATCTCACGGATCTTGGCTGAGACGGCGTAACTCCACTTCAGCGTTATCCTGCGTACAACTTTAACAGCTCAACTATATGTTGATGAAATCCTGCAGCCGTTTGCGTTACCCTTCTTGGCACATCATTCTGGGGCCATTTTCCAACAAGATAATAATACGCCCCATACGGCTCGCATATCTGTGAACTGTCTCTGGGCTGTTGATACTGTTCCTTGGCCATCAAGTTCACCAGACTTTTCGCCAATCAAGAATGTATGTCACATGCTAGGCCGCCCGATTCGGCCACTCCGAAATGTAGCAGATCTGGAGCAACAGTTGAGGAATGCCTGGCAGAATGTATCGCAAGATGACATTAGGAAACTTTATCACTCCTTATCTAGACTATACAACCATGTATTGCTGCCAAGGGAGATTTCACCGATTACTTATTTGAAAATTCAATGTGCAATTGCTAACTATTGATGGATCCTGCGGCCTTGATTTTGTAATCATTTTATTACCTGTGTATGATCTGTACGCATATTTAATTTCAATAAAAACAGTCACTTTCTTCATGGTGCTTCGTTTATTTTTTTTTTTTTTTTTTTTTTTGCAAAAGTGTGTAGTTTTGTATTTGAACGCCATCAATCGTTTATCTACTTTAAGAATAACCTATTTTACCAACCCTAATGCTTGACGAAATTTTTTCGACGAGTTTGGCGGAATATCGCCAACTTCATGAGTTTTTATCGTCACCAAATTGATAAAAATGTTGCCAAATTGATAAGAAATGTCGCCAAATTGATAAGAATGACTCTAAATCAATGAAAATGACAACTAGTTGAAGAAAATTCAATATTTTAGAAAAAAAAATAAGAATAGCCTATTTCTTCGTCTGTAACATTTGGTGGAATTCTAGTGACGAATTTTGGCGGCATATCGCCAACTTGGCGGCATATTTTACATTTTGCGAAATTGACGAAACTGTTGCCAAATTAATAAATCAAATTGATAAAAATGCCGCCAAATAGGGTGTAATGTTTTGCAAATTTTTAATTCCGTCATGTGATAGGCATACCTTTTATTATATAAGAAATACTAGCAGCATACCCGTTCTTCGTACGGAGTATATAATATAAAGAAATTTATAATTCGCAATCATGTGTAAATTCTGTTAAAATATTAAATGTATTGCTCATAAAGAGAAGTTTAAGAATATCTGTTCTCACTATGCAAAATTATCTTCACGGGCAGATCTGAAGAATAAAACATCCTGGCCCCTTTTGTAAGTAAATTTACAAAAAAAAAAGGAATTGAATCAATATATGCAACCCCGTACTACTTATATTGTCGCAGATTAGAAAATATGCCAGTGTGTTAGTAGAAGCTTACCCGTATTGCAATATGAGTCTCAAAAATCTTTGCCAAAATAAAAGAGATGACGTAAAAAACTGAAAGTATCAAAAATCCCCGTAATCTTAATACCAGAAGGTCGTAATTGATTCCAATATAGGCCAATATATATCAAAATATATGCCAATATACCTGTACTACTTATATTCTCGTAGATTGGAAGATATACCCATGCATTTGTAGAAGATTACTCGTACAACGTACTATATATGAGTTTCAACAATTTTCGTCACAATAAAACAATTCCATAATAATTTGAAAATATAAGTAATCCCTGAATCAACAGTCCCCGAAAATATCAATAATAATGATGTTTAAACCAGAAGACCGTAATTGATATTATCCAGTCAAAAATTCAATGTCAATGAAATTTATTTTATATACATATTTTTACTATTCAAATCGGAAAAGATTTAATAAAAATCATATGCCGTATAACATATTGGGTCCGTTGCTAATCGACATGATATCATTTGCTTTAAATAAATTGATTTAAATCATATCATCTTTATAATGCAATCTCCATAGAAGGTTTGGCGACATTTTCGTTAATTTAGCTATAACATAAAAAATCGCCAAATTTATCGCCAAGTGGGACTATAGAACTGATAGTCCCATTTTACGACAAATTGACGAAACATCATCACAATACTATCCACTAACAAAACACAATTAGTTTCATTTATTAAGCGCGATTTTATCAATTTCATGATATTTTTATGGATTTAGAAATATTTTTACCAATTTGGTGATATTAAAAAAATTCCTTAAATGTCTTACTAAGTAGGATGGATGTACTGACCGACAAATGCTACGGAAACATCATTTCAGTACTTTATTCTAAAAAAACTAATTTAATTTCATTGATTTGGGTCATTTTTATCAATATGGAGACATTTCCACTAATTTGGTAAAGTTTAAGAAAAGTTACCAAGTTATTTAGAGATATTCCTCTAAATTCGTAGCTCTGAATTTGCAGATCTGAAGAATAAAATATCCTGATCCCGTTTGTATATACTAAATGAAAACAGTAAAATTGTATTAGAAGATACATACACCCGTTCAACTCTTTTTCTGCTTCAACAATCGGCTAAATGAATTTATTGGGTAAACACAATATATGAGTTTATTAGCTAAACACAATATATGAGCTAGAAACCTCTTTGCTAAAATAAATGAAAGTGATGTACGCAGTCCGCAATATATATAATTAAAAGAACAATCAAACCGTTCATTTATAAAATATATTTTTACATCCATTTATTTATTATACAAATAGAAAAAATAATAATAGATATTAACAACACATTTAATTTCATTCCGTTGTCGAGCAACATGATATAATATAGAATCTTCCTCATAGAATGCGAAATTAAATAGCCATTTTGATTTCTTTATACTTTACATCGTTGAGTAAAAGCTTGTGAAAGATGAAACATGGAGGTAGATTTTTCCATTTAAATTCATGTTTCAAACAATTTATGTTTTCCTATAGTGACTAATTAATGCAAAAATCCTGCACCAAACTCGGAAATAAAGTTTTATTTCATTTTAGCGTTTTAAACAAACGATTCCCATCCTTTCCGTTTGGATAACAACGGAGTTGGAGAGTAGATCTCCTAAGAAAAAGTTCCGTTTTTCATTAATATCTCGACAACCCCTAGTCTTAGATACTCGAAACTTGGACAAAACTTATGGGGGGCTATTTCAAGGCTATCCACAAAATTTCATTAAATTCGGTACAGCCGTTTTCCCGTGATGATGAGAAAAACGAAAATTTCGTTTTTTTACTA
Organism: Amaurobius ferox; assembly: GCA_951213105.1. Lineage (NCBI taxonomy): Eukaryota > Metazoa > Arthropoda > Arachnida > Araneae > Amaurobiidae > Amaurobius > Amaurobius ferox. Next base: position 76,270,152 of record OX578140.1, read on the forward strand.
ATATCTCGAGAACTACTGGTCGTAGAAACTCAAAACACAGACTAAATTTTAAGTGGGGCTATTTCCAGGCTACCCACAAAATTTCATCAAATTCGGTTCAGCCGTTCTCCTGTGATGATGGGACAAACAGACAGACAGACAGACAGACAGACAGATTTTCAATTTTATTTATATAGATTCTTCTAAATAACGCGAACTTGTATATATGTATCCCCACATGGACGAAAATATACTCAAAATTGCGGAAATGACGCCAAGTTAATGAAAATGACTCCTAATTAATAAATTTATTATTCAAATATTTAAATACCGGGTGGTCAGAATTAAAACACCCCTACTCTGAGCTCTCTATACATCGAACTACTCAGTGTAAATTCTCCAAAATTGTTGAACCTACTATTCAAGACATGGGGAAAGGGATTACACGAAAAAAAAAATTAGTTTCAGAAACACCGATAAGTGGCGCTGTACAACAGAAAATATGCTGAAAAGACACAAAATAATCACAAAAAAACAAACACATGCGATATGGAATTTTTCCTTTTTAATTTCTTTTGCTGATATGAAAAAAAAGAAGATAAAAAATTGAAGAAACTTAAACTGTCATTGTAACTGCAATTTCGCACTGTAAGTACAAAAATTTGCGTAAGCCCCAGGTTTGCATCTACTATGTTCTGGGCATAAAAGGGGATAAAACTGGGAAATTTTCATTCTTATCAGCGATGGCTGTCACACTGCCAGAACGCGCTTTGCTTGTGAAACTGTTTTATGAAAACAAAGGACATGCTGCAGCTGCACTTCGAGAGTTTCGTCGACTTAAGAATTTGCGCAAAGGACCATTACTTCCACAAGCTCTCAGGAGAAAGATCGCTGAATTCGAGATAACTGGATATCTTGGAGTTCAGCCGGGTCGAGGACACAAATCGACTCGTTCAGATGTCGTTGACGATGATGCCACCGCTATTGTTGAACAATCTATGGATAACGTTATAGGCTGTAGTTGTGCACGTCGAGTGTCACGACACTTGGGTGTTCTCTACAGCACAGTGCTGAACGTACTGAGAAACATAGGGCGTTTTTTTCTCGTACGAAATTAGTCACAATCACCACTTGCTGACCATCGACCGGGAGAAGCGACTGACCTTTGTATTGACATTTCTGGCTAGAGTTGAAGTGGATGCATCGTGGCCATGGCAGATTCTATGGAGCGATGAAGCGCATTTTCATCTAAGTGGAACAGTCAACACCCATAACTGTCGCATTTGGGACACGGAAAACCCTCGTACCTTTCAAGAGATTCCACTTCACTCACCGAAAGTTACAGTCTGGTGTGGATTCACAGCCACGTTCATTCTTGGACCTTTCTTTTTCGAAGAGGCTACTCCCAATGGCCCTGTGACATGCACCGTGACGGCCAGGAGGTACAAAAACATGCTGGAAAATTTTGTTGTATCCCAACTACAACAGCACCAATGTTTTGATTAAATAGCCTTTATGCAAGATGGAGCGCCTTCACACATTGGACTCTGTGTATAGCAGTTTCTTCGGCAACATTTTACTAATGATAGAGTAATTAGTCGTGCGTTTCCGACATCCTGGCCATCTCGTTCTCCCGATCTTAATCCCTGTGATTTTTGGCTGTGGGGATACTTAAAAAGTCTTGTTTATCGAGGACGTCTGATAACCTTGGCAGATTTGAAAGACAGTATATCTCTGCATGTGAGAAGCATTTCAATCGACCAATTACGATCCGCAGTTGAACAAGCTGTCCACAGACTGCAGATTTTACATCTTGAAGAAAGGAACCATATTGAGCAGCATTCCCTGCATCGATTAGGTCCTTGTGATATGAATGTTTGGTACGTTCAAATAAAATGTGTTGCAAATGTGTATCTTGTGTCTTTTCAGCAAATTTTCTGTTGTACAGCGCCACCTATCGGTGTTTCTGGAACAATTTTTTTCACGTAATCCCCCTTTTCCCATGTCTTGAATAGTATGTTCAACAATTTTGGAGCCTTTACATTGAGTAGTTCGATCTATAGAGAGCTCAGAGTAGGGGTGTTTTAATTCTGACCACCCGGTATATAGACTATATTGCTTGTTGAGGATGATATCATTATTGATAATTGTTAATTTAGAGTTGTGTAAAATATAAGATAATTGGGTACGAAATAGTTTCATATGTTGTCATCCGGAAAATCGCCAAATGTACAATTTAACGTTACAGACACTGTGCCGTGGATCTTTACATCACTTTTTCGCTGTTAAAGAAGTAAATTCATTGCATTATAAAAGAAAAGTCATGTGCTGACCACATCAGATTTTTGTAATTGTCTTTCAATATAATGTGTTAGTACTATAGTACTATTCCGTAACAAATAAAGCGCCATACGCCACCAAATACTGCAATTCATATTATCAAACAAGCAGAATATTAAAAAAATGCTAAGTTAATAAGTGTAGCTCAAACTTGCTATGGATTCCGTCTGAAATAACTAAAATTGAGATAACATGTATTTCTGACCTAAATTACGCTCTCTACTTAGTTGTTCCTCAGTTAATTTTTAAAATATTAAACGTATTCTTTTTTTTTTCAAAAGAGAAGTCTCCATTTTAATCGAGTTTCCTATTACTTAACACAAATAACTCATAGCCAAGATATGTCTTATCTTGACAGAATTTATGCAGTCACACAAAATTTTTACACATAGCGACATTTCCAGGGCGCCGTCGCCCAGTGGTTAGCGTGCGGGAATTGCACTCGGTAGGCCCGGGTTCGATTCCCGCCACTGCCAAAAGTGCCGCCGTGTTCACGCGGAGTACGATCACGTTAAACATGTAGGTTCGTAAGTCCTTCCGAGAGGTTGGTGGTAGGGGAAGGAGGGTACGGTCCCTGTGGATGCCTCCCCCACTGGGTTCCGGCCTAAATTGGGTGACACTTCCCGGTCGTCCAAACAGTTCCTTTACTCCTTTCTGATAGGTCGGACGGTCTGGGTCTCAACGACAACATAGCGATATTTCCGGCCGCTCACTTTGCTGCTCATACCCTCGGGTGAATCGGGTGGCTTGGGCCTTCTACATAGCAATATGTTAGCAAGCTGCAAGGTCAATCCAAAGTTAAACACTGTCAGCAATCTCGGGTTCGAATCAATAGTTGCCGGGTTTGAATCCTGGGCATTTTCTGAGTATATATGCATATTCCTGCTGGTTCCGAAATCCACTTTAAACGGAAGGTATTAGCTGAATTTGGCCTCGTGTGTACAAAGTTATCAATGATTACTAATTATACTATATAATCCGTGAGCTGTAAATGATTAACTGAATCAGATACTAATTATTTCATTGAAAAAAAAAATTTCACCGATCAGAACACATGGAGATATTTTAGATGATAATAACATTTTGGGTTGGGTTATCTATAGCTGAAATTAGAGTGTTACGAAAAATGTAAACAGTTTGGTGCATTATATCTCCGAATCAAATAAATAAAAATATAAACAATTTATGCTTGTTTTGCCATAAATACGGTACCATTTATGAGTATATGAAAATAATTTCATTATTTTATTATTTTAAACTATTTTTGTTGTAAAAACCTGAAAAGGAGATTTTGCACTAGACAATTTTTGTTGTACTTGCTTTGTTTCACTCAAATATCTTCAAAACTATAGCAGATAGATGCAAACTTTGAATAACAAAATTTGCAGACAGAAACCCTGTTTATAAATCAACCATTTGTTTCTATAAAGCTCTTATACTTTTAAGCATTTGCCTTGCCAAATTGAAGAATTTGCAAAATTCTCAGTTTTAAAAAGTTGTAATAATCATGTCTCAAAAAGAGAAAGAGATATAAGCAAATAATTTATATAAGGCCTTTAAAATATGTACAATGAAATACAGGTATAATTGGGTTTTGAATAGGATTCTTAGTTTTTGAAATATAGTGGTTATAATTTTGATATTTTAAATTCTGTATATTTTAAAATGGTGGTTTTAATTTCAAAATTATTTTCCTTATATACATAGTATAAAGTACAAGAAAATCATTGTGATGGGATCGAAAATTCGAATTCAAGTTTTCGACAGATCACGTTTCCAGTATCCCTGAACGCAAATCAAATGTCAAATGTTTTTGAAGTGATGTGTGTGTGTGAGTCAGTGAGTGTGTGGAGACGATATCTCACGAACAATTGGAACGATTCGAACGAAATTTAATACAGAAATTGCAATCTGTGAATACTGGAAGCCTGATACAACAGACAATAGGCATTTCCTGCAGTCTTTAAAAACGCTGATTCAGCAGTAATTAAATAAAAGTTACATTTCAAAATAATTTTAAAAATTCAGTTTCTGCAGTAATTCTAAAAATTCAGATTCTGCAGTAATTCTAAAATTTCAGATTCTACAGTAATTCTAAAAATTCAGATTCTGCAGTAATTTTAAAAATTCAGATTCTGCAGTAATTCTAAAAATTCAGATTCTGCAGTAATTCTAAAATTTCAGATTCTGCAGTAATTCTAAAAATTCAGATTCTGCAGAAATTCTAAAAATTCAGATTCTGCAGTAATTCTAAAAATTCAGAATCTGCAGTAATTCTAAAATTTCAGATTCTGCAGTAATTATAAAGATTCAGATTCTGCTGTAATTCTAAAAATTCAGATTCTGCAGTAATTCTAAAAATTCAGATTCTGCAGAAATTCTAAAAATTCAGCTTCTGCAGTAATTCTAAAAACTCAGAATCTGCAGTAATTCTAAAATTTCAGAATCTGCAGTAATTCTAAAGATTCAGATTCTGCAGTAATTCTAAAAATTCAGATTCCCCAGAAATTCTAAAAATTCAGATTCTGCAGTAATTCTAAAAATTCAGAATCTGCAGTAATTCTAAAATTTCAGATTCTGCAGTAATTCTAAAGATTCAGATTCTGCAGTAATTCTAAAAATTCAGATTCTGCAGAAATTCTAAAAATTCAGATTCTGCAGTAATTCTAAAAATTCAAATTCTGCAGAAATTCTAAAAATTCAGAATCTGCAGTTATTCTAAAATTTCAGATTCTGCAGTAATTCTAAAGATTCAGATTCTGCAGTAATTCTAAAAATTCAGATTATGCAGTAATTCTAAAAATTCAGATTCTGCAGTAATTCTAGAAATTCAGATTCTGCAGTAATTCTAAAAATTCAGAATATACAGTAATTCTAAAATTTCAGATTCTGCAGTAATTCTAAAAATTCGATACTGCAGAAATTCTAAAAATTCAGATTCTGCAGAAATTCTAAAAATTCAGATTCTGCAGTAATTCTAAAAATTCAGAATCTGCAGTATTTCTAAAATTTCAGATTTTGCAGTAATTCTAAAGATTCAGATTCTGCAGTAATTCTAAGAATTCAGATTCTGCAGAAATTCTAAAATTTCAGATCCTGCAGTAATTCTAAAAATTCAGATTTTGCAGAAATTCTAAAAATTCAGATTCTGCTGTAATTCTAATAATTCAGATTCTGCAGTTATTCTAAAAATTCAGAATCTGCAGTAATTCTAAAAATTCAGATTCTGCAGTAATTCTAAAAATTCAGATTCTGCAGTAATTCTAAAAATTCAGATTCTGCTGTAATTCTAAAAATTCAGATTCTGCAGAAATTCTAAAAAATTCAGATTCTGCTGTAATTCTAAAAATTCAGAATCTGCAGTAATTCTAAAATTTCAGATTCGGCAGTAATGCTAGAGATTCAGATACTGCAGTAATTCTAAAAATTCAGATTCTGCAGAAATTCTAAAAATTCAGAATCTGCAGTAATTCTAAAGTTTCAGATTCTGCAGTAATTCTAAAAATTCAGATTCTGCAGAAATTCTAAAAATTCAGATTCAGCAGTAATTCTAAAAATTCAGATTCTGCCGTAATTCTAAAAATTCACAATCTGCAGTAATTCTAAAATTTCAGATTCTGCAGTAATTCTAAAGATTCAGATTCTGCAGTAATTCTAAAAATTCAGATTCTGCAGTAATTCTAAAAATTCAGAGTCTGCAGTAATTCTAAAATTTCAGATTCTGCAGTAATTCTAAAAATTCAGATTCTGCAGAATTTCTAAAAATTCAGATTCTGCAGAAATTCTAAAAATTCAGATTCTGCAGTAATTCTAAAAATTCAGAATCTGCAGTAATTCTAAAATTTCAGATTCTGCAGTAATGCTAAAGATTCAGATTCTGCAGCAATTCTAAAAATTCAGATTCTGCAGAAATTCAAAAAATTCAGAATCTGCAGTAATTCTAAAAATTCAGATTCTGCAGTAATTCTAAAAATTCAGATTCTGCAGTAATTCTAAAAATTCAGAAAATGCAGTAATTCTAAAATTTCAGATTCTGCAGTAATTCTAAAAATTCAGATTCTGCAGAAATTCTAAAAATTCAGAATCTGCAGTAATTCTAAAATTTCAGATTCTGCAGTAATTCTTAAAATTCAGATTCTGCAGAAATTCTAAAAATTCAGATTCTGCAGTAATTGTAAAAATTCAGAATCTGCAGTAACTCTAAAATTTCAGATTCTGCAGTAATTCTAAAGATTCAGATTCTGCTGTAATTCTAAGAATTCAGTATCTACAAAAATTAAAAAAAATTCTTATTCTTAAATTTTGAAAATGCACATTTAATAGTAATTTTAAAATGGCACATTCCACAATAAATCTAAATTTGCAGATTCCACTGTGATAGTTAGCTTCAATCTATCTATTTTATTTGTTCATAAGGGGAAGGGTATATTTAAAATTTCTATGGTAGACTAACAAAAAGGGATCAACATGATCCGTATGAAAACGTTACCCTGGTATTGGTAATGACATAGTTTGATAATAGTCTGCTTTAATATACTGACACTCGATACAATGCAGTGTCGAACTGAAGACTTGGCATACAAGTCTTTTACCTGCCTCAACAGCAAATAAGTATTTTAATGAAGAGTGAGGAATAAAGCAAAATTTCTGACTTGTACCAAAAATCCACGCTCTGTTCCAAGAAATTTTGAAAATTTCGGAACCATCAACAACACAAACTTTAGTTCACATTCTATACTTGTTTTTGCTGCAAATCATTATTTAATTGATATAAGGTTCGCAAAATTTTATCCCATTATTATCACTACAAATTTCTTAATTCGAGTATCATTTTTTAATGAACACCAGTTTTCATTCAAATTTTTCAAATAATCAAATTTTCTTCGCTAAAGGGCTACGCAAAAGATATTTTCTGTAATTTTTGCTATTGTGTGACACGGTTTTGAAAGTATTTTACTATAATTCTAATTTTTCTCGCGAATATAAACTTTTTTGCAATTCGAAATATGTATGTGTCTAGCAATAACATTTCAAAAGTTATAAGCCTTATTAGTTATTTTGAAATACCCTTAACTAGATATTGAAAGTAAAATTCAAGTGTGGTACATGCATAATTGCTTCAAAAGCAATTCATATAAAATTGTTATTTTTTCATTAATTGTTTACATTAGGTATCTACTTTTATATTATGTACCTATTTATTTATAGCCCTGATGGAGAGTTCGCGACCAAGGAGAAGCTGCCTCACACAATTACAGAATGGGTCGGCAGTGCTGTCTGCATCAATGACGAAGATGGTCTCGGAATTTCAAACCAAACCAGCATCAAGGGATTCCAGGCTTTCTTCCTTTCTGTAAATCTTCCGTATTCCGTCATCAGAGGAGAATCATTCTGGATAACTCTCTCTGTATTCAGCTACGTTGAGGATGCGTTACCGGTAAGATAAAATTTGAAAAATTATCTGCCATACGTTCTCTTAATTTTAAAAGAATTTTCAAGCCCTCTCTCCAGATTTAGTTACATAAACTGATATAGAAACTTTGCAAGATATAAAATATAAAACCTTTGTATTTTTAAACTTTGTAAGATATAGTTTTCACGAAACTTTGATTCCAATAGAAAATCAGAAAAATATAAGTTTCCTCCTATAAGCCCCGATATGCAACTCTCCCGGAGCATGTGAATGAAATTTTCAATCACAGAATTAATCAGTACTATTGGTCTTTATGGTACGCTATAAAAATTGAGAAAAGCTAATTGTGGCTTTTCCATTTAAAGTATTTATTTGGTTGAATTAGCATTAAAAACTCGTATAAGAAAAGAATATTGAACATAAAGTTCCAAAATATCGCTATTACGGGCGTGCAGTCACCATCACTCCAAAACTGATCATCATCCAACTAATTCCAGAAAGAACACTTGCGCTATTTATAGACTCAGGTTAGAGTAAAGTTGAAATATGCCAGAAGTAACGCCTAACGAACATAAAAAACTCCCGTTGCCAAAATCGTTCAATCAAAACACGACAGAGGATTTCAAAATCCAGCAATTAATCAGAAGACCCGATCGTTTCTCATGTCGCTAAAACTTCTCAGACTGTGCTACCATCATCCAATGTTTGCCGTAATGAGGTGGAAATTTAAAATTGGAGCAACTAAAATTTTTGACAGGCATCGTTCTCTGAACAACTGAGAGACAATAAAACAGAAGCATTTTTCAATCAAAACGACAAACAGAGGCATGAAAGAAAGGGGAATTTTGTGGGAAGTAAAATAAACAATAGTTTCAGTAAATCCTCTCACTAAAAATTGCAACGATTTTAAATATAAAAGAAAATGTAGGAGAAATAAAACGGATGAATAATTAATATATATATATATATATATATATATATATATATATATATATATATAATAGTTTGAAAATCCAATGATAGAATAGAAAGAAGTTGCAACTCAAATATCCTAACTTTAAAATATGCCTACATAATAAAAAGAACTATTAAATAGAGAATCATCAAATGAATTGGTCATTTTGAAAAAACACTTCGTCAGGTCCAAGTATTTAATCAAAATGAACACAAAATGTGTGTTTCTGATATTAAAGATAGATAATATCTATAAACACTAATAACTTGGACAAAACACATAAAGATAGAAAAATAATAAAGAAAACAAGAATACCTGGAATAAAAAATCTGCAAATGTTCTAACCATTGGAGACCAAAATAAAGAGATCAGTGTTGCCAATCGCTAAGTTCAAATTATTGAAATATAGTTCACTATTAGACAGTTTCAAGCATTTGGAAAAAATGTACCCATTCATTAAAAATTGTATGAAATATATTATTTTAAAAATATTTTACTTAATGCTCTCAAAGGGCTATAACTTTAATAACTTCTATGTAAAATTTTAAAGAATTCCTTTTAAATTTATCTAATTTGATTTGCCATATATATTGGTATTTAGGTTGGTGGATTCATTATACTTGTAGATTCTCTATCTTATGAATGGTTATGTCCAAACAGACGGTGTCATCGGCGAAATTATATATTTAAGTGTCTTTAACTGACATCTAGCTTGTCGCATCGATTCTTATTGGGTTAAACACCTGTTGGAATATTACAGAACTTATTTATATCTATAAATTACTTTGAAATTTATTATATAAGCACTTTATGTATGTGTGAAGGAAATTTTTAATATTAGTGTCTGTTTTCGTATTTCTGTCATTAACATGAATCACAATAATTTTCTTCATAAATTCATAAAACTTTCAAGTACGTATTGCCAAATACCTTAACAATCATTCAATCAATTTCTTTCAGATTAAAGTATCTTTAGATAAGAATGATGGCTTTCAAATCAAGAGTGAGTCTATAGACGGCGTCATCTGCATTCAACCAGGATCGAGTACTAACCTTAAAATACAGCTGAAAGCTACTGATTTGGGTAAACAGAACATCACATTCCGAGCCGAAAGCGCCCCGTCAAGCGGCGTTTGTGGAGACTCAAGTGTGTCCAATGCTGTTGCCAAAGATGCGATCGAAAATTCAGTGATTGTTGAGGTATGAGCTTTAAGCATAAGTGAATTCTAAGCTATTCGATGTAAAACTGCTTTAAACACTTTCATAATGCAACTTTCGATCCTGTTCGAACCAACAAAACCGAATCGGTGCATGGATACGTACAGAAAAGTTCGACCTCTGGAAAGTTGGTCTGGAGAGTTTGATCTCCTTTGCAGAAGCAGATCTAAAATGTGAATCCAGATTGGGTTGTAACTTTCATTCTGCGGTATGTATGTCTTTAGGATATATATATATATATATATATATATATATATATATAATATCAAATGTTTGAAATAATTTTAATAATATATATACAAATAGAACCAAATGTATGAAATACATTAAGGAATATGTATATAAAAACCAAATAAAATACATTACAAAGAATACCAAGAACGCCATGAAATATCAGGCGCGAATATATATTATATTATATTAATCTTATATTATATTTTATCATGTTATAGGTAAAGTCTTTAATATAACGGTTTTCTTTTTGCATTGGGCTTTTTTCATGTAATACGAATTTTGTCCTTTCGGTGTATACTTTGGTCTGGACAACTTCCTGTGAGTAGTGCCGGCTTACCGGGAGAATGCCGCGACTTTTAAGCATTTTTTAACCGGGAGGAGTGGAGGTCTCAACCCCCCCCCCCCCCCCCCACACGGCTTCTTATGGTTCTACTCTTTTTTTATTCCTTTTGGTATATATATATATATATAATCAGGTAAGTATAACAAAATAAAGAAAATGTAAAAGTTGAATAACATAAAATAAAACCAAAATATTTAATCATCGATTCTGCAGTACATTTGCCTACGAAAAAAAATGCAAAAATTAGTAGCTTAATAGCAGAATAAAATATAGGTAACACAACAATACAAAAGTTTCAAAATACAAAAAAGGTTTGCACCAAAAGGTAGTTTTCGGTTCTTTTTCCATCTCCACATGCGAACTCTTTCAGACCAGTTGCAATTCGATCGATATCAAATTCACTTCGGTACAGCGAATGGTATTCCAAATGACATATATGCATTCTTCTGGGTGTCAATATTGGATAAACTAGTTCGGTAAAACCAGGAACGAGAACAAGTTCTTTACGAAAACAATGCAAACCGTGTGCCTACGCTATATTTGCTGTTGCTTCACATTACAACTACACGGCCGTCCAAATAGATACTTAAGTCTCTTGGATGAGTCGGACGGTCTGGGTCTTCAACACAACAACTACAGATAATCACTCGCCTCGCGCCAATTGAGGAGTAATTAAAAAAAAAAATCCGATGTGAGCAACACATGACTTTCCTTATATAATGCAATCAATTTACTACTTTTATAATAAAAAATAGGTTTTTCTTACAGTAGATATTTATAATATTTCCAAGATATTAAATTTTCGTCAATTAGTCGTCATTTTTATTGATTTAGTGTCAGTTTTATCCATTTGGCGAGATTTTCGTTAATTTGGCAACATTTAAGAAAGTCGCCAAGTTGGCGACATTTCTCCAAATTCGGCGCCAAAATCTCGCTAAGCGTTATGGACGGAGAAATAAGTTATTCTTATAGCAGATAAATAATTATTGGCGTTCAAATACAAAAGTATTACTCAAAGTATCTTTTCTCATGAATGGAAAGAGCTAGATCCACGAGAATGATGTCAACCAATTTATCGCATGATATTACATATGAAAAGTGAACATGTTTCTCAACAGTTAATATATTTTTTTTTTTAATTTAAGGGATATTTTGATAAATTTGTTTTTAAAATGTGGAATATCTCGAGAATGGTTTATGCTAGCGTTCTAAAGTTTATGTCAATCGTTTTCTAAGAGAAAATTACATAAGAAATGTCTACTTGCGTAACTTTATTAAAGGTTTTGATTTTTTCATGATTTTTTTCAAAATTTCACACAAAAGTTTAGGGGGGTTCTGAACATTCGATTACGTTTAAAAATAATAGGCTTCCAGTATTCACGGATTGTGATTTTTGTACCAAATTTTATTCGAATCGCTCTATTCGTTCGTGAGATATCGTCTCCACAGAGTCACAGACACATTCACATACTTTCACACTCACACACACAGACCTCACCTCAAAAATGTTTGATTCGTGATCAGGGATGCTTGAAACGTGCACTCCCGTCGAAAACTCGAATTCGAATTTTGAACCCCGTCACAATACTTTCCTTATACATTATGTATATAAGGAAAGTAAAAATAGCTAGAAAAAAAAATAACAACACTCGACAAATGTAATTATGATAGACACTCGGTTAAGTATGATAGTAGTTAAAACTAAATATATTGGCAACTTTACATTGTACGATTCGCCATTCGCTACAAAATTTGCTTACGTGACAATAAAATTCATTTATATGTACGCATACTGTGTAACACAGGTTCTCACTTATCTTGCAAAAACACACATTTTAAAATAATTAAATTTTTGAAAATTTGAAAGCGGGAAATAATCTTTAGAAGACGAAGAAATGTATATTATGCAAAAAATTTCTGAAAATGATTTATTCTTCATAGAGCCTTCAGTTGACGGTTTTTACACATATCACTCCAGAAATAGTCAAAATGTGTTCAGGAGATCTTAAAACATATATTGTCATCGAAATTTCGAATTCGAAAATTTTCATGAAAACAATACTTTCTCTATACTACATTACATAATAAAGCAAAAATTATTTATTATTTAAAAGTCCTTCATGAGAAATCAAAAATTATTTATTATTCAGCAGTCCGTCCACCTTCCTCTAGCAATCTGATAGGAGTCAACATGGAAGCCCGTCCACCTTCCTCCAGAAGCCCGTCCACCTTCCTCTAGCAATCTGATATGAGTCAACATGGAAGCCCGTCCACCTTCCTCCAGAAGCCCGTCCACCTTCCTCTAGCAATCTGATAGGAGTCAACATGGAAGCCCGTCCACCTTCCTCTAGCAATCTGATAGGAGTCAACATGGGGAAAGCCCGTCCACCTTCCTCTAGCAATCTGATAGGAGTCAACATGGGGAGGTCATCGTTTATCCTCAAATACTTGTCGCGGCGTATTTGTTGATATAGGATGTGAATGATACATTGATTCCAACCAAATGCGATTCTGGCTTTAGACCTAGGTCATCCTACTCAGAGAAATGTTGTAAAGCATAACGCATGCAGCTATACCTTCACTTAATTACTACCTTTTCTCTTTGCACATACGAATACATGCAACTGAGTTATGAGATATAACATAACGATGAAGACAGGAGACCCAATAATAATATACCTCCTCCAAATAAATATATCATTGTTGCAACGTTCCAAAATATTTCTGGTAGTGAAACCTTGATAATTTCTTTCAGCAATTAGGTATATACTAGCCGAATACCCGTTGAAAATCAACGGTCTCGCAATAAGCAACCCCATAATAATTTAAATTTTTTAATAATTCGCGTTTCAAATTTTTTCGACAAATCGAATATTTTGGTGTGCAGAAACTCCTAAAGAAGAAAATATTGGGAAACTTAATTTGCGCATTTCTTCCTTTCGAATTATCTACCCGTACACCACATTAAAGTATATCTCATCCCGTGTCCCATGTACCAAATATCAAGCCTCTATCACATTTAAAAGGAAGCGTGCCTCATTTATTAAGAAAATCGAACATATTAGTGTGAGACACCCCTTAAAGTAGCAAATATCGTATGTCAGAAATTTGAGACTTTCTTTCAAACTATCTAACCGTACACCGAATTTGAAGTCTCTATCCTATTGAGAAGCATGTTTTTTCTATCACTTCAACTTTTGAACGTTTTTCTGTGTAGTATCCCGTTAATGAACATTTTTGTAAAACCGTATTCATCTTTGGTTTTTTGTCAAATGGTTAGCCCATATACTAAATTTCAAGCCTCTATCACATTGTAAAGGAGGCGTTTTTCATTTGTTCGACAAATCGTACATTTTAGTGAGCGGCACCCCTACAATAGCAAACGTTGGAAAAATGAAATTGCACACTTTCTTCCTTTCCAAATTTTTACCCGTACACCAATTTTGAAGTCTCTATCTCATAGCGAAGCATTCTTTTCTAGCATATCACCTTTCGATTACTTTAGTGTGGAGTACCCACCCCCTGAAATATACATTTTTGAAAAACTCTATTCCTTTTGTGATTTCTATCAGATGATTCGCCCATATAACAAATATCAAGAATTTATCAAGTTTTAAAAGGGGCATTTCTCCTTTATTCCTAAAATCGAACGTTTTGCTATGCGGCACCCCTTAAAATAGAAAATATTGGTAAACTGAAATTTTACACTTTCTTCTTTCCAAACTATCTACACTTACACCAAATTTAATATCTCAATCTCATTCCGAAGCATGGTTTTTTATCAATTCACTTATTGAACGATTTACTCTGGAGCACGCCCTTAAACGAACATTTTTAGAAAACTATATTCGTCTTGGGTGTTTTCTTTAAGTGATTAGACCATATATCAAATTTCAAGCCTCTATCGAATTTTAAAGGAGCCTTTTCTCATTTATTCGGTAAATCGAACATTTTGGTGTGCGGCACCCCCTTAAGTAGAAAATATTGGAAATCTGAAATTACACACTTTCTTCCTTTCGAATGATTTACCTATACACCAAATTTGAAGTCTCTATCTTATCGCAAAACATGCTTTCCTATCATTTCACTTTTCGAACGTTTTGGTGTGCGGCACCCCCTTAAGTAGAAAATATTGGAAATCTGAAATTACGCACTTTCTTCCTTTCGAATGATTTACCTATACACCAAATTTGAAGTCTCTATCTCATCGCAAAGTATGCTTTCCCATCTTTTCACTTTTCGAACGTTTTGGTGTGGGGCACCCCCTCTATAGAACGTTTTCGGAAAATTCGATTTTTCCAGGGGTTTTTATCGAACGACCGAGCCGTGTACCAAATTGCAAGTCTCTATCTATTCGGGAAGAGCCTGGAAAAAGCGTGACAGACAGACAGACAGACAGACAGACGGACGGACAGACGGACACTTGGCAATTAGTATATACTAGCCGAATACCCGTTAAAAATCAACGGTCACAAAATAAGCAACCCCTGAATAATGTGAATTTTTTAATAATTCGCGTTTCACAGTTATTCGACAAATAAAATATTTTGGTGTGCAAAACTCTCTAAAGAAGAAAATATTGGGAAACAAATTTCCTTATTTCTTCGTTTCGAATTATTTACCCGTACGCCACATTAAAGTCTTTCTTATCCCGAGGCACCCCTATATTATTATTTCTCCTTTGGAATTTTTTTCTGTGAAGCACAAGCATAAATTAACATTTTTGAAAAACTCTGTTCGTCTTGTGTGTTTTATCAGATGATTGGCCCATATACCAAATATCGAGCCTCTATCACATTTAAAAGGAAGCGTGCCTCATTTATTAGGAAAATCGAACATATTAGTGTGCGCACCCCTTAAAGTAGCAAATATTGGAAATCTGAAATTTCACACTTTCTTCCTTTCAAACTATCTACCCTTACACCAAATTTGATATCTGTACCTCATTCCGAAGCATAGTTTTTTATCAATTCACTTTTCGAACGTTTAACCTGGAGCACCCCATAAACGAACATTTTTGAAAAACCATATTCGTCTTGCGTGTTTCCGTCAAATGATTGCCCCATATACCAAATTTCAAGCCTCTATTAAATTTTAAGGGAGCGTTTTCTCATTTATTCTGTAAATCGAACATTTTGGTGAGCGGCACCCCCTTAAGTAGAAAATATTGGAAATCTGAAATTGCACATTTTCTCTTTTTCAAACGGTTTATTCATACACCAAATTTGAAGTCTCTATCACATCGCAAAGTATGCTTTCCTATCATTTCCCTTTTCGAACGTTTTGGTGTGCGGCACCCCCTTAAGTAGAAAATATTGGAAATCTGAAATTGCACGCTTTCTTCTTTTCGAATGATTTACTCATACACCGAATTTGAAGTCTCTATCTCATCGCAAAGCATGCTTTCCCATCTTTTCACTTTTCGAACGTTTTGGTGTGGGGCACCCCCCTCTAGAGAACGTTTTCGTAAAACTCGATTTTTACAGGGGGTTTTATCGAATGACCGAGCCGTGCACCAAATTGCAAGTCTCTATCTATTCGGGAAGTGCCTAAAAAGTGTGACAGACAGACGGACGGACAGACGGACACTTGGCAATTATAGATAGATAGATAGCTTGGCGTATATAGATAGATAGATAAATCCTTCTTTATATGCACGTCCTCCGTTCACTGAGTGCATATGGAAGTATTCCGTTCTCTGTGTGTTTATGGAAGTACCCGGTTCACTGTGTGTATATAGAATACTCGGTTCACTGTTTAATGAAAACACCAATATTGGAAAATTGAATTGTACGCCAGCATATTTAAAATTGTCAATATTCAATCATTCTCCCACCACTTACGTACTTAGTCTTAAAACTCCAATATTGATGTTTAATATAAATATCAAATTTTGATTTTTTGCTACTAAATTCCGTCTTGTATTAAGAGATTGTTTATTTTATTCATTGGACATACAAATTGTGTAAAAGAGTTGGAGAAATCATAAACAATTTAAAATATTTCAAAGAACTTATGTACCTAACTAGCCTAACCGGCATTCAAACTATAGACTATAGCCAAACTATCCATTGAGCTATGATGATTAACTTCACCTTATAGTGGAAATGAACAACACATTGATATTTATTGAAAATCTTATGTATAGATATGTATCAACTAAAAACATTTTGTATGTTAATGATAACAGTCACTTTCTCAGATTAAATAGAATCATGTAAGAATAGATAATTAATAGCTGAAATTTAAGAAGTAAACCCTTATTATATGTACAGATGAAACATATTTTGTTTCCGAATAATCACAGAAATGCATGCATTAATAAATACTTGTTAAATATATATGCCTACAGTAGAGCGTCTTTAATGTTTGAGTGAGTGGCAAAATGTATGTACACATTATATACATCTCAATAAGTAACAGAAAACGTTTTATTCATGGTGAGAATATATGGCTAAGAAAATTATTTTCAGCCTGTAACTTTTGGGATATACTGGCCATTAACCAGTAACCAAAATTTTGTAGCTTTTGTTTAGACATTAAAACAGTTTACACTTGCTGACGCTTGCACAGTTATGAAGATGAAATCCGAAGTTCCTGTTCCTTGTTTGTTTTTCTTAATCATATGTTCTTTTTTATTTTACTTTCAGGCAGAAGGTTGGCCGGAAGAAAAAATTGAAAGCTTTTTGTTCTGTCCGAAAAGTAATACGCTTTTTCAGATTGTTATTTTTGTGATTTAAAATTACTTCATTCGCATAAAATTCCATCTAAAGTTAGTCATGTTTAATAAATTTTTAAATATTTTTCAGATGAAGAAAATGGTGTGTTCTTGAAGCATTTTTCTCTCACCGTGCCAGATGATATCGTTCCAGATTCAGCAAGAGCTTTCTTGGATTGTACAGGTACCACTATTGTTTTATCAGTAGATTACTTCTTAGAGGGTCATATTTCATAAAATTAGAATGTTCAAGGCCAGTAGCGTTCAAAACGTATTCGTTTTTCCTTTGCGGCAAAAATAATTTTTGTATAAATCAAAGAAAGTTTTTCGGAATAGTTTATAATTAGATATTTTGGCAAGAATGTGTTTGTGATTTTCTGGATTCTTTTTGATAACGTTATTGAAACGAAATATGTCCATTTTTGTGGTACAGACACACGAAAAACTCAAGAAAATACACGCTTCAGTACAAAAAATGTATTTAGAATTAGGTAAAAACTAGAAATATATCGAATATTTATTCATTTGAATGATTAGATTAGCAATTCCTAGAAAGTCAGCAACACCTAGATAACATTCTCTAGAGAGAATTTTAGCAAGATTATTGATACTTCTCAAATTCTAGATAACAGCACTATATTTAAATCTTTGTTTCTGAAGAAATAATATTTAAAATAAAATAAATAACAAATGATTAAAAAAATTTGTCGATTTTGTATTCTAAATTTTCTGTATTAAAATTTCGTTGTTATGTTGAAATATTATATCTATGTAAAGTAATTCATTATTAGTAGTTAAAACGTAAACATCATATTTAAGTTAAAAGGAAGTTTTTATTGCAAAGTATTTTTTAATTGTTAAGCATCTTACCAAATGCAGAATAGAATGGAATTGCCCAAATATTGATAGTTTCAAGAAAAAATTATAATTGTAGTCAGAAGCAATTGGAATTTGTTTTAATATATAATTATGTTAAAATTGTATTTAATAACACCAATAACTTACATGTTACTTAAGTTAATAACACCAGTTACTACATGTAACACCAGTTACTACATGTAATAACACCAGTTACTACTTTAATAACACCAGTTACTACATGTTACTTAAGCATTTTGACAAACCAACTTAAATAAAATAATTTATTAATTACTTCATGAATTCCAATGTAAAGTTATTTTAGAAGATTGAAAAGAAATGTCTGGTAGAGATGGCATTTTCACGGTTGTGATATATATAAGGATGTAGAGTAGTGTGATGTATATAAGGTTGTAGAATGGAGATTCTGACTCCAAATACTGTGAAGTCTTTAGTTCTTAAATAATTAATATTAAAGCAAAAATAACTCCAGAAAAATTTGGAAAAATGTGTCTTCATAATGCACTCTGAATGTGCATTAAATTTTAATACAGTCAAACCTCGATATGTCTAATTTGAAGGGAGTAGAAAAAAAATTCGAGATATCGAAAATTTGGAGAATTTTAAGGAATTCATAAAAGAATATATACATACTAGTCCTATACTTTACACATTTTAAAAAAAATCACTTACTTTATCTTGCCGACAGACAATTAAGTATTACCCAAGAAAATGCTGACAACAAATAAAGCGAAGCTTGAAATGTTTGGATACACATTTAATTTAATACTATGTACGTACATACATTATTAACATTTAATCTTGCATTTCTTTACGTTGCAAAATAGTCATCTATGACAGTTTGGTTACAGGTACTGAATCCTTTAATATCTATCCCATTTTCCAAATGAGCTTAATTTTGTGGCGATAGTTTACTTTAAAACTCTAAATAATACCTTGGTCCAAAGGCTGTAACTTACATTTTTCTGTCTAGTTCCTTCAACCAATGAGTGAAAAATTCCGCAGTCATCCAAGCCTTTTAGTTCGCAAAACAAGTCATTGGAAAAGATTTCATTCCTGAAAAACAACGGGGTTGAGCAGATTCACCTATAAGAGGTTTGAGCCTTTCTGAACCATCCATATGAGTGCAAACCAGCACAGTTAATCTTTCTTTGCTCCTTTTCCCGACATGACATGCTTCACCTTTAATGATCATACATACACATGGCCTGTATACACTTAAAAAATAGTCCTGTTTCATCTGCATTAAACACATTTTTTGGATCGTATTCTTCGAAATGAAAAGATGAAAATGGTAAGATGATTCAAATGGTAAAATGAAAAAATTCGAGATATCAAGAGTTTGATTAGAAAAATTTCGAGTTAAAGAGTCTGTTTTACATTAGTTTTATACCGTGCGTGAAGGGAGATGAAAATATTTCGAGATATCGAAAATTTCGAGATACCGAGGTTCGACATATCGAGGTTCACCTGTATATCAATTTTTTGATGCTAGAAATTAAACTTTATATTTAAGTAGAAATAGAAAAAATTGTTTTTACATAAGTATTTTTAAGCTTCTTAATTGAACACGTATGATATAATAGCACACTATAATTATAGATCCTGCAAGGCAATTCGAAAACTTTTTAATAAGCATATATCTTGAAAAACTATTAAACATTGTTCAAAAATTAATACATATTTTTTACATTTTACAATATATTACTTATGTATTATTTATTCATTATTTACAATGTATTACTTATTTCAATTTATTACTTATTTATTACTTATTTTAATTTATTACTTATTTTAATTTATTACTTATATTTAATATATTTTTCCCTTATTATATATTACTTATTTAATACATTTTTCACTTATTATATATTACTTATTTAATATCACTTTTCAATTTAAATTTATTCGAATTGAAAATATTGAAAATATTTTCAATGATGCATTTGAGTTGTCTTAATTCAATCTTAAACCGTTCCTTTCAGGCAACGTGTTAGGTAAAAGTCTGGATAACTTAGAAAGTCTGGTGGTAATGCCTACTGGTTGCGGCGAGCAGAACATGGTGAAATTCGCCCCTAACGTCAACGCGCTGACTGTACTTATCGACACCAACCAACTTACTGATAAATTGAGGACCAGAATATACAAGAATCTGAATACTGGTTAGTTATTGGATATGATCTATATTCTCATCAACCATATTTGTAAATAAAATAAGGATTTTAAGATCAGAGATCACACCATAGTAACCGAAGATGAGTCATACAGCAAATGCTTCTTTGCCACTTTTGAAAGAGCTTAGGCTGTTTTATGCCCAACTTCATTTAAATGACATTAGCCATCAGATTTGTCTCGCAGCATAAGTTTTTGCGATTATTGAATCTACTTAAATGCCTTAGAACACAACTGCAGTAAATGCCTTAGCAATCGAAGAGTTGTCCTTAAGAGCAATTCCGTGGCTATTAAAAATGTTTTAACTTTGACCAACATCCTAGCAATGAGATTAACTATCTCAACGTTGCCATTCAGCAAATAGTTCTAAGTCTTTATTAAATGCTAGAGCAGTTTGAGTTAAATTGTGGGGACGGTAGGGTTATCTTTCAGCTAATGCGTATGAAAATATAAAGACAAATGTTATAGCAACGACCTTAAAAATTGGAAGATTTGTCCTGTAACAAATTATGCTCTGACTATTGAAATTATGAAGTTCATGTGATCATTCTTGTTTTGTTTTGAAATTAATATTTAATTCATTTCATATTTAGTAATTATGTATTGATTGCATAAGAAATTTCTTGTGAAATAAAATATTGCTGTACATTTATCGTCTCTAACTCAACTTCTCAATCACAATACATTGGAATTTAATGAGTTATGCATTTTTCTCTCAGGTGCTCAGCGTCAATTGAATTATAAACACCCTGACGGATCTTTCAGTGCTTTTGGAATCAGGGATAAGGAGGGTAGCATGTTCCTGACAGCTTTCGTCCTGCGGTATTTCTCGGAAGCAGCCAAGTACATCACCATTGACAACAACACATTGGTGGAGATGCAAACCTGGATGACATCTAAGCAGCAAGCTAATGGTTGTTTCCCTGATGTTGGAAAGATCATCCATAGAGACCTTCAGGTAATTAGGAGACTTTTCTGTGATAAATTTACTAGTTTTCGAATTAAAAATTAGAGATAAAGCAAGGATAAAAACGCGGCATTACTAAAATCGTTGAGAACATAAGGTAAAAGTTTTGTGCAATTTTTTAATTGAAGTACTTGAACCAAATATCCAGAGCTCCTCTCAACTTGTTATACATTCAAATAACTATGTTTAGGTCCACTTGTATTATAAGTATCAGAATTAAAAATATTTTTATAAGAGCTTTCGCTAACAAAAAATTCGTTTTAAAGTTAGTTTGAAGATTTCCTAGTAATACAGGGTGTATCATATTGAATGGGACAAAAAGAAAGAATACCTGTGAACGCTGTAATTACTTTATTTTGATAAATCAAATTTACAATGAAACTATAGTTATCCAAGTTTCTATAGATGTTCTATGTGTGCCCCTCCGGTGACACGGCAAATATCTATGCGGTATTCCATTTACTGCCACACTCCTGATAGAATATCCTTTGTTAATGATTCGAGCACTTCAGTTATCCGCTGCTTCAGTTGCTGTAAGTCCTGGGGCAATGGAGGCACAAACACTTTATCTTTAACAAAACCCCATAGTAAAAATCACTTGGGGTTAGATCTGGGGATCTCGGTGGCCAACAAACCAATGGCATAACGTTTGACCCAGAACGACCAATCCAGCGATGGGGTGGACTATCGTTCAGGTACTGACGTACGTTTGTATGCCAATGTCGTGGAGCACCGTCTTGCTGCAGAATGAATCCGGGAACCGCTTCCTCCAACTGAGGGAACAACCACTCTCATAGTATATCTTGGTAAATGCACCCGTTAATCTTTTTTTCCACGAAGAAAAAGGAACAAACACACAACTCTTGGAAATGGTGCAGAAAACGTTCACCTTTGGAGAATCACACTCATGTTCCATTACACCATGTGGATTTTCCGTGTCCCAAAATCTTAAATTATGGCGATTAACTTTGCCAGAAACGTGGCTCCATCCGTAAACACAAGTCGTTCCGCGAAACCATCTACCTCCAGCTTACCTTGCAAATTCTCACAGAAAGCTGTACGACCAACGGTTTGTCGGAAGGTTTTAACTCCTGCACCATTTGAAAGGTGTATGGCAGGAATTTTAGACGTTTCCGTAACACACGCCACACCGTTGTATGAGGCACATTGAGTTCAGAACTCGCAGGACGCGTTGATTTTGTGGGACTTCGTAAAAACGTTTCACGAATTTTTTCAACCACTTCGGTTTTGGCTCCTGGTCTGGTTTTCTTACACAAGCAATACGTGTCCTCAAACTGCTTCAACCACCGTTCGATGTTGTGACGATGTGGTGGTTCTTTACCAAATTTCGTGCGAGCATGTCTTTGAACGACAATAAACTATGATGTTTTGGGCGTATTCCAAACACAGAACGCTTTCTCCTGCATGGATGACCCCATTTTGATTAACAGTGCCTCTAGCGGCGATTTCGTAACCGGAAGATTTTTCGATGTTGCCAGATAAAACTTGTATAATTGTAGTTTCAGAATTAATTTGTTTCGGCTAAATAAATCAATTACAGAATTTGTACTATGCTATTCTTTTTGTCCCATTCAATATGATACACCCTGTAATAAACAGCAAGTACTCTTAATTTTCAAAAACCCACTGTTTCGCCATAAAGAGACTAAATAACAAACTTCACCTATTCAAAACTTTGGTGCTGCCATCTATGTTTAATAAAATAAAGCAGTTTACTTTTCCTGAACACTGGTAAAAAAATTCTGAAGTCTGTGTTTGAATCATAAAGCATCTGTTAATAGTATTCGTCTGTAACGTGCAATTTAGTATTCGTCTGCAGTGGCGTAGCAAGAGGGGGTCAAAGGGAGACATCTGTCCGCGGGAGCCGATGTGGAAGGGGGGTGCCAAAAAGCAATTTTTACATTTTAAACAAAATGTATAATAATAACAAGAATCTATCAAATTTTGCTTGTATTTATTTCGTTTATTTCACGGTGAGATATAACTGAGATGGCATTGCGGATTGCCAATATCAATTACACGTATAAAAAATTGATGGTTTCAATTATATTTTTATTGATAACTAACAGTACGGATAACTAGCAGTGCGGATATTTTTACGGTGGCGCGAAAGCGCAGTGGTTAGTTCGTGGGAATTGCACTCGGTTAACCCTGGTTCGATTCTCGCCACTGCCAAAAACTGCTGCCGTGTTCACGTGGAGTACGATCACGTGAAACATGTGGGTCCCCCACTGAGTTCCGGTTTATGGATTTACAAACATTTTTATCAATTTGGCGAAATTTCAAAATTTTGCTAAATGTGTTACTAGGTAGGCCGGTTGGACTGACAGAAAATGCTACGGAAACATCATTTCAATACACTCTTCTAACAAAACAAAATTAATTTCATTGATTTAGCGTCGTTTTATCAATGTGGTGACTTTTCCGTCATGCCAAGTTAGCCATCTTCCGCCAAATTCGTAGATCTGAAGAATAAAACATACTGATCCCGTTTGTATATACTAACTGAAACCACTAAAATTGTATTAGAATGTATATTCGTTTTACACTTATTCTGTTTCAATAATGGGCTAAATGAGTTTATCGACTAATCACAATATATGAGTATATTGGCTAAACACAACATATATCTTTGAAAACTCTTTATCAAAATAAAAGAAAGTGATGTACGCAGTCCGCAATTAATACAATTAAAAGAAAAATCAAACCGTTCACTTATAAAATATATTTTTATATCCATTTATTTATTATCCAAATCGAAAAAAATAATAATAACAAGAAAGATCAATCATGCTTAAAGCATTGATTATGAAACACTTTCCAACTTCAATGCAATTTTATTTAATCATAGCTAAAATGCAATATATTCCTCGGTAATATTTTAAAACTTATCACAATACTACATTAATTTATTATATTTGAAAACTTAAACCTTCATAAAATAAAATGAACTTCATTCAAATGACGGCATTGAAGTATAAATTGCCTGGTTTAAACATCTCTAAAATGTGATACATTCCTCGGTAATAATTTTAGAATTGTCATAATACTACGATAATTTATTATATTTGAAAGCTTCATCGAAAACCACTGATATTCATTCAAATGACGTCATAGAAAAAATAACACGCCTGGCTCTCTCTATAAAAGCAACATTTCATTCATAAATAATTTCCCATTCATGTCATTCTTCACAATACTATAAAAATATGATGTGGGCACCACATGACTTTCCTTATATAATGTAATGAATTTACTACTTTTACAATTAAAAAAAATAGGTTTTTCTTATAGTAGATACTTATATTCTTTCAAAGATATTGAATTTTCGGCAATTAGTCGTCATTTTCATTGATTTAGAGTCATTTTTATTTATTTCGCGAGATTTTCGTTAATTTGACAACATTTAAAAAGTCGCCAAGTTGGCGACATACCGCCGAATTCGTCGCCAAAATCTCGCCAAGCGTTATGGACGAAGAAATCAGTTTTTCTTACAGCAGATAAATGACTATTGGCGTTCAAATACAAAAGTATTACTCAAAGTATCTTTTTTCATGAATGGAACGAGCTAGATCCACGAGAATGATGTCATCCAATTTATCACATGGTATTACATATGAAAAGTGAACATGTTTCTCAATAGGAAATATATTTTTTTTTATTTTATATGATTTTTTGATAATTTTTTTGAAAAATGTGCAATATCTCGAGAACGGTTCATGTTAGCGTTCTAAAATTTATGTCAATCGTTTTCTAATGAAAAATTACATAAGAAATGTCTATTTGCATAACTTTATTAGCGATTTTGGTTTTTTGACGATTTTTTCAAAATTTCACGCGAAAATTTAGGGGAGTTCTAAACATTCGATTGCGTATAAAAACAATAGGCTTCCAATGTTTATGGATTGTGATTTTTGTACCAAATTTCGTTCGAATCGGTCCATTCGTTCGTCAGTTATCGTCTCCACAGGCTCACTGACACACACATACACACACACACACATACTTTCACACACACACACACACACATACTTTCATACACACACACACACACACATACTTTCACACACACACACGCACACACACACACACACACACAGACATCACTTTGATTCGTGTTTGGGATGTGATTTTGATGTGTTTGATTTGTGTGTTTGATTCGTGATCAGGGATGCTTGAAACGTGCTCTCCCGTCGAAAACTCGAATTCAAATTTTCGATCCCGTCACAATACTTTCCTTATACATTATGTATATAAGGAAAGTAATTATTTATTTTATTTAAAAATTAAGACCATAGAGCTACAAGTAGTTAAACTCTATGCATAAAACTTCATCGAAAAAAAAAAGTCCTTCTCTTTGTAAAATCAATGAATATTTCATTCATATCAGCTACGCAGACTCCATGAACTAAATGATTTTGTGTTAAAGAAATACAGCAATTATAATACAACTCATTCTATATATTTTGCTGTTTACATTTTACATAGGTGAAAAATAGGCTTCGATGTAGAAATAATCAAATTTGGATGAGCATTTAAACTCAAATATATTGTAATTACGTTGTTACTTTTCTTATATACATAATGTATAAGGAAAGTATTGTGACGGGGTCGAAAATTCGAATTCGATTTATCAACGGGAGAGCACGTTTCATGCATCCCTGGTCACGAATCAAACATTTTTGAAGTGATGTCTGTGTGTGTGTGTGTGTGTGTGTGTGTGTGTGTGTGTGTGTGTGTGTGTGTGTGTGTGTGTGTGTGTGTGTGTGTCAGTGAGTCTGTGGAGACGATAACTGACGAATGAATGGACCAATTCGAACCAAATTTGGTACAGAAATCACAATCCGTAACCACTGAAAGTCTATTGTTTTTATACGCAATCGAATGTCCAGAACCCCCCTAAATTTTCGAATGAAATTTTGAAAAAATCGTCAAAAAATCAAAACCACTAATAAAGTTACGCAAGTAAACATTTCTTATGTAATTTTTCATTAGAAAACGATTGACATAAATTTTAGGACGCTAACATGAACCGTTCTCGAGATATTGCACATTTTTCAAAAAAATTATCACAAAATCATATAAAATAAAAAAAAACATTTCCTATTGAGAAACATGTTCACTTTTCGTATGTAATACCATGCGATAAATTTGGTGACATTCTCGTGGATCTAGCTCGTTCCATTCATGAAAAAAGATACTTTGAGTAATACTTTTGTATTTGAACGCCAATAATCATTTATCTGCTGAAGAATAACTTATTTCGTCGTCCATAACGCTTGGCGAGATTTTGGCGACGAATTTGGCGGAATGTTGCCAACTTGGCGATTTTTTAAATGTTGCCAAATTAACGAAAATCTTGCTAAATGGATAAAAATGACGCTAAATCAATGAAAATGACGACTAATTGTTGAAAATTCAATATCTTGGAAAGAGTATTAGTATCTACTATAAGAAAAACTCATTTTTTTACTATAAAAGTAGTAAATTTATTACATTATATAGGGAAAGTCATGTGTTGCCCACATCAGATATTTTGTTTTACATAAATGAAATTGTATCCGTTTGTCTGCATTTTTACTTTCCTTATATACATAATGTATAACGAAAGTATTGTGACGGGGTCGAAAATTCGAATTCGAGTTTTCGACGGGAGAGCACGTTTCAAGCATCCCTGATCACGAATCAAACATTTTTGAAGTGATGTCTGTGTGTGTGTGTGTGTGTGTGTGTGTGTGTGAAAGTATGTGTGTGTGTATGTGTGTGTGTGTGTGTGTGTGTGTGTGTGTCAGTGGGTCTGTGGAGACGATAACTGACGAACGAATGGACCGATTCGAACCAAATTTGGTACAAAAATCACAATCTGTAAACACTGGAAGCCTATTGTTTTTATACGCAATCGAATGTTCAGAACCCCCCTAAATTTTCGAATGAAATTTTGAAAAAATCGTCAAAAAATCAAAACCAATAATAAAGTTACGTAAATAGACATTCCTTATGTAATTTTTCATTAGAAAACGATTGACATAAATTTTAGAATGCTAACATGAACCGTTCTCGAGATATCGCACATTTTTCAAAAAAATTATCAAAAAGTCAAATAAAATAGAAAAAAAATATTTCCTATTGAGAAACATGTTCACTTTTCATATATAATATCATGCGATAAATTGGGTGACATCATTCTCGTGGATCTAGCTCGTTCCATTCATGAAAAAAGATACTTAATATAGATATAGAGTAATACTTTGAATTTGAACGCCAATTTATCTGCTGTAAGAATAACTTATTTCTTCTTTCATAACGCTTGGCGAGATTTTGGCGACGAAATTGGCGGAATGTCGCCAACTTGGCGACTTTTTGAAATGTTGCCAAATTAACGAAAATCTCGCCAAATGGATAAAAATGACGCTAAATCAATGAAAATGACGACTAATTGTGGAAAATTCAATATCTAATAAGTTATATAATATATAAATATATAATAATAGTTATATAATATATGTCGAAAATTCAATATCTAATAAGTTATATATATATATATAACTTATTTCTTTGTCCATAACGCTTGGCGAGATTTTGGCGATAAAATTGGCGGAATGTCGCCAACTTGGCGACTTTTTGAAATGTTGCCAAATTAACGAAAATCTCGCCAAATGGATAAAAATGACGCTAAATCAATGAAAATGACGACTAATTGTCGAAAAGTCAATATCTTGGAAAGGATATTAGTATCTACTAGAAGAAAAACCTATTTATTTTACTGTAAAAGTAATAAATTCATTTCATTATATAAGGAAAGTCATGTGTTGCCTACATCAGATTTTTAGTATTGTATCGCAAATGACATGAAAGTATTTTTGAGACTGGTGATGTAGAATGTGAATTTAGTATTTAAGAAATAACGATGCTGCTCAGCGAAAAAAGTTTTCATTTTTTTTAAGGATTGTCCCCACCACCACCCGATGCATAAATGTGTGATAAGGCTTTCACACCTCTGTGTTAAAATTGTATATTAAAGTATTGTTTTATTTCTGTGTGATTGAAAGTGTCAATTTCGAAATATAGATGTCTTTTCTACATGTTTTCAATTACATTGACTTTTAAGGGAAGTGAACTCTAAAATCGCAAAAGTGTTTATGTTCCAGAAAAATAGTAATAGTTTTGTATTTTCGCTTCTCAGTCGCTAGTTGGGAACTTGCAGGTTTTGCGCACGCGCGCGTTTGAAAAAGGATTTTGGAAGCAGTGTGGAAGGAGTCGTGGAAAAATGTAGACGTGTGTGTTTGATTCGCGTATGATCGCGAATTTTAAGAAAAGGTGGATTAATTTTGAAAGTGGAAGGATGTGATTAAAATATGTAACATAGTTCGACAAGTTGTGCGTAGAGTCGTTTGGCTCGGTTCAGAGATGAGTCACTCGTGTTTTTAAATGAATCAGCCTGGTAGTAATGGAATAATGAGTCTTGTGAAAAGAGAAAATGGTTCTTTCACTGGTCGGCTTGAATCGCTAATAGGGCTAGAGGGAAAGCTCATTTTACAGCGATTTGTATTTGCCTGACTCCTCCTTGTGTCCTAAGGTACGAATCAACCAATCTCCGTAACCAACCAAGATGTCGAATTCCGCCAGCATGATGTTGTGTAGTCAAGTTTCCCGACCATTATGGATTTTGTTCTGCGCAAGAATCTCGATGAGTTTATGCCGAGAGTCCATCCTGATATCCTTTCCCATGGTACAGAATTGTAAATGTTATATTTAAAAGAGACGAGGTAAAGTTTTATATATATTTAGTCTTCCACCTAACGAATAGAGTGTTAATTGTCAAATCCTCGTGAGCATCGAATCATTGATGATGTTATATGAAAATGTCGTATATGTTCAAAGTATACAAATGTGATATATAAATGTCAAGTATAATATGAGGAATATTGTGTTTATTTTATGTATCAGAAAATATGTGTATTCTCTTGGTTCCTCTTCCTCCAGGGGTGTTCTTAATGGTCACCCTACCGAGTGTAACTCTGAGTTATTGCGAGAAATGCTTGTACTCCACTGTTTCGATCAACTGCCTTGTTATTTCATGTTTAATAAATGTGTTTGATTTCAAAATTTTGTCTTCTCTGTCGAGTATACCAAAACGTTCGCGACAGAATTGGTGCCGTTACTTTTCTCGGTGAGTGGGGAAGAGCTGAGAGAATTAAAATTTTTAAAAATTTTCTTAAGAATTGAAATTTTGAAGGTTAAAAATTACCGTTGTGCTAAAATGAGTGTTTTCTTAAGTAAACAGAGTTCCATGTTCTGCTTTCGGTGTTCTCAAAAACGAGTGTTCTTGGAATTTGATATGTGCCATTTGATAAAAAAAATTGATTTGTTTGCATATTTATGTCATTTGATTTGATAAAAACTGGTTTTATTGTAAATACTGTTTAAGAACATTGCAATTGCATATTGTGTTAAACTATATTGTTATGCAAAATGGCTCCAATTACTAGAAACAAAAAACTAAATGTCGGTAAGATGAGTAAAAATTCAAGTAAAAAATTAAATTCCTCCTTGAATTTGTCGCTTGATATTGCTACTGAGTCGGATACTGTTAATTCTAGAAGTAAAGTTAAAAATGTTAGCCACAAAGCTAAATCTAATGAGGAAAATATATCAGATAAATCGCCGGTATGTCTGAATTCTTCTTCTGGCACTTTGCCAAATCAAAACAGTGCTTCATCGGTAAATGATAACATGTTAAAATCATTCCATATTTTCACACCTAAGTTCGCACATCATATTCCAAAATTCTCGGGAAATTCAGAGCTTTCGTTGTCACAGTTTTTGGAAAAGTTAAATTTAGTAGCCACTCATGCAAACTGGAGTGAGTGTGACAAATTAGTTTGTTTGAGATTGAATTTAGAGGGGGAAGCAAATAGATTGATTGAAGAGAATCCAAAGCACAGAAATTGTAAAAATTTGCAGGAAATTATTCACATTTTGAAAGATCATTTTGAAGTGACCGAAAATGTTACTAAAAACATAATTTCACTCGTGAACTTTACACAGAGACCAAATGAGTCGGTTAAACAGTTTTCGATGAGAATCGAAGCTGCTTCATTTAAGGTTGTTCCGGAAGATGTAGATTCCGAAAGTGAGAATAAAATCAGGCAAACACTTTTAAAAACTTCATTTATTAATGGTTTATATCCGGAACTAAAAAGATTGGTGTTGTCACAAAACCCTAGAGATTTTTATTCGGCTAGAAAACTTGCAATTCTTGAGGAATCTATTTTAAATGAAAATAATGCTATGTACTTGACTAATCCGGTACTTACAAAAAAAGGTGTTCTCACACCAGAAAAATATGTTCTCACACCAGAAAAATATGTTCTCACACCAGATCAAAGTGAAAGTATGTCAGATTTAAAAAGAAAAGTGTTAGAACAGGAAAGGGACATTGAATTTCTTAGGGGTAAAATAGAAAAATTTAAGTTTAATTCAGATAAAGTTAACGAAAAGCGTTCACCGCGTCCAAAGTGTGACAAATGTGGTAAATTAGGTCACGTTCAAGAACAGTGTTGGAAAAAGGTTTTTCAAAAAAGAGATGCGTACGGTATAAAATGTAGGAAAATTTATACCAGTCCTGGAACTAGGTATCACCAGGGTGAAAGACACAGAGGGCAAATGTCTGCAAATGAGTGGAAGTATAAAAAGCAAGGAACGCAAAATTATAAAAATAAGGAGTCATATAAATCTTTGCAAAATTCCAAAAATCATTCTTCTGGGAATCAGAGTAGATATCCCATGCACAATTATAATAATAGAAAAACTTTTGATAGGCAAACATCACATTTTGAGGAAAGTAATATTTGTCATAATATTACAAATTCTTTGTCATCTTCTTCTATTATAAAAGGAAAATTAGTGAGCAGTGAAGTGTCAATATTGATTGATACGGGTAGTTCAATTAATTTAGTGTATGAGGAAGCTTTAAATACTGTACCCATTGCACATATGTTGCTAACATACAAACCAACAATTTTGCGTAGCTTTAGTTCACAAGATACTAAAGTTGAATGTTTAGCCACTATTTCGCTAAATTTGGGAAAAGAAAGATTCCCTACCGAATTTTTTGTGTTAAAATCACCAGCTCCTATTTCATATAATGTAATCCTTGGTAACAAGTTTTTACATAAACATAATGCTATTATAGATTATAATCACTTCTGTTTTAAGTTTTCAAACTCTTCCATTCCTTTTGTTGGTTATCAATGTACGAATAATTTACTTTCGATTTCAAATCATGAACCGGCAAATGAGTCGGAAATTGCAGACTCAAACCTAAGTAGTGTCGCAAAGCGTATTGCTGTGCCTGACTCGCAGATGAGTAGTGGAAAAAATGTTCGTGTGGTAGAGGACTGTAAACCGAAAGAGTTCCATACGAATGCATGTGCCAAATGCAAAGCAGATCTAGCACCGGTAGTGAATGAGTCTCAGGTCATTCGGGAAGAGTATGTGAGCAGAAATTTTTCGGAAAATAATGTAGTGCCACATTTGGGTAGTGAAGAGGTACATATTAACGATTTGGAAAATGGAAGCAAATCTTTTAGAGATTTGGTAGTAAATGCACAGAATGTTACTTTGCATATGGGGGAAAGGCAAAATCATGTTAGAGGTGGTACTGAAGAAGTGGCACAGCATAAGAACTTAAACATTAAAACTGTTAATAACTTATGTAGAGTAAAAGAAACTCTAAATACAAAAAATAAAGAGCCAATTATTGTGAAAAATTCACAAAAATGTATAATTACTCCTTTATCTGAATCATTTATTAAAATCAAACTTTCAGAAGGGTTTCCGGAAAATTCCACCTTGCTTCTGGAATCAGAGAAAAATGACCACATCTTCATTGCTAGAGCTGTATATAGAGCTCCTAAGGATGGAATTATTTGGGTTCGTGTTGCTAACCCAGAGGAAAAACCTTATCATTTGAATAAGGGTAGAAAAGTGGCTCATGTTCAGGAAATTCAGGTGTCTGAGGAGGTTGAAGTTAATGTAGTGAGTGAGGGAGAGTTGGACTCCAGTGAACCTTTGGAGCCTTTTGAAAGTTGGGGAGGAGATTTTGACCTGAGTCATCTCCAAAAAGATCAAAAACATAAATTATCAACTTTGTTGAATAAATATAGACAAGTTTTTGCAAAGAATGTTGCTGAGTTGTCTGGTTGTAAAACCATATTACATGAGATAAATTTGGAAACATCTGTTCCTGTTTATCAGAAACCATACAAAGTTCCACATCATTTACAAGGGGAACTCAATAGACAAGTCACAGAATTATTAGAAGCTAAAATAATTAAACCTAGTTTTTCACCTTACAATACGCCAGTACTGTTTGTAAGGAAACCGGATGGTTCTTATAGATTATGTTGTGATTTTCGCAAGTTAAACAAACTTACTATTACAGAAAATTTTCCAATTCCTAACATTAGTGAATTGATTGATAATTTAGCAGGTGCTACATTTTTCTCAACTTTGGACTTAACTTCAGGATTCTACCAATTGCATTTGAATCCACAGGATTCACACAAAACAGCTTTTTCCACGCCCACCGGTCACTACGAATGGTGTAGGACCCCTTTTGGTCTAAAAAACGCACCAGCGTCTTTTCAGAGATTAATGTCTCTTGTACTGGCAGGGTTATCAGGAATATACATAGATGATGTTATCATCTCATCAAAAACTTTTGAAGAACACATGATGAAATTAGAAGAAGTTTTTATTAAATTATCTCAACATGGTCTTAGGTTAAAGCCATCAAAATGCTTCTTTTTCAGAAAGACAATAAAGTACTTAGGTTTCAGAGTGTCTGAGGGAAAAGTTCAGCCAGACCCTCATAACATTGATTTAGTGCAAAAATTTAAAGTACCCACCTGTGTCAAGAATATCAGACAATTTTTGGGTTTGACAGGCTTTTATAGGAAGTTTGTACCAGATTATGCAAAGATTACTCTTCCACTAACTAATCTTTTAAAATCAAAGCAGAAAAAGTTTGTGTGGAGTCAGGAGGCTCAGGAAGCTTTTGAAATACTTAAGAACAAGCTTATTCAAGAACCAATTTTAAAATTACCAAATTTTAATTTGCCCTTTACTTTGCATACAGATGCCTCTAATTACGCTTTGGGATCAGTTCTTTCGCAATTGGATGAAAATGGGTTATCTCACCCAGTTTCCTTTGCTAGTCGAAAATTACAAGGTGCTGAAGTGAATTACAGTGTAGTCGAGAAAGAAGCTTTGGCTGTGGTTTGGGCTACCCAGCAATTTAAGCACTATCTCTTAGGCAAACATTTCAAAATTTACTGTGATCAAGCATCCTTATCGTTCATTTTCAAATTAAGAGATCCTACTTCGCGCATAGCTCGCTGGATCGTTTCATTGCAGGCTTTTGATTATGAAATCATTCATAAACCGGGGAAACATAATGTTGTAGCTGACTATTTTTCGAGATGTATTGATGAGTCTTCTTCAAAGAAATCTCAAAACACTCAGAAACAAACTGTTCCTAAAAGTATTGTAGAATCTGTCCCTACGAAAATTTCTGGAAAAGTAGTGGTACAGAATAATGATAGTAGTGAAAACATAAATGCAATCGTTGAAAATTCTCAAGATCAAGTACAGACTACTGTGGAAGCTTCTCTGGTAACTAGGATAGCTATTGGTCAATTGAAAGATCCTAGATGTATAAAAATCAAAAATCTTCTGGAAAAAGGTGTAAAACCATACCCACAAAAACTTTCATTTTTCATGAAAAATGGTATGTTACATTGCATACACAAAAATCCAAAGCAGAGATAGCAATATAATGAGAGAGTAGTTATTCCTCAAGACTTAGTCTCAGAAATTCTATGGCTTTGCCATGATTCTCCTGTTGCTGCACATTGTGGTTTTCAAAGAACTCTGGCAAAAATTTCAGTTAACTATTATTGGCCAGACATGCATGCTCAGACTGAAAATTATGTGAAGTCGTGCACAACTTGTGTAAAAAACAGAGGTTTTCGTAACAACAAGGCTCCAATACAGAAATTTCCTATTACAACTTATCCTTTTGAACGTGTGGCTATGGATGTAGTCGGCCCACTACCTATCTCGAATTCTGGGATGAAGTACATTCTTGTCATTACAGATTACTTCACTAGATGGCCAGAGGCTTATCCACTTGCTACAGTTAAAACTGAGGATATTCTCGCTTGTTTAGAGAGATTTATAAGTATTCATGGAATTCCTGCTCACTTAATTACGGATCAAGGTAGTAACTTCATTTCTGAAGCTGCCAACAATCTATACAAGAAATTAGGCATAAAAAAACATAATACTTCAGCGTACCATCCCCAGTCAGACGGGCTAGTCGAAAGACTGAACGGTACGTTAGTTAGATCCTTAAAGAATCTGGTCTATTCTGATAAGGGCGATTGGGATCGAATGATTCAATTTGCTTTAATGGCTCATAGAACTTCAGTCCATGCCTCAACAGGCGAGTCCCCAGCACATCTTGTCTTTGGTCGAGACCCTGTGCTACCTGATGCTCTTTTAACAGGTGTAAAATATCCAGTTTACAAATCTACTCATGATTATTCAGATGACTTACAGGTTCGCTTAAAAAAGACCTTTGTAACTGTTAAGAAAAACCTTGAGAAAGCTCAGGAATCACAACAACTTCAACAACATAAATCTGCTAAAATGCCTAAGATTAAAGTTGGTGACTTGGTCTATCTTTACACACCTCATATTCGGCCAGGCCAATCAAAAAAACTCAGTTCTTTAAATCATGGTCCTTTTGAAGTTATCAAGCAAACAACTGAAGTTAACTTTGTCATTCAACACAAAAACAATCCATGTAATCAGCAATTGGTCCACGTTAATAGATTAACTCCTTTACCTCCTAGACGTAGTGAATTGATTTCTAGCACATATAATGATAACATTGATAATTCTTCAACTCAAGAAACAAGACAATTTAAAAGTAGATATTTTCTAAACCATCAAAATAGGGTTAAAACTCAAAATGTTCCTAATTCACACAAGTATGACTTGCGCCCAAGAGGCCAATTTATTCATTAAAGTTACTTGTCAATTAAGGCAATATGTCAAGAGAGCAATTGGCTCAAAAAGTAAAGTAAAATGTTTAGATTATGAAATTCTCACATTTTCAAAAAAAAGACTGATATTGTTGTGAGATGGACAATTATGTTTCATAATATTATATTTTCAATTGTTTCACAAAATGTTTTGCAAAACTGTATGCTATGTTAAAATGGATCCAATATTTCTGAACTTCTGTGTAATTTGCTTTATGTGTCAGTCAGCTGAATGTTCTGTACTGCAAGTTCTGTGCCAGTGCAGCTTTCTGAATGTGAGTGCCATGTTAATCAGGTTGAAGTAGTGTTTTAAAATTCTAAATACTTAAATAATAATTTTTTTTGCTTTACTTTAATGATAAGCAGCAATGTTTTAGAGTAATTTTAAGATAATTAAGTACTTGATGGATTAGAGTTTTGGTAAGGATTTTTAAGGATAACTGATAATTTTTATCTCTGTTTTATTTTATGAATGTGTGAATGATTTTTTTTTTAATTTAAAGGTCTAGTAAATTTTAGAAATTTTTTTTGTCATTTGGTGTTTGTTGACTTATTGGTTGGGGGTACCGCCACCTCTAGGTTTGCAACTTTCTAATGGACTTGTTTCTTGCCTGGGTGCCTGATCAACATTCTTGGTTTGAAAATTTGTCTCATTTTCTAAATTAGTAATTTTTTTAAATGTCCTTTAAAGTAATTTGTTGGCAAGGTTGGATAATAGTTAATAAATTGATTTCTGTGAAAAGTAAATTTATAGAATTTTAATTGTAAAATTTTTGAAGAAAGAAAACTTTTTGTTTAGTTAAACTTTTTGTGAGTTGAGTAAATTAAATTTTCATGTCTCTGTGGTACTCACCAGAAAATGTATTAGTGTTTAAGTTTTAAAAGGGGCAATTTCATCATTTGTGTCTTGTTAATTTGGTGTTGTCTTGTAAAGGTCTATGCTTGTATTGAGACTTATTTTTTTTTTGACTCACGAGTCAAACTTTAGGCCACTCTTGGATTTTGGTTATTATGCTGGTCATGATCTTGTTTGTTTTTGTTTTTTTCTTTGATGTACATGTACATCGCTCAAAATTTACACTAAATTCCTCTCAATGGAACATATGTCATTGGGAACTTAATGCAGGTATTTTCCTAGTATTGTGTGGAAAAATTCCCCGCTTTGCAGGAAATTTTTCTCCCGGGCCCCGAAGGAGTGTGATAAGGCTTTCACACCTCTGTGTTAAAATTGTATATTAAAGTATTGTTTTATTTCTGTGTGATTGAAAGTGTCAATTTCGAAATATAGATGTCCTTTCTACATGTTTTCAATTACATTGACTTTTAAGGGAAGTGAACTCTAAAATCGCAAAAGTGTTTATGTTCCAGAAAAATAGTAATAGTTTTGTATTTTCGCTTCTCAGTCGCTAGTTGGGAACTTGCAGGTTTTGCGCACGCGCGCGTTTGAAAAAGGATTTTGGAAGCAGTGTGGAAGGAGTCGTGGAAAAATGTAGACGTGTGTGTTTGATTCGCGTATGATCGCGAATTTTAAGAAAAGGTGGATTAATTTTGAAAGTGGAAGGATGTGATTAAAATATGTAACATAGTTCGACAAGTTGTGCGTAGAGTCGTTTGGCTCGGTTCAGAGATGAGTCACTCGTGTTTTTAAATGAATCAGCCTGGTAGTAATGGAATAATGAGTCTTGTGAAAAGAGAAAATGGTTCTTTCACTGGTCGGCTTGAATCGCTAATAGGGCTAGAGGGAAAGCTCATTTTACAGCGATTTGTATTTGCCTGACTCCTCCTTGTGTCCTAAGGTACGAATCAACCAATCTCCGTAACCAACCAAGATGTCGAATTCCGCCAGCATGATGTTGTGTAGTCAAGTTTCCCGACCATTATGGATTTTGTTCTGCGCAAGAATCTCGATGAGTTTATGCCGAGAGTCCATCCTGATATCCTTTCCCATGGTACAGAATTGTAAATGTTATATTTAAAAGAGACGAGGTAAAGTTTTATATATATTTAGTCTTCCACCTAACGAATAGAGTGTTAATTGTCAAATACTCGTGAGCATCGAATCATTGATGATGTTATATGAAAATGTCGTATATGTTCAAAGTATACAAATGTGATATATAAATGTCAAGTATAATATGAGGAATATTGTGTTTATTTTATGTATCAGAAAATATGTGTATTCTCTTGGTTCCTCTTCCTCCAGGGGTGTTCTTAATGGTCACCCTACCGAGTGTAACTCTGAGTTATTGCGAGAAATGCTTGTACTCCACTGTTTCGATCAACTGCCTTGTTATTTCATGTTTAATAAATGTGTTTGATTTCAAAATTTTGTCTTCTCTGTCGAGTATACCAAAACGTTCGCGACAAATGCACCGCGACAATCTCCATAACTTTCTTTTTATTTATTTTTTTATTTCTTCAGTGTTTAAGTTTTTTCATTGTGGGCCCAACCACCTACCGATGTAACAATAGATCGCCACATTTCAATTTAAACAAAAGTCTAAATACAATTCTAGAATAGAAGTCGAAAACCTGTTAAATCAGAACAATATATAGCCGCTGTTTAAATCAGAACAATTTTAAAACAATAAAAAAAATACACTATAAACGTGTAAATAAACTGCCTTATTATCATCAAGCCGTTACATCTATAAGCTTAATTTTCTTGAACACGTTATGCATACGAATCTGCGTTTGAAGAAATGATAAAATAGTTTAAAAACATCAAACATCTCTGCCATATGCACGTCCATACATGTTTGGTTTTAAAAAATACTTGATTTTATTATCAATGTCAATTTATTGCAAATTTTCTTTCCTCAAAATCCACTGTCATAATTTAGGCCCTGATGTATTTTTCTTTATATTTTCGGCAAAATAATGTCGAGAGTATAAACGTTTTTTCCATGGTACAATGAAACTCTACAATATAAAATTTTATTTTATTAAAATAATAACCAAACGAGTTTTATATAATCGTTTCTCCCAAATATCAGTTAAAAACCCGTGTAAAGGACATGCTTATTCCAATAATTTAAATGCTATTTACATTCTGTACTATTTTGTCATTTTTAATGCAATATTCTTTCTCACAATTTATGAGGGAACTGTATGGAATGCTTCTAAATAGTTTTTGATCTATATTATTCGAGTTCGTTTTCATGAGTTGCAACTCTGAAATGAAAGCGATCGTATATATTAATTTCTGACTTCATGTACAAATTTGCAAACTAACAATTTCTTCTCGAAATGTTTATACTCAACTTTAATGTCACAAAATGAATATGTCACCAATATATGTAGTGAAATCACTTCCTTATTAGGATTGATAAACTGCAATTAGTGTTGCAAGCGGGATTTTTGGGAAGTGAGTTTCGCTAAAGCTGGAAATTTTCAGTCGTTGCACATTTCAGTGTCAAAGAAACTTGCATGACCCAAAATAGAAATTTATTTTTTTACATTCGCAATTATAAATATCTGAAGCTAGGAAAATTTATAGATATTTGTTAGACTCAAGAATAATATTTAAATTACATGATTTTCTTATTATATGTAAGTCAAACTTCAAATTAATTCCACAAAAATGTTTATTCAATTTGTCAATTTTTAAAAGTAAAAACACCCCGAACGATGAAATGTACATTTGCAAACTAACAATGCGATTTATTACAATGCGACCTATTACAATGCGATTTATTCATTCATATTTATTTAATATTGAACGATATTAAGAAATCTATATTGGTCCCTATAAAAATGTAATAATTTCGTGACGAACCACATTTTTATAAATTCATATTTTTAAAGTTGTTATTTTAATAGTCTTTAAATTTAAATTAATACAAATATGTAGTAAATTTGTCTAAATGGCGATTCATCATTATAGTTTAAACTGAGTAAGGTTCCGGATTAGCCAGGAAATGTAAGAAACTCGTAAACAAATTTATTCCTATTAAAGTTTTCAATGCTCTCAAAATTCTCGGTTTATTCCTCAAAATTCCAGGATTTATTCTTGCTTCTTAAAATTTCCGTGTTTTTTACTGAATTCAATTGAATGACAATTTATATTAATAGAATAATTTTAGACAAGAGCTAAATTTGTATAGCATGTCAATTTTTGATTAGATCATTGTCGCTGTTCTACAGCTCTTTTCTAATGATTTGACAAAAATGTTACTCTTTGTACAAATTTCATGAAATTTTATAGATTTCGAAACTCTTATTCAGCTGTTGATAGGGAACGTTTTGG
This sequence comes from Amaurobius ferox, assembly GCA_951213105.1. Taxonomy (NCBI): domain Eukaryota; kingdom Metazoa; phylum Arthropoda; class Arachnida; order Araneae; family Amaurobiidae; genus Amaurobius; species Amaurobius ferox. Next base: position 76,309,754 of record OX578140.1, read on the forward strand.
GGGGCTTCAAATAATATTCTCGTTTCTATTATAAATAATGGAGTTTTATCTGCAGTTTTATGATTGTGCTTTAATTATAAAACATCCAGTCAAGAACAAAATGTAATCAAATATTTTCTTTTTTTTTTACACTAAAAATGTCTAATGAAATCAAAAAATTTAAAAAGTTTATCTTCTAGAAATATTAATTAGTGGAGACAATATGTTATATATTTAAAGAGACATATTTTTATATTGGGTTCGAGTATTTTTCTGAGCCTTCAACGTAGACGTCACTGTGCATTGATATTATTTGAAATAACCCTGCAATTTCTATTATACAGGAACTTAACGAATTGGATATCGCAAGGTTCCTATATTCATAGGCACTTAAGGATAACTTATTCTGAAGGTGAAGAAAGATATTCCACCGGTATCTTTCCCAGGGCATGTTAATAGATCTGCATTTTCTATGAACATGATAAAATAATGTGGTAATGGCGGGTTCTCAAATCTGTATCATGAGCTGTGACATATGGTGCAATGCATAGGGGAATCCTTAGGATCAACTGCCTGGCTGTTTTCCCATCTATTTAAATTGTACCGAGATAAGGTTGAACTGATACACGGAAGGTGTGAGATGACTCGTATCTAGATACGAATCTGATATGCCGTATCTATTCCTGCCTTGCTCTTAGCAATCTGACTAAATGGGAAGTGTCTAAGGTGGGGAGATGCACGAAAGGTCAGTATGGGCTCAGACTGGCTCTTAGATATGATCCGTTGGCAACATCTGTTCTGCTTTACTCTTAGCAATCTGTCCAGATTGTGCATTAGTTAATGTAGTTAAGATGCGTGATAGGATTCTATGGAAACCAGTCTCAGATCGGGGACTGTACAGACCGCATCTCTGAATTTTTTGGGTCTAATTGCCAGCCTTATTAATTAAAGTGTTCTGCAGCAGTCATCATATCGCGAAAGATGGACTAAGCACATCAAAGACGGTGCATAATACATTTTCGGTAATTGTGCGTTTTATACAGTAAAATAGTAACATTCATAATGATGGAAGTTTATATATTAAAATGGATTTTAATTTATAAATAAAAATACGATAATAAAATGTTGAAGTATTTTCATTGGTAGGCATCTCGTAAAATTTCACAACTCATCAGTAACATTTGTATTGGTGTCAGGAAAAAATTTACGTCTACAATTTCATATATATTTTTACTTTCCTTATATACATTATGTATAAGGAAAGTATTGTGACGGGGTCGAAAATTCGAATTCGAGTTTTCGACGGGAGAGCACATTTCAAGCATCCCTGATCACGAATCAAACATTTTTGAAGTGATGTGTGTGTCTGTGCGTGTGTGTGTGTGTGTGTGTGTGTGTGTGTGTTTGCGTGTGTATGTGTGTGTGTCAGTGAGCCTGTGGAGACGATAACTGACGAACGAATGGACCAATTCGAACGAAATTTGGTACAAAAATCACAATCCGTAAGCACTGGAAGCCTATTGTTTTTATACGTAATCGAATGTTCAGAACCCCCCTAAATTTTCGCGTGAAATTTTGAAAAAATCGTCAAAAAATCAAAACCGCTAATAAAGTTACGCAAATAGATATATCTTATGTAATTTTTCATTTGAAAACGATTGACATAAATTTTAGAACGCTAACATGAATCCTTCTCGAGATATTGCACGTTTCTCAAAAAAATATTCAAAAATGTATATAATATAAAAAGAATTCCTATTGAGAAACATGTTTAGTTTTCATATGTAATACCATGCGATACATTGCATGACATCATTCTCGTAGATCTAGCTCGTTCCATTCATAAAAAAAGATACTTTGAGTAATACTTTTGTATTTGAACGCCAATAGTCATTTACCTGCTGTAAGAATAACTTATTTCTTCGTCCATAACGCTTGGCGAGATTTTGGAGACGAATTTGGCGGAATGTCACCAACTTGGCGACATTTTTAATTGTTTCCAAATTAACAAAAATTTCGCCAAATTGATAAAAATGACGCCAAATCAATGAAAATGACGACTAATTGAAGAAAAAAATTTAATTTCTTGGAAAGAATATAAGTATCTACTATAAGAATACCATTTTTGTAACTGTAAAAGTAGTAAATTCATTGCATTATATAAGGAAAGTCATGTGTTGCCCACATCAGATTTTTCAGTATGTAGATGCACAGAATTTAAGAGAAAATAAAGTGGTTTTAGGACGGATACAACACTCAATATGAATTAAAAAGGACTTTAAAAATCACAATTTTGAGACACGATGGATGCCATATATCATTTTGAAGTGGGTCACGTGATCTTTTCATATTATGATCACGTGATCGCTTCATATAAGAGGTGTTATTATTATTTTAATTTTTATTTAAATAACTTCTGAATATATTTCTCTGAATTTTATTTTATATATTTTATGGAACAATTTGAATATTACCTAAAAATTTCAAAGCAATTTGTGAATTTTAAATCTTAAAAAATGTTTGAAAAATTAGGTCTCATAGGGCTCAATGTATTTCATTTTTTCAACCCGGGTTCAATCCAAAACTAATTGGGTGATATTATTCATTTACATTCCCATTGGTCCTACAGACCGTCTGAACAACAAACTAAAATTTCATTTTGATTAAGTCATTTTTACGGCAGTTATCGTGCTAACGGACAGACAGACAGACAGAATGAACAAAGTCATAAACACTTTTCAGCTTTGTTGTAAAGTGTTAAAAATTATATATCATGATATAATATAGAATATTCCTTTTAAAATGCGGAAAATTAAATAATCATTTTGATTTCTTAATACTTTTCGTTGTTGAGTAAGCCTGTGAAAAATAAACCATGGTGATAGAATTTCCATTTAAATTCATGTTTCAAACCTACAATTTCCAAAAGTGGCTAATAAGTGCAATAAACTCCCATAAAACTCAGAGATAGAGTTTTTATTCACTTCCACGTTTTAAACAAATGATTTCCAACCTTTTTCGTTTGGAGGAACCAGGGAGTTAGAGAGTAGAACTGCTGGGAAAAAGTTCGTTTTCTATTAATATCTCGACAACCCCTAGACCTAGAAACTCGAAACATGAACTAAGTATTTTGTGGGGCTATTTCAAGACAACTCACAAAATTTCATCAAATTCGGTTCAACTGTTCTCCCGTGATGATGAGACAAACAAACAGACTGACAGACTGACAGACAGATTTTCACTTTATTATTGATATAGGCTAGTGGGGAAAAAAGCTTCTCAGTACATGTACTTAATTTTTATATTCTCAAACACATTGTCATAAAATGTGACAGCTCATTCTCGTTTATCAGAAATAATGAAGTGCAATTGAGTTTAGAGACAGTTTTCCATTACAAACATTCGGAAAAATGGGCTTTTCTTTAAATTTTAATTTTCATTCAGATAAATTTGTAATAATTTTATAATTTGACTAGCAGCATACCCGTTCTTCGTACGGAGTATATAATATAAAGAAACTTATAATTCGCAATCATGTGCAAATTCTGTTAATATATTAAATTTACTGCTTCTAAAGAAAAGTTTAAGAATATCTGTTCTCACTATGCAAAATTATCTTCACGAGCAGATCTGAAGAATAAAACATTCTGGCCCCTTTTGTAAGAAAATTTACAAAAAAAAAAGGAATTGAATCAATATTTGCAACCCCGTACTACTTATATTATCGCAGATTAGAAAATATGGCAGTGTGTTAGTAGAAGATTACCCGTATTACAATATGAGTCTCAAAAATATTTGCCAAAATAAAACAGATGATGTAATAAATTGAAAATATCAATAATCCCCGTAATCTTCATAACAGAAGGCCGTACTTGATTCCAATATATGCAAATATATGTCAAAATATATGCCAATATACCTGTACTACTTATATTCTCATAGATTAAAAGATATACCAGTGTATTTGTAGAAGATTACTCGTACGACGTACAATATATGAGTTTAAACAATTTTTGTCATAATAAAACAAGTGCATAATAACTTGAAAATATCAATAATCCCTGAATTAATAATCCCCGAAAATATCAATAATAATAACGTTTAAACCTGAAGTCTGTAATTGATATTATCCAGTCAAAAATGCTATAAGAAAAATCAAATCGTTCTTTTCAAAAATATATTTTTATATCCATTTATTTATTATTCAAATCGAAAAAATAATAATTAAAATTAACAGACAGATTTAATATAATTGCGTTTCTGAGCAATATGATATAAGATAGAATCTTCCTCATAAACTGCGAAAATAAATAACCATTTTGATTTCTTTATACTCTTTATTGTTCAGTAAAAGCTTGTGAAAAATAAACCATCGAGATAGATTTCCCATTTAAATCATGCTTCAAACAAGTCATGTTTTAGGAAAGTGACTAATTAACGCAAAAAATCTCCCATCAAAGTCAGAGATAAAGTTTTAATTCACTTTCAAACGATTTTCAAACTTTTTGTTTGGATAAACCACGAAGTTAGAGAGTAGAACTCCTAGGAAAAAGTTTCGTTTTTCATTAATATCTCGATAATCTGATCTTAGATACTCGAAACTTATGGGGAGCTATTTCAAGGCTGTCCACAAAATTTCATCAAATTCGGTTCAGCTGTTCTCCCGTGATGATGAGACAAACGAAAATTTCGTTTTTTACTAATATCTCAAGAACCACTGATCGTAGAAACGCCAAACATGAACTAAATTTTAAGTGGGACTATTTCCAGGCTACCCACAAAATTTCATCAAATTCGGTTTAGCTGTTTGTTCTCTCTTGATGACGGGACAGACAGATTTTCTATTTTATTTATATAGATTTGATTTCAAGTATTTGTATTTTTTGTTCTTTTATTCCACCATATTATGCAGTCTCTCGAAAAGATGTGTTTACTCTAACTCATACTAAATATATACATGTATATAATACTATAAAAATGATATATTTATATATTTTTCATTTCAGCAATATTTATGTCTGAAAATCAAAATTGTTCTAACAAAAAAGTGAAATGTATATTTTAAAAACAATTAAACCAGCTAAAAATAAGTGTATGCATGAATAAAGATGATGCATGATTGATTAGCGTATAATTAGTTTACATATTCAATTACGCCATATATTAGAATAGGCTCATTATCTATCTCCGTGCGCTCTGCATCCTCACTACGCCTCTGTTTGTCTGTCAAGTGTAATTTAGTAATCGGAATTTGACATTAGACTGGTATTTTTACTAATGTGTGAACTACGCTAATCAGTCAAGAGTTATGATAATCAACAAACATAAGGCATAATAAACTGCAAAAATAACAAACAAACCCTTCCTTAACAAGATGACTTTTTGCTTTTACTGGTGTAGTTGCTCTGTTTCTTAATCTTGTTGTATCTGAAATTGGTTGATACTAATACTAATTGCTCTTGCTATATTTCCAAAGAAATTTTTAATTTATAATGTAAAACAATCGACAAGTACTAAATTAGTAATGAAACCGATAATCAGCATTTCAGCAAGCGCGAGGTAAGTATAGATTTTCTTTTAATTCAAAATCGTAATTTCTATGGCAACCACGATTTTGGAATAAAGGAGATGATGCAAGGTAATAGCAAATTCCCGCCGCCACCACTACCGCTTCCAGAAAGTCTCTACTTAAAATGCTGCTCAAATAAGCTGTAGTAAATGTGCAGTTTCAAAAATAGATTTTTCACCAGTGCGAATACATCAAGGGCTACGTATCAAATGAGCTAAACCGCGTGCAAGGAACTTAATTAGCAGAAACTTACATTAGCATTAATTATTAAAACTTAAATTTGTAGAAATTGAGTAAAAGTCCATTTCTAGGATATCACTTGCATAATCGCACTGATAAAGAAAGCTCATCACGTGTTTTTAAAACGATCGTAAGCTTAAACGACATTTTATTTAAGCAGCATTTTACACTGTGATCTTTATTTATTGTTTGTGCTTAACGTTATTTTCTGTTTTATTGTTATAACTTCTTATGCAGCATTTTTATATTGAATATAGTATAAAGTATTGTCTTCACGAACATTTTCGATTTCTAGATTTTGATGCTAATATAGGTTTTAGGACCTCCTGAACACATTTTGAATATTTTTAGTGGGATGTCCGTCTGTCTGTGGCCGATTTCTTGTGCACACGATAGCTGCCACAAATATTAATGGATTTTCACGAAACTTTATACCCTGCTTTGTTATTGACAAATCAAAAACGAAATGGATTTTTTTGAAATTCAAACGAAAACTTAAATTTATTAGAAATTTTATAATTTCTTAACTTGGCATCACAGGCAAAATTTGACATAATTATGGATAAAAGTTTTTTTTTTATAGCTCCATGATCATGAAAAATCCCAGTGTCAATCATTGTAGTGAAAAATAGCCACGGTACAATTTTTGTGTTTGTGTCACAAAGTTTGCGACATCATTAGTCCCCGTCGCGTGGGGGGACAAATTACCCCCAAAGACTGACAATGTTCGGGGGTTACATTGTCAAGTGTAGTATCAATTGAAAGATATTTTCTAACACTTTAAAACGAAATGTAGCATGCTGTAATTCCGATTATTTGGACCAACGATATTGATTTTTCAGTATTTTTCTTGCAAAATTTACAAAATTGTAAAAGAAAAAACAAGAAAGATCAATCATGCTTAAAGCATTGAATATGAAACACTTTCCAACTTCAATGCCATTTTATTTAAACAAGTCTAAAATGCAATACATTCCTTGGTAATATTTTGAAACTTATCACAATACTGCATTAATTTATTATATTTGAAAACTTAAACCTTCATCGAAAAAAATGAACTTCATTCAAATGACGGCATTGAAATATAAATTGCCTGGTTTAAACATCTCTAAAATGTTATACATTCCTCGGTAATAGTTCTAGAATTATCATAATACTACGATAATTTATTATATTTGAAAACTTCATCGAAAACAACTGAAATTAATTCAAATGACGTCATAGAAAAAATAACACGCCTGGATCTCTCTATAAAAACAGGATTTCATTCATAACTTTCTCCCATTCATTTCATTCATCACAATACTATAATAATTTATTTTATTTAAGACTATGGAGATACAAAAAATTAAACTCTATGCTTGAAACTTCTTCGAAAAAAATCGTCCTTCTCTTTATGAAATCAATTAATATTTCATTCATATCAGCCATGCAGACTCCATGGACTAAATTATTTTGTGTTAAAAAAATACAGGAATTCTAATACAACTCATTCTGTATATTTTGCTGTTTACATTTTACATAGGTGAAAAATAGGCTTAGTTGTAGAAATAATCAAATTTAGATGAGCATTTAAACTCAAATATATTGTCATTGCGTTGTTTCAGTATGTAGATGCACAGAATTTAAGCAAAAATGAAGTAGTTTTAGGACGGATACAACACTCAATATGAATTAAAAAGAACTTAAAAAATCACGATTTTGAAACAAGATGGATGCCATATATCATTTTGAAGTGGGTTATTTGATCGTTTCATATCATGGGCACGTGATCGTTTCATATAAGAGGTGTAATTATTATTTTATTTTTTATTTAAAAAACTACTGAATATATTTCGCTGAATTTTTTTTTATATATTTTATGGAACAATTTGAATATTATCTAAAATTTTCGAAGCAATTTGTGAATTTTAAATCCGCTTAAAAAATGTTTGAAAAATTAGGTCCCATAGGGCTCAATGTATTTCATTTTTTCGACCCGGGTTCAATCCAAAACTAATTGGGTGATATTATTCATTTATATTCCCATAGGTCCCACAGACCGTCTGAACAGCATAATAAAATTTCATTTTGATTAAGTCATTTTTACGGCAGTTATCGTGCTAACGGACAGACAGACAGACAGACAGACAGAATGAACAAAGTCAGAAACGCTTTTCAACTTTGTTGTAAAGTGTTTAAAAAAAGTTACTTAAAAATACACTCTGGTATAAGAAATTCGAGTTGATGCTCACTCCAGTTAATTTTCATTTCACTTTCAGGGGAATATTGGGAAGGACAAGAGCCAAGGTACCATCACGGCTTACGTGTTGGCTTCCCTCTTGATCTCTAATTACCAGAACCAAACGGTTTTGGACTCTGCCCTGCACTGCATTCAAGAAAGCCCAGATAAAAGCCTATATGCAACATTCCTGCACTCCTACTCTGAAGCTCTAGCTGGTAAAGAAGATGTTGCTAAAGCACGTATCGCTGAAGCTAAAGAACGGGTCACCACGAAAGGTAATTGCTACTTATTTTTGAATTGTGTTCGATCATTATATAGTTATAGAAAATTTCACCGAATAACGGAGGATTTCTCTTTTTCAACCTGATAAGTTGCCTGTTTCATTCTCGTATATAGTTGAATCTTGTTTAATCTTCTGATTATATTCGAATAAGTGATTACTAATATAAGTAATTTATTTAATACCTGAAGTTCCCAATGAAAATCGCTCCTTTTGAAGTAACCGTTATTTAAAATTTCTATTCTCAAAATCATGAGCCCGCAACTAGACATAATTAATTCCAAAAAATTAACACTTTCTTGCCGTTTCGCCAGTATAGTTCAAACTGACTCAATCCACTTTTACTAAGATCAATCCTTTTGATCGCTAAAATCAAACTAGATTCTTTAAAAATGCTGATTTTAGAACATTCCCATCCTTAAAACCAGGGTCGCTTTAACCCTTGCTAGGGCTCCCTAGGTAAAAGTAAATTCTAGTGCCTCCCATAAAATTTTTATAGCAGAAAATGTACACTGAGAGTTTAAGATGGTCCCCCAGAACTTTGTGGACCCCAGCACGTACCTATGGTCACGAACGACTCTGCTTAGAGATTTCTAATCTAAACTTCCTTGTTCAACAGCTGACTTGTCTTTTGTATAATTTCCTCACAAATTACCTGAGAACAAACACATTTTGCTTTATCCTGCCTAAGTAAGCTTTTAGAATTTTCAAAAACTATATTCCATTTCTCGTCACCTTTCCTAAATGCTGCATGGAGAAATTGGTTGACTTATTTCGCAAGCGACCTAATGACAAGGTTCTTTAATATAAGGTTAGACACTCAGTCAGGCAGCCAATGAAAATGTTGTCAACTTGGCGTAATAAGAATTAAAATTCGTCATTCGTGATGTCACGGCCTAGAGTAAACTTGGAGAGGAGTTGAAAAACACAAAATGTTTTGCCATAATTACAGTTAAAAATTGCTTGTCAAGTTTGAAGTGGATCTACTCAGACGTAAATTGCACTCTGCACACAAAATCGAGTGACGTCCAAGAAAATTCAATGCCGTAAGTGGAGTAAGGTGACAGATGTGGTTAACAAAATCTGTCTGTCTTAGAAGCCCGCGAATAAAATACGCTTGTTCTTAATTTCCATGTCATCATATACGCAGATCCAAGTAAAAATAATAAAGTCAGTCATGCCCTGTATAAGTAATCTCCTGCCTATGGTCAGACTTGAACTGAAGTGGAGAATGCTCTTTGAAATTTGGTGAGGTATCCAAGAATGTTGTACAATTGACTTGTTAGTTGAGGCCTGAATGTTGTACAGTTGAGGCCTTGAATGTTGTACAATTGACTTGTTAGGGAAGGCCTGTGCAATTGAAGTGAAATGTGAGTTTTGTTATAAGAACTATATGGCCACGTGCATTCTTAACGAATTTAAGTATACAAGATTAAGATTAATGTGGCATATTCAATGTGAACAAGCTGTTCTGGAGAACAAAAGATCTTTATAATCATTAGAAAGAAAGCTAGATTTTTATAATGAGAAAGAACACTTATAAAGCTGGGAAGTTAACGTATTCAGATTATCAGAAATTTAATGGGGGCTCAAATTTCTTAGTTCCATTTATATATAGCAACAGATGGCTTTAACGTTCTCTATTAAATTGCATTTATTTTTCAGGTAATACAGAGTTCTATCACGACCTCAACGCTACAAAATCTACAGACGTGGAAACTTCAGCGTACGCTGTATTGGCAATATTGAATTCGGGTGGCAGAGCTTCAGATGCACTCCCTATTGTACAGTACCTCACTCAGAATATGAATCCTTTTGGTGGCTTTTATTCAACTCAGGTGATGTATTATTTGACTTCAAATCATATACCCTGCTGATTATATAAACAAGGAAGATCAATCATGCATAAAGCATTGATTATGAAAGACATTTCAACTGAAATGAGATTTTGTTTAAACAGCTTTAAAATGCGATACATCCAGCACTTATTTCTTAAATTATCACAGCACTACAATAATATATTATACTTGGAAATTTAAAACTTCATCAGAAAATTCAAAGTAAAATCAATGAATAATTTCATTCATATCACTCCAGAGCTATATAATTTTGCGTGAAAAAAACTTCAGCAATTCTTATATAACTCATCTTACAATAGCTTACTTTTGTTTATATTCTGCATGATATAGATATTAGGTTCCTTTGTAGGAATAATTAAAGTTCAGTGATCATTTAAAATAAAAAATATTGTAATTGTGTTGGCACAGAATTTAGATACACAGATAATATGCAAAAATGAAGCAGTTTCATGACGGTGGCAACACTAAATATAAATTTAAATTATTTTCAATCATCACGATTCAATCATCACAATCATCGTTATAGAGGAGCATAAAAAGATGGATTCTTTTGCTTTATTGGAGGATGAAAATAGGAAACTTAAAGAGGACTGAAGGGTGGTAATTAATGACAAGATAACTAGGCTACGAGAACAGCTGAATTTGATGACGGAAGCCGTTGCTAGTAAAGATAAATTATTGCTTGAGGCTCAGTTGAAGGTCAATAACTTAAGGAAGTTAATGGAAAAGAAAATGAGTCTTCAGGAGGCGGTTGCCGAGATTGTTGTTCCTGATTTTAAAGCTGTTGATAGTAGATTGAATAATACCTTGGATCTTCTGGCTAATGTTAAGTCAGTTCGGTCTGCTGTTGGTACTGGGTTGGAAAGGTCCCTTGATCGACTAGATGAGTTGAAGTTTTCCTTTGATACAAATCAAGTAAATTTGGAGAGGCAATGCCTTACTATGGATTGTCTTGCCAATAATCTTACTGAGTTGATTGAGGGGCTCAATATAGCCATTGGTAGGTTGGGTTCCAGGACTGACACGGCTTTTGCCTCTCCCTCCCCTGGTGAAGGAGTTCCTTTTGGAGGGACAAGGCTCTCTGTCGGAACTGATGTTGATACGGTACGTGATGATTTATTGCGGTCATTGGGAGACTCACAGGCTGAATTGGCTCTGCTCTGCGGGAATTTGGAAGTGCAGAATAAAGATATATTGAATACTGTACTAGGATTGAGGGAGGTAGTTGATGTAGGCATTGGAGCAGATTCTTCTGTTTATAAACCTGGATCGGTAAGTACCATTCTGGTCGAACCCCTCGCGCCCTCTGGTGGTACTTCTACTATGGATCTGATGGTTTGCTCTCGGGTTAAGCTTCACGGTTTGGGCCTGAGGGTTAATAAGTTTGTTGAATTATCGGATGGAAGGGTTTTATTGGAGGTCCCCGCGCGGGAAAGAGAATTTAAATAAATTGGTTAAAGGTATGATGGAGGATCAGGCCCTCATGAGTAAGGTGAAGCTTAAGAAGGTTAGTAAACGCACCCCAAAGGTGGTCTTTCTTAATGTTCCTGAAAGTATTAATAATGAGTCTTTTCTTAGTGACCTTTTAGCACAGAGTGACAAACTCACTGAATTAAAGGAATGCTTCGTGTATAGATTTAGTATAAAGGGTAAGACTGGTATCCACAGAATTTTTGATGTTAAGCAACCCGCTTTTGGACTTATAGTAAAGCGTAGATTTGTCTATTCAGGATGGTCTAAGATCTGGTGTCGTGAGTTCTTCGCCATCCTGCAATGCATGAATTGTGGTGTCTTTGGACACACTACTGAAAGGTGCTCGGGACTGCATCGTTGTTTAAAGTGTGCTGAGTCTCACGAGGCAGGTGTTTATTCTGGCGTTCTTAAATGTGTAAATTGTTTAAGGTTTAATACTAGGACTGGGTCTAGTAGGGCGGTAAATCATTCTTGTCGTAGTAATAATTGTGTGGTACCTTGAAGGTCGAGTTGGTGTTATATCAGAGGCGTATAGGCTATAGCAAATATGGCTGAATATTTAATTGGCTCGAGGGAAGTCTTTGCGTTTATTGGTTATATGGTTTTGTAGAATACTGATGGTTGTATATACTTCGATGTTTTTGTTAGAAATGGGATGGATGTTTTATATGTGGATTTGGTTGGGGGATTATAATTTGTTTTGTATATAGTAATAGTTGGTTCTGGTCGCTTGATTTGCTGGGATCGTTTCTTTTGGTTTGGGGTGATTTGGTCTAGTCGGGTTTGTTGCTTTTTGCTCTCCGTGTCCGGTATTTGCGATGATATTGTATTATAAGGTAGTTGTTTTGATTATTTGTAGTATTACTGTATGTATATATAAGTTTTGTATATATAAGCTATGTTAATGTAACTTTTGTTTAAAGTTTGGAATAACTGAATATTTTTGGAATACTTGTTTATTTTCGGAACACGGGATCAATTATTTTTTTGTCAGCATGTTGGCCTTTGTATATTTGTATTAATAATGGTTGTTGTGGCCTATATTTATAGGTTTTTCCCGCAAATTGTGCGGAAGGCTGTAGGCCTTGTAACCGTTCTGGCCAAACACTCATTTATTACGGTTAATAAATCCCTTGGTGTCCTGGGTTGTAGGTGCGTCGCGGGAGGGGGGGGGGAGTCGGCGGCTTACTCTGTCCGTTGGGCTTGGGATGCCGTTGGCTCTCCTTCTTATTGGGCATCATCTGTTTTTCTCGGCCCGAGATTTTGGATGCTCTGCCCTACGGGCGAGTCCTCGGGTCTGGGTCGCGAAAAAAAACACGATTTTTACACTGGGGAAAAAATGAATGCCGTATTTTATTTTAAAGTGAGTCGCATAATCTTTTTATCATATAAAATGGGTGTAATTATTATTTCAATTTTCATTTAAAAACTACCTAACATATTTTGCAGAAATGAAATTTACACATTTTACGTGATTATTTGAATATTTTCTTGTATATTTCTTGAATATTTCCTTGATAATTTGAATACTTGTAAATTTTAACTCGGCATAAAAAATGTGTGAAAAATTATGTCCCATAGGATTCAATGCAATATTATTTTTTCGGATAATCGGATAGTCGGGCACATTGAAGCAGGACAGTTAATCAAATATGTCGCTATTATCTTTGGCGTTAATCATTCGGTAATTTCTCGATTATGGAAACATTTCCAAACAAGTCAAACAGTTGTCCGGAGACCTGCGCCCGGTCGTCCAAGGTCTATCACCCTTTCTGATGATCGGTATATTGCTTTAGTAGCCAAGCGGAATCGACGAACGACCTCCACAACCGCTACATCCATGGTTACAGCGGCACTTGGTAAGATAATATCTGCTAGTACTGTGTACCGAAGGCTCCATGTGAAGGGAATATACGCCCGAGTACCACGTTTTTGTGTTCCACTAACCGTCCAAACTGGAAGAGCAAGATTAAAGTGGTGCATCAACATGTCAATTGGACTGTCTCATATTGGAGCAACGTCCTGTTCATGGACGAGTCCAGATTTCGCCGTGGAATCAGATGATAAGTGCGTAAGAATCTGGAGAGAACGAAGCCGACGTAATCAGGCCAAAAACATCATCGAACATCACGCATTCAGAGGTGGCAGCGTCATGGTGTGGGCTGGAATTTTAATAGGATATCGCACAGAGCTGCACATCTTTAAAGGCGGTTCTGTGACTGCTGCGCGATATCGGGATGAAGTCCTAGACCCCATGGCGAAACTCTGCGCTGCAGCAGTTGGGCCTAATTTCTTCCCTATGCAGTATAATGCTTGTCCCCATCGAGCTAACATCGTTGTCGAATACCTGGAAAGTGAGGGCATTTCTCGTATGGAGTGGACGACATATTTCCACGACCTTAATCTCATTGAAAACCTTTGGAATGCCATTGGACGTGCTGTCTCTTCAAGTTTACCTCCTCCGGCCAGTCTCAGAGAGTTGGAAACGGGAAACTGTCCTATTGAAGGAATGGCTACTGCTCACATCTTCGATGGTTGGTCACCTTACAGAAAACATTGAAAATCATTGTAAAGTTTGTATGAAGATCCGGAGTGGTCACATACCATATTAATGTAAGTTTTCCTTCGTTTGTTTGTCTTTAAACATAATTTTGTTAAGACCCAAATGTGACGCCATCGTATAATTAACGAAAAGTAACTTTTTTTTATGTTTGTATATAATTCTTGTTTTCTTTAATGCATAAACACATTTGCTACCTTCATGTACAATTTTGAGTTTGTCAAAGCTTTACTTTTCCATTTTTGTTGATTTAACCATCCGTGCTTAACTTTTGAAAGCCAGTGTATATATGAATATGTTATTCTAAATGGCCATTTCAGTGTAAAATAAAATATACCCATTTTTCCGTACAATTTTTATATAAAAGAGTAAAATTATATATTCATATATAGTTATCATTTCAAATGTGTCACTAGAAATTTACCTGTTTAAAAGTGTCATTCTTGCAGCAGTAAACCCAGTTTTTTGTGTGTTCTTACCCATATTTTTACGCATGTACATGGTGGTAATAACATGCATAATATACTTACCAGACCATTCCTCGTGGGAAAACCAATCAGAAAAAGTGCTATATGTTAATCAATTGCACGTGACATTTCGGAGATGCGCGAAATTGTTGGAATGAAAATCCAAAATGTGTATCTATACTCAAGAGAATGAAGCTAATAGATTTATCGCACTATATTACTTGACACATTTTGTCCATTTCATGTAACGTTTTTTGGTGAATTTATTCGAAAGCATGACATGTCTTGAGAAAAGATCATGCATTGTTCTAAAATGAGCGTCATTCGATTTTTTAATAAAAATTAGCTGTAAAATAAATATTTTTCAATTTTGGTTCTGGTTTTGTGAATGAAAAAAAAACGTTCACGAATTTGTTACCGTTCGAAAGTTCGATCATGTTTAACGTTACTCTGCGTGCATATCTCTAGAATTCCAGACAGAGTATTGTTAATTCAACAATGGAATTAGAGAGGAGGAGATAAAACTCTATTGATGAAACGCTTGAAAATGCCACACTGCTTTGAGAATTATATCTAGTAGGTTTATCTAGTAGGTTATCTAGTATTATATCTAGTAGGTTATCTAGTAGGTTTATCTAGGAGAATTATATCTAGTAGGTAGGTATTTTTATATTATGTCTAGTAGGAGAATTATATCTAGTGTTGGTAAAGCGTCCTTTGTTTCTATTTGAATTGAGAGAGGCATAGTGTTGAGTATATGTATTATTGATTATTTTTAAATTAACCTTTTGCTTACGGGTGGGACAGTGTCATTCCCAAACGAAGAACCTCTTAAAAATACAGGTATTTGACATACCCTATCCCAAACAGCTTGATCTCACTTTGCAGGCCAATGCCTGAAAAGGGGTTCTTCGTTTGGGATTGACGCTATCCCACCCGTAAGCAAAAGGTTAAGATTACCTAATTATCAGTACAATTAATCAGTATTTTTCCAGTTGCAAGACAGAACTCAGAATATAGGGAGATTACAATTACTTTACCTTTTATTTTTAAGACACGGGGATATCCCTCATTGTTTCAGTTCTTATTTGCATTGTGCTTGTAATTTATTTCTTCAAAATTGGCAGTTTAAATAAATATTTTAGACTTTTCGTCATGGAAATACATGCAATGCAGGAGCGCTTATCTTATCACAGCGACTCCTGAATTATTGTCTCGAATGATATTGGAATTTTTTCAGTATGGAGAAAATGCGAATATCCTTTACTTTCATGAATGCAACGTCGATAAGAGCATATTACTTATCTTGAAATAGGGTCCCGATGACTTTCTTAAGAAAATTGTGTTCAAAGGCTTTGAATCATTTTAGACAATTTCAGAAAGCTGGAATTATATTGTTTATGGTTTTCTCAACCTATCCAATGGCGTAGGTAAATAAAATACATTTAAGTGTTAAAAGCAGTGTTCATGTTGTTTGTCCTTGAATCTGAGTAACTACAAAACCAAATGCTGTCAACAGTCGTCATATAATGAATGTAAACTGCGGTTAAGTATCGGAACTAGTTCAAATTTTTCCTTCACCAAACATTTTAATTATAGCACAATAAGTATTTCCTTCAAGAAAGCAGATATGTGCAAATTACGTGGTACTACTTGTGTTATTCTCACAAGCAATAGTTTTATATTCTGTGAGTTTAACTACATTTTCCTTTCTAATAGGACACTTGCGTGGGTCTCGAAGCTCTTGGAGAATTCGCCAAGCTGACGTTTAAAGACCCTGTTGACATCAACATAAAATGCACCGGAGGACTAGAGGAGGAGATTGATATCAAGGAAGACGAGAAGTTGGTTCTGAAAAGAAACAAGATCTCTGAAGTACCATCTGAAGTGAATGTGGAAGGCAAAGGAACAGGATGTGCTGTTATTCAAGTAAATGTGCTGCTTAGTTATTCTGCATTGTTGTTACACATTCTATATTAACTGCTTAAAATTACAGTTTGACTTGCTAATATGAATCCCTGCTGTTTTTTTTATCGGTTTGAATATTTAGGAATGAACTTTAGAATTGAGCGATATAAAAAGTTCATTTAGAAAAGTGTATTAATATTATCCATGAAGAATCATTATATATATATATATATATTTCTATTTTTATAAACAATAATTGTTATTAATAATAATAATTGTCGAACAATTATTATTGTTAACAATTACTGTTTAACAATAATTGTTTTCAATAACTTCTGCTGGTTAAAAAAATTGCTCGACGATTTGCTATCTTGTGAACATTATTATAAGTTATCTTACCATAAGTAACTTTCTTACTTTACTGTGAGTTATCTGTGTGCTGTCCTATACTATTCTCTAAGTGACTGCATTGGCTACATATTTATAAAGACACTGCTCTCGTTTGAAAATTGTATTTTAAAAAAAATCTGGTAATCATCGTTCCGAGAAAACACATATACTGGAAGTTTTTTGAGAAGCGTGCTTTACTGTTCTGTATTTATTTTAACTTTTACATTACATGTCAATGTACTTCGAAGAAAACAAAGTACAATGGCTCGTGGGTGACAAACTAGATTGATAAGGTAAATACGAACTTTCTATAATATCTGACTATCTGAAAATGCCTTGTGGTGTAAAAAATAAGAGGATAACTCATTGACCTCACTTTTGGGGGCACAAAACATAATTTATTACTAATTCTGTCTACCTCATATTGTATAAGAGACTAACTGCTTTGTTCATCTGCTTGTCCTACTCAGCGACACATTAGCAAAACAGCTCCAATTTTAATAATTTTTGTAAAATATCGCCAAATTGACGAACATTCAATATATAGGAGAATTATGTGTAATTTCTTTGACAAAATCTGTTTTGTGGGCATTATTATTTTAATATTTTGGATTCAAAATATAGCGAGTTTCGCTGTTTGAACGACGTTTGAACACGAGTTTTATTAAGGGGATATAAATTAAATGCATTTTATTAGGTATTTATATAATAAGGTTTCGATAGGGGTTGTATAATAAGTAAAATTGATAGAAAATAGAAGTTCGTACAGGAGCCCTGTCCTGATTACCGCATTTATTGATGTATTTGATTATTTATTAATGTATTTAATTTAATATTTAATTGATAATAATTTAATGATAGTAATTAGATTATTATGATTAAATGAGGAATATCTAGGGTGACAGTCCTTTAATAAATCTGTTTGTGCCGCAACTCCTCCCACGAAACCGAATCCTGGTTACGCCACTGTAAGGACAGCCCATAGGAGAGGACACCATTCGAGTTGGGGAGCAGTGGTCCGATATTTTATAGGGAAGTGCAGCCATCAAAGATTCACAAGAAGAAGAAAATTAAATTTAGAGGGGGGTGAAAAATGTTTGTAGGTATGTAGGTGGCCTCCAAATTTTTATGGACAGTCTTGGTTTCTATGTAACTGGCGACCTCAGACGAAAAGATGACAGAGAATAATTGCACCCTGTCTTATAATTTGTTTAACATCTAGTTTCGAAATAAACTGATAAAATTGTAGAAGATAGATGCACAGATTTGCAGAAAATGCATTTTACTTATATGCATATTATACCACTTTAGTAAATAGTTCTCTTTTAACAGAAAGTTTTACGGTATAACACCAAAACCCCACCCGGGAAAAGGAGCTTCAAAATCGCAGTTTCAGGTGAATGCCTGGATGACAAATGCAAACGAGGGTCCATTACTACCACAGTAAGGTATGAAAAAACTCTTTGTTATTTTTAGTACAACACGTATTACTGCATTATGTCATAAGGCAAATTGATTTCCAATTAATTTTAATTTTATTGTTTTAGTTTCTTGAGGGAATAATTTAATTTTTTTTTATTTGTCAAGCTTGCATTTTAGCATTGAATATATTCCACTTTTGCATGTTCATTTTTACTTTCCCTGCAATACATGGTAATGTATAGGGAAAGTATTGGAATCAAGTCGAAAATCGCAACTCGAGTTTTCGACGGATCTACACGTTTCGAGACCTCTAGAATACGAAAAAACTATTTATAGCGTGACATCTGTGTGTGTGTCTGTGTGTGTGTGTGTCTGTGTGTCTGTCTATCTGTCTGTGCGTCTGTGTGTCTGTCTGTCTGTGCAGATTTTGTATCCACTCTAACTACAAAACTAATTGACCGAATTTCATAAAATTTGGTAGGTAAGAAATTTGTAGGCGAATCTGGTGCTGATTAGTTTAGGATACGATTCGGGATAAAAGAACCCGCCTTTTTTTGTGAAATGGCCCGCAAAAGCTTGTATCCACTTTAGCTGAAAATCTAATGGGCTGAATTTCACAAAATTTATTAGATAAGTCGCTTGTGGGTAACCCTGGTTCTAATTAGATTTTGGTACGATTCGAAAAAAAAATAATCTACTTTTTTTTGCAAAAGGGCCCGCAAAAATCGACAAAATTTAAAATAACAAAACCACGTATGCTGAAATATATCCATTAAATGCTTGTTTTATACGTAATTTTTATCGAAGAAAAGAATAAGACCAACCCCATTACACTAGGACTAGCCGTTCTCGAGATATTTTCGTTTTTCTCTACGCCACCTTTGAAAATGAGTCCAATTACCAAATGAGAACGAAAATTGAATTAATAGTGAATTAAATTTAATTAAAATAAAGAGAATGTGTATATCAGTCTGCAGGGAAAGTCATGTGCTGCCCACATGAGATTTTTTTATTCCTGTGATGGTTCTTGATTTCTGTTTTCAAATAGGATGGATATTGATTTTTAGTTTTAAGTCTATTTATTTTCGTTTAATTCTTTTAAATAAAGCAAAGACAATTATTAGTATTAGTTTATTATTATGAATTAATATGAATGATTAGAAATATGATTTAATGAATTATAACTATGACACTGAATCTCAAATGACTATGATCTCAAAGTTGAATTGTCCTGTAACAAATATATAGATTTAGGAGAGCATGCAAAGAACGTAACCCGCTGTTATATATCAGGTATATTTATTACAGTAAATAAAATTCTGATAATATTCGAAACCATATTTATATCGATCGACATCTATCCATCCAGTTATGGATAACAGTTCGTAACTGAAAACAAGAAAACTTGAAGTCATGGAATTAGAAAGAAGATAAAACTCCTATGGATGAAATATTTGAAAATGCCATAAAGCTTTGAGAATTATATCTAGGTGTCGCCAGTGTTAGTAAAGTAGCTGCTATTGCTAACTGATACAACAGAAAGGCGTAGTATTTCGTATATGTATTTTTGATAATTTTTAAATTAAGAGTTCCCTAATTATGAGAATAATTAACCAACATTTTTTCGTAGTTGAACGATAAAAATCTGATGTGGGCAGCACATGACTTTCCCTGCAGACATATATTCACGTTATCTTTATTTTAAATAAATTTATTTCACTTTTAATTCAATTTTCGTTCTCATTCGGTAACCTGACTTAATTTCAAAGGTGGCGTAGAAAAAATACGAAAAACTAAAATATCTCGAGAACGGCTAGTTTCTTGTGTAATGGGGTTGATCTTATTCTTTTCGTCGTTAAAAAATGTGTATTAAACGAGCATTCATTGGATATATTTGAGTATACCTAGTTCTTTAATTTAGATTTTGACGATTTTTGCGGGCCATTCTGCAAAAAAAGGCAGGTTATTTTTTTCCGAATCGTACCAAAATCTAATCAGCACCAGAGTAACCCAGAAATGACTCATCTACCGAATTTTGTGAAATTCGGTCCATTAGTTTTTCAGTTAGAGTGGATACAAGCTTTTGCGGGCCATTTCGCAAAAATAGGCGGGTTCTTTTATCCCGAATCTTACTGAAAACTAATCAGCACCAGACTCGCCTACAAGTGACTTACCTACCAAATTTCGTGAAATTCGGTCCATTAGTTTTTTAGTTACAGTGGATACAAAATCTGCACAGACAGACAGACAGAAAGACACACAGACAGACAGACACACAGACACACACACAGACGTCACGCTAAAAATGGTTTTTTCGTATTCTACAGGTCTCGAAACGTGTAGATCCGTCGAAAACTCGAGTTTTGATTTTCGGCATGATTCCAATACTTTCCCTATACATTACCATGTATTGCAGGGAAAGTAAAAAATATAGGGAGATAAAAATAAATTGAAAGGTAAAATAATTTTGAATACGTAGGAATGTTTTTATTGTTTCAGTTCTACTTTGCATTGTGCTAATAATATATTTTTGCAAAATTGACAGTTTAAATAAATATTTTAGGTCTTTCACCATAGAAATGCATATAATGCAGGACTACTTATCTTATCCTAACACCACATAAATTATTGTTTCGAGCGATATTGGCATATCCGTAATATGAAGTTTAAACTCCTTACTTTTATCTCCATGCTTGAAGCCCTAATTGTACGTTATACTGTTAGAATTTTGTTATCTCGATTCGTATGAGACATAAAATCAAAATGTTATTCCCAAAGTGTACCAATGACTAAAGCTATATTTGATAATAAAAGCTAAACACATACCTTTACTTTTACACGCAGTCATGTAATTTATAAACCATAAAATTGTAAACAATTTGCTGTATCCTCATTTTGTTTCTAGTTATATCCCAGAAGGTAAGAAAACAGGAATGGCTCTAGTGGAAGTTAAAATGATCTCGGGCATGGTACCAGTCAAAGAAACTCTGGAGAAGGTAATTTTATATACATATCTTGTTTAAATTTCACTCCTTAATTTAGCTTTGTAACTAACTTCTATTTGCTGTAAATACCATTTTCAAATTTAAAATGATTTTCATTTAACCAAATAATATCCATTTAATGTAAAAGAAATGAATTCAAGTTGTCAGAAGGGCAAACAATAAAAGGCAGAATCTATAAATATTAATCTTGATCATAAGTATCTATATTCCACTAAGCATTTGGCCATTGTAAATATCGTATTGCATTTCCTACACATCCTTGACATTTCTGTAAAAACAAATAATCGAAACAGTACACAGTGTGTATAAATTAAGGGTCTAAAGTAGCGTATCACAAAGTTTATTAAAACATGCAAAAAGGAAATTTTTATTCATTGTGTATTTTATCAATTATCTTTAATATTGTGAGTGGGAATCATTTCATCTTGCAATTCAAGCTCTTTCAATAATAATAAATGCATAGTAAACTTTAAACAAAATAATGCCATATCACATTTTCTTACTTTCCCTGCAATACATGGTAATGTATAGGGAAAGTATTGGAATCATGTCGAAAATCGCAACTCGAGTTTTCGACGGATCTACACGTTTCAAGATCTCTAGAATACGAAAAAACCATTTTTAGCGTGACGTCAGTGTGTGTGTCTGTGTGTCTGTCTGTGTGTCTGTCTGTCTGTGCAAATTTTGTATCCACTCTACCTAAAAAACTAATGGACCGAATTTCACAAAATTTGGTAGGCAAGTCACTTGTGAGCGAGTCTAGTGCTGATTAGTTTTGGGTACGATTTGGAATAAAAGAACCCGCCATTTTTTCGAAATGGGCCGCAAAAGCTTGTATCCATTCTAACTCAAAAACTACTGGACCAAATTTCAAAAAATTCGGTAGATGAGTCACTTGTGGATTACCCTGGTGCTGATAAGATTTTGGTACGATTCGAAAAAAAATAACCTGCCTTTTTTTGCAAAATGGCCAGCAAAAATCGTCAAAATCTAAAATAAAGAGCTAGGTATACTCAAATATATCCATTAAATGCTCGTTTAATACGTAATTTTTAACGAAGAAAATAATAAGACAAACCCCATTACACTAGGACTAGCCGTTCTCGAGATATTTTAGTTTTCCGTATTTTCTCTACGCCACCTTTGAAAATAAGTGCGGTTACCGAATGAGAACGAAAATTGAAATAAAAGTGAAATAAATTTAATTAAAATAAAGAGAACGTTAATATAAGTCTGCAGGGAAAGTCATGTGCTGCCCACATCAGATTTTTTTATTTCTGGTGCCACAGATCTTTGCAATCATTTTAAGATCCATTTGCATATACTAAAATAACCTTGGTCTCTATGCCTCTCAAGTGACAATGGCAGAATTCATATATATCAATGTATATTTGTACATTTTTCCACTATCTATCGTAGTTTTGCTTATTACTGAGCATTTATTTAATCCAGTTTTAATGTGTCTACACATTAGTTCTTATTATTTTCAAGTTGATTTAGATGATCCATTAGTTTGAAAAAATAATTTCATATGTTGTATTGTGTTTCCAATTTTGTATTTGAATTAAATTACTATCTTACCCTATTATAGGATGTCTAAATATCAATATTTAGCAACTGGCAATTGGATGTTCCCTGACATTCAAGCTCGGTATTCGAGAACTTGTTGGGGTTTTCCTAGATCGATATCCCGCTACCAACAATATCCATTTTCTTCAATGACTATTAAATCTTCATTTAGTACATCCAGTCAGCATTCCTTGTTCTCTTCATATAACTGTCAATCTTACAACCATGCATCACTAAATAACACTCTTAAATTTAAAACTTGTAATTCTAATGGATGTAAAACGTGTCCGTTTGCTAATCGTAACGAAATTAATTGTAGCAATAATCGTGCTTTCTGTAAAACATATAATTGCATCTACCAAATTGTATATGTAAAAGATATAATATGTCATATATAGACCAAACCAGCAATTATCTGCACCTCCGAATTAACGTACGCAGGAATCATATAAAAAATTTTTCAAATAATGCAACTACACTTAATGAATCAAAATTCGAATACGAACATGTTTCTATACATGGGTTTGATAAGATTGAAATTAGTATTCTACGTATTCAAAAAAATTATTATGATAGATTGTTCCTTGAAAATGAATTCATAAGTGAACACAAAACTAGTTTTACATGTGGACTCAAACAATTATTTAATCATCATAACATTGTTAAAAAATCCTTTAATTATCCTAATAAAGACCATAATATTTATAATTTCCTTTAACATTTCTAAAAATAAATCTAAAAGAACTAAAAGAGCAAGTAAATAGAATTTTTGTTTAATTAATACTCTTACAATATCTTTAAAAAATAATGCAGTCCTTAACTTAAAAACTCCAATAAAATTATGAGGTGTACAGTTTCTAGAAATCTATTTAATACAACTTCAAAAATATTAATGTAAAGTTGAGCTCTAATTTTTCATAGCTGCATAATAATGTTGGTTTGATAAGGTAATAAGAATTCTCCGAAATCTTAAGTTAAAGTGAAATCTTTAAACATCCACATTAGGTTGTTATACCTCACGTCTACTCGACAGTAATATTTTAAAGAGACATATTTGAACATTAATTTTCTTATTTTCCCCGAAATTATCTCATTAAACCTATCTACCTCATATATATATATTGCATGCGCGTCATCTATGCACTACTTAAATTATTAATTTTTTGAAATAACATTTTCTTTTTTAGCTTCTTGAAGATCCAAATTTGGGCCTTAAGAGATACGATGTGGAGAACAATGTTGTCGTATGTTATTTTATGGAGGTAAGCTACTGTCTTCAATTAACCGCTTTCTTATACAGAAGCAATTTCTACAACTGTAAGTGTTGTGCTATGATTTTATGATTCTTTTGCAAAACGAAAGGATGCCCCAATGCTACAAAATAGTCATTGACCAAGTATAAGATGGGCATCCTGTTCTAAAGAAATGTATTTCGAGTGTGATCCGTTTATACAATTTTATTTTATCGCCGACTGAGATTTTCCAGTCTGAAAAATCTCAGATATTGCTGCCTGATATTTTCCAGTGGGGAAATCTCAGAAATAGCTGATTGAATAATTTATTGCTCATTGAGATTTTCGAGGTCGTGCAAATCTCAGAAATCGCTAACTGAGATTTTTCAGTCATAAAAATCTCAAATGTCCCTTTGGGAGATCGAGTTCGAAAAGAGCCCTAAAATCGATTTGGAATGCAGCAGCTCATTAATATGGGAATAGCCAGGAAATTGTAAATTATTTTCATAAATAAGTTATCAGGAATGTTATATCTCTCGCATTCTTAGCAACGCCTGACCCTTGGCGATGAAAATCAATCAGTGGTAAGCGATCTCCCGAAGATATTGTGTTTTAAGGCGTTACTGTTACGAATGCGTAAAATGCTCTCATTAGAGTCATTTTTGAAAACCAAACTGAAAAAACACCAGTGCATGCTTTTCTAGCACATGAATCTAGGGTTGGCATGTGCATTCGGGGGAGGTTGATGAAATACAAGCTACATTGAACTGTGTCTTGCGTCTGTGTTTTGAGAATGCTATCGGTTATTTTGTGACATTAGTAGTAATAACCCATTATTGTATTCTGAAAGTACACCGACGATCCCAGAGGATACGTTAAAACATTAAAAACAGGTGGTTCTAATAATCAACCACTGATTAATCTGTGTTGCAAAAAGATAGTTCTTTCTCTCTTTTTCTGTTCCTAAAATGTAAAAAGGGGGGTCTTTCTGAAACCAAAGATACACTTTTCATAACTGAAATCGCAACACCAGAGGTGTGTGTCCCTATGTAAATCAGGCAATGGAAACAGCAAGGCGAAATATGCAAATGATCACAGTTTCGTTATGCATAGGGACGTAACACCTTGCCGAGCAGCATAAAAGCGCCAGGTCAAGGTCGAGCGATATCACAGTTAAATTGTAGCGTCATTTTTATCAGGTTGTAAAAATCATCACGGTATGCCAAGAGTACGTCGACGTATCGCATATGTTCAGTTGTCGTAAAAGGAACGGCAACAAATCATTGTTTTACGTGAGGGTGGATTAAACCTTCGAAGGATCGCTGAACTATTAGATCGTGATGTGAGCATAATCCTGCGGTGTGTGTTACTGTTCGTGCGAGACAACGAAATTACACGAAGATCATGTAGTGGAACTTCCAGGTATACCACACCACGGGAAGATAGTATGCTTCTGAGAAGCGTTGCGCGGGAGCCGTTTATCACAGCAACCGTGTTACAACGACATTAATCCCACACTACAGGTAATGTGGTTTTGACTTAAGCAATTCGATACCGTTTGCATGACGCAGGACTCTAAGGTAGGCGACCTTTTCGACATCTATCGTTTCAACGTCTTAACCGGTTACATCGCCTCCAGTGGTATCAAATGAGACGCAATTGCACGACAGAATGGCGAAACATTCTGTTCACGGATGAATCACGATTCTGTTTAGGCATGCCAGACGGCCGTACTCGCGTATGGCGGCTCTTTCAACAACGCCACCAGGAAGCTTTTTCTATCAGCCGCCGTATAACATTTGGTGGACGAATACCTTTAGTCCACGTTTCTGGCAGTATCACGGTACGACGATACGTCTATACATTGTGAGACCTGTGGTACAGTTATATTTGTCAACCAGGCCTGGACTGCTTTTTCAGCAGGATAATGCCAGGCCACATACTGCACGGGTAACTATAAATAGTCTAGAAGGTTTTGATATCGTGCCTTGGCCAGCATATTCTCCGGATATTTCGTAAATTGAGCATATCTGGGATAGCATGGGTCGCTGATTAAAATAACTCCCAATTCTAGCACACTATGTTCAGTTACAAGTCCAATTACATGCTGTGTGGAATGCCATCTCTCAGCACACCATTGACCATCTCATTGACGGGATTCTTCGTCGTGTTCAGTCCTGCATAGCCGCTCGCGGTGGACCTATTCATATTGATCTAATGTCAATAAAGGTCCATGCTTTCATTTTCCAGGTATGATTTTTTGCTCATTTGCACATTTTAATGTTACAGTTATATTCTGTAAATTTCATAAGGATACATCAATTTTTTCATGGTGTTGCGATTTCAGTTGTGAGCAGTGTATTTGTATGAAAAACAAACTCTGCATGCCTGCTACATTCTTTATTTGCTTACAGAGCAAGATAATGTTTCATTTTACTTTACTTTCATTACATAATATATGCAAAGTGAAAGTAGTTTGTTGGAATCAAAACTTTGATTCTTGGATCTTCGATTCAAACAAATTGGGCGTTTTAGAATTCTAATCAAGCATTTTATGAATGATGCTGGTGTATTTGTGAAGTATTAACATTAGGTTTTTAGAGGTTTCAAGCATTATTTTTTTCGAAAACTGAAAAAGATTGTAAAAATAATTATGATTAATAATGTTAAATTAATGTTCGTTATATATATATATATATATATATATATATATATCCGAGTGAAAAGGAAGAAATGTCAAAACAAAATCCAAATGCGTTGCATATAATGGCAGGGGAGGGTGGCGACTCCCCTTCCCGTTTAAAGCAGCTTTTACAGCCCGGGCAACGCTCACGGAACCAATACAATACAATGGACAGTCCCGTACATGTGCATAGACAAAGGCACCCGTATACACGAAGAGCAAGAACAACATCGACGCAGAAGGAATGGACGCAAAATGAAAAACGATCCAAGTACCAGAGCCTATATATCAACACTTACGCATGCGTGCCAACACACCAGTATCGCATAAATCATAAAATTCCAACCAATTCCCGATGGAAACGGCTAAAGTTTTCTTTATTACCGAAAAAGGAATTATAGCATGCCCGCAAGAAATAAATAGGATAGTGTTTTTTTAAAGCTTCGGTTACGATTTTTTGATTACATTTATTGCAATCCCTTTTGAAAGTGTTATAAGCCAGATTTCTCTTGAAATGGCCGACAAGGATGTTTCTGAAGACATTCTTAGTAAGGTTTGTCCTCCAATCTATAAGATGGCCAATCTTGATTTTGTAAAAATCGCGTTTGTCGTATAAAGTTGTATAAGTACCATATCGTTGATGTCTATTTATTGATATGTCCAAAAAATTAACTGCACCATTCTCGTCAACTTGGTTTTCGATCAGTTCCAATTCTCCTGGATAAAAGGTGAAATCGAAGTTAGTTGTGTCCTCAAAACACCCCAAAAGCACGTCGTCCACATAACGGAAATATGGCATTTCATAAAGAATATGGGTGCCTTTTTCATAAGTAGATAGATAAATATCAGCCAGAATGGACGAACATGCTCCCCCCATGGGTATTCCTTTAATTTGTTGGTAATAGCCATTTCCGTCATGTAAAATATTCTCTTTTAGCACTAATTCCACGAGATCCAAGTATCTACGAAATGTGATAAACACCTTTAGGTCATATTCTTCATGTAAATTCTTCAGTATTAGGTACAGCTGTGTTAAGTCAATATTGTTAAACAAATCTCGAAAGTCATAGCTTTTAAATCTGGTGTCCTTGTGACAAAATTTGAGGCGATTTATGACCTCTTGTCCGTTTTTAATCATAACAGTGTTTTGTTTACTAAGATTAAACATAACATGTTTAAGGATATTCAAAAGCTTCAGATTTGCTTGCGTTAGGTAAGTTCCACATCCAACAGTGACTGTGCGGAATTTGATCGGTACTTTGTGCAATTTAGGGATAAGAATTAAATATAGAAACTTGACAGATTTCAATTCTATTCCTATACGTTTGTATAATGCCCTTATCCTGTTAGACAAAACACTACCGTTATTGGACAATTGAGTATACATGGTGCGATCTTGGTAACACATTTGTAAAGTGTCCACATAATATTTTCTACAAGTAAAGGCATAATGTGAAACAATTTTATCTGTATAGGTCAAAACGAAACTTTCTTTAACACAATGAATGGAAGCTGGAATGGAAGGACCCTTGGTATTGTGATGTTGCTGTAGGTAGTGTAGACGGAATGCGTTGTAAAATTGACATTTCCATTCCCCAAAAACATGGATAGGTAAACTATACTTTACTGCCAATCTGTAAATGAAAACTTCTAGATCGTTGTTAAAATCTTCTAAAACATCTTTAAAAACTTGTGTATATATATATATATATATATATATATATATATATATATATATATATATATATATTTATAATTATTTATTTATATTATTATTAAGACATTAATGTACACAGTTCTTGAGTTATTGTACCTTTTTGAACTATATCTGTAATATAAGTTTTAAAATGTCCTTACTGAACCTATAAGTATTTAAAAACAACACGTTAGTTGACACCATGGCTTAGGACTATTTTAGGATATTAGTAATTGTACTTTCTTCACATTGACATGACAATGAAAAAAATATGATGTGGGCAACACATGACTTTCCTTATATAATGTAATGAATTTACTACTTTTACAGTAAAAAAATAGTTTTGTTTTTTTATAGTATATTCTTTCCAAGATATTGAATTTTCGAAAATTAGTCGTCATTTTCATTGATTTAGCGTCATTTTTATCCATTTGGCGAGATTTTCGTTAATTTGGCAACATTTCAAAAATTCGCCAAGTTAGCGACATTCCGCCAAATTCGTCACCAAAATTTCGCCAAGCGTTATGGATGAAGAAATAAGTTATTCTTACAGCAGATAAATGACTATTGGCGTTCAAATACAAATGTATTACTCAAAGTATCTTTCTTCATGAATGGAACGAGCTAGATCCACGAGAATGATGTCACCCAATTTATCGCATGGTATTACATATGAAAAGTGAACGTGTTTCTCAATTGGAATTTTTTCTTTATTTTATATGACTTTTCGATAATTTTTTTGAAAAATGTGCAATATCTCGAGAACGGTTCATGTTAGCGTTCTAAAATTTATGTCAATCGTTTTCTAATGAAAATTTACATCAGAAATGTCTAGTTTTGTAACTTTATTAGCGGTTTTGATTTTTTGACGATTTTTTTAAAATTTCACTCGAAAATTTAAGGGGGTTATGAACATTCGATTGCGTATAAAAACAATAGGCTTCCAGTGTTTACGGATTGTGATTTTTGTACCAAATTTCGTTCAATCGGTCCATTTGTTCGTCAGTTATCGTCTCCACAGACTCACTGACACACACACACACACACACACACACACACACACAGACATCACTTCAAAAAATTTTGATTCGTGATCAGGGATGCTCGAAACGTGCTCTCCCGTCGAAATCTCGAATTCGAATTTTCGACCCCGTCACAATACTTTTCTTATACATTATGTATATAAGGAAAGTAATAATATGGTAATCGAGATACAGTATCGTGTAACTGTTGCAATTAACAGTTACATGAAGCCTATTGGCTTTCAAAGAGGTTGAATAATAAAGACCTAAATTCTTGTTATTTTCACAGACATCAAAATTTTTCCGCCTGTAGGGTGTGTCAAATGTTGGAAGAATTATATTTTTCTGCTTACCCAAACTATTGAGCTGAATAGTGCTGCCCTTCTGGAGGAGGGGGGGGATCTTAGTTCTGTAGCCATAGACTCACGTACAGGCTTGCTTAAGATAAATTACCTTGATTCCCGGAGTAGTTAGTTTCTGGTGCGGATTCCACTACCCTTCTAGCTTCAGAACTGAGCTCTTCCAGGTGATGACATAGACCGTTAGCGACTGGTGTCATAGCAAGTGATCTCCGTAACCTTACCCAGTGAATAATAATATTGACCACCGCTGACTCGGACTTCCTTGAACCAGAGTCTTCCTTCAATTTGGTGTAAACATCACGGGAATCTGGTGATATTATCTCTTGTAACCTGAATAGGGATTGATAGTTCTTAACGTCAAAATAAAACGAAGCAATTGAGTCCACGTGCGTATATAATCTAAAAAGAAGCAAATTAATCTCTTTTATTATTTATTTTCCTTATCGAATTTTATTCCTCGCGATAATTATTTTAACCGGATCGTCTAAAAAATCAATGCCAATTTGCTTCCATAAATCAATCTACAAAGCTTTGTGTCGATTGGAGTGTGCGTTCAAAAGTTTGAGTCCGTACAAATGGGTCAAACTGTTCAGATGAATAGTGACGGTTGCATGCGCTTAATAACCATAACACGACAGATGTAGCACTGATATGCATACTATGTTAACTGTGGACTGTGGACATGCATTTTCATTTATTGTAATTAATAGTTTGCTTTCTCTTTTTAGATAACAAATTCCAACATACAATTCTCCTTCGAAGTTAAAGAAGTTATAGCTGTGGAAAATAGTCAACCCGGTAGCGTGGTAGTTTATGATTATTACAATAGAGGTAAGTTCAGATATTTACTTATTTTTCCTGCATTCTGGAAAAAGAAAACAGCTTGGTGATATTTATTTAGTTGTTTGATTAAAAATAACATTTTGACTAGAATAATAGCTCAGTTTGAATACAACAAAGCAGTTCCCATTCATACAGTGTTACTTCATATCTGAAATAATAAAAGGCAATGTCTGTGTGTCTGTCTTATACACTATAGACTCAGTGACCGCGCGTCGCAGAACTATGAAATTTGGCAATTGGAGACCCGGGGGGAGGGGGGGGGGTAGATGATACGTGAAAACCGATTTTTAAAATTTGAATAAATTTTTTTTTGTTATTTAATGTTTTATGCGATTTCGACAGATTTTTTCCCCTTTTTTCCCCATCATCCAAACGTCGTAGAAAAAACAAGTCATACGACCGGAAAGAGAACAAACACAATTGCGAGTAAAAATATATTAATTTTAAATCTCAGGGACAAATTCTAATATTTTTTAAAGATTTTAAAACAAAAGTCACCTTCGGTCAAAAAAACGGACTTTCAACAAAAAACCGAAATCCTCGCATCGGAAAAAGTACCTACAATTTCGACTAATAATTTACATTTTTAGACACAATAATTTACATTTTGCCACAACCATAAGCCTTCGAGTTGGTCGTGTGGTCTTCGCTTTCTACACTCCCGCCACTGCCAAAACTGCCGCCGTGTTCATGCGGAGTACGATCACATTAAACATGTGGGTTCGTAAGTCCTTCCGAGAGGTTGGTGGTAGTGGAAGGAGGGTACGGTCATGTGAATGCCTCCCCCACTAGATTCCGGTCTAAATTGGCTGACACTTCCTAGCCGTTCAAATAGTTACCTTACACCTTTTTGGTAGGTCGCGTCAGCGAGTTTGCCACGGTCAGAATTTTCAAGGGTAGCGAACAGGCTGGTCGCCGAAGGCGGCTAGTCTCTTAATAAAAGAAATCATTTTAAAAAATTTTGTTAAGGCTAACGCCGAACTTATGGCTTATAAGTTTTTTATTATAAGTTTTTCCCATCGTCGATGCTATTAGCGTGCAAAGATTCAGCCTTCTAGGTCAGTGTGTGTTGGTGTAGAATGTGTTTCAGACCGGCTGGTAAGATTTAGTTAGATCAAATGTCTGGTCAGACACAAACTCTTAGACAGCACGTGACTTGGCGGACAATCGATATAATGAAACGATTTACAAAGTAAAGTGCAGCGATTTGCTTATTTCTCTTAATATGAGCTGCATTTTACGTTGTAAAGCAGCTCATTATTAATTGTTATATAGATATGAATTTTTCAAAAACAAAATTGAATGTAAATGATTCGAATTAATGTATTCAAATTAAACAATTCAGATTCTACGAAAACAATTATTTAGATTCGACAGTCGAGTGATTCACAACATGGAAAGGTATGCGCAAGCCATAAGGTAAGCACAAGCCATAAGGTATACGCATGTTCTAAGGTATGCACAAGCCATAAGGTATGCGCTAGCCGTAAGATATGTACTCTCTGCAGAAATCTAACCAGGTAATTTAATGCCAATTTATTTTTTAAATTGGTAATATAAGAAACAGCAGTTTTTTTTTTACCATGCATATTCCCAGTTAATAAAATATTTTGTGTTGCAGACATTTCCAGCGCCACTTCTTACTCCATTGGAAACTGTGAAGATTCATCATCATGTTCTAAGAAACACTAAATAATCTTTCAAGACAGATAAGAAATTTATGATACGTGTATTGAAAATGATTGTGTTGTTCGATCAAGTGACTGTAAGTTTTAAAACATTTGAGCAGGATCGGTGCTATATCAGTATTTTTCTCTATAAAAACGCTCACAGATGATACGTCTTGACTCTGGAAAACTTTGTACTCATTGAGTTGTTGTTGTTGACGAGCGCTCGCTCTCTTTTTTAGTAAAGAGTTGGTTGTAAATAAAATGTGTCTGACTCATTTTTTGTTATGATAACAGCGTATGGCAATTCACCTGTCAAATTTTGATGAATGGCGATTTCATTATAACGTGTGTAATATTTTTATATACATTTTGCTATTTTAATTATTTATTCGGGGGACAAATTAAAATGTTTGTACTTTTTCAATAGTATTTTTTAACGTTTAGATAATGAAATGTCCTTCTGTAAATCATTACTAATATTAATTATAAAATTAACAAAACGCGCAATATATGTAACCTTTACACATGCGATGTTACATGTAATGCAAATTTTATAATTAATTAGAAATGTATACAGCTGTAAGTTTTTGCTAAATGTAGAAAACACTTTAAAAATTGATGTATGACAGTAAAATATTTTGATAATTTGATAACTTTCCTGAATAAGTAATACAAATAGGATAATTTACATAACAATGCCACACGTTACTGTAGAATCGCCGAGAACATGTTAAGTCAATAATCACATATACCCCACCCAGAAATTTCCCAATAGAATCCGATATTGGCGTAAAATATTCCATTTAGCTGTGCTATTAATATTGGTTCAATATTCCTTGACATCTATGCTGCTGATGGACTTGTGAATGACAGTTGAAGTGGAGGAGTTTGTGAATCAACTCCATCAATCATTCAAGATCACGACAGGATTCTTGAACAAATTTCTTGGCATAAAAATAACGAGATCGAGTGATGATTCAATTTTTATTAATTAGTATCGAGTCACTATCGAGAAACACTATTTATCCCACTATTAATCAGTATCATCAATCAAACTATCAAGTTACAAATCGACATGAGGCAATGGACATAGTGATTAAAATTATGAAATATCGTTGACTTCTGCCCAGTGGTTTCTTCTCTATGTTCTGTATTAGATTATTTTATTTCTGTACTAGCAGAATATACCCGTTATTCGCCCAGGAGGGCGCATGCAATCCGGATACGCAACCTTTACAAGCTGAACCTAAGAAGTTTAGTCTTTAAACCTAAGCTCCAGCATAATTAGAAGCTAAGATATGTTCAAATAGGTGAAATGCCTAAAATTTAACCGGAGAGGGGACAGTTTGATCTTTTTCCGTAACGAATGGAAACATTTGAAATTCAACTGAAATAAGTAAAAAATAGTAGCAAAGCGAAGCAGAATGCCTGACTGTTATTCCACTATGGTTCAATGATGGTTATTCATATCCGCTGCAATAACGAGGCATTCAAATATGAACCATATGGAGGGAATAAAAGATAAATTTCACTACTTCAGCCATCCCTGTGTCAAACTCCAAGTTTCTACCCATTCTAGAATGGGTAAACATTTCCTGGACATACATACACATTTTTTCTTATACAGATTAGCTGGAAGACAGGAACGCCCTGTAAAGGGTGGAGGGTGGAGTGATGAACTTGCTGTACATTAAAAGATATTATAATTCTCTATGTTGTTTATAATTATTAAATAGATTATAATACTAAGTTAAAATAATAAGGATTAATAACGTAAGACTAATCAGACAAATTATGAATCAATATCAAAATAAAGGTGAATTATCAGTTCTTAACTTTTATTTTATTTATTTATTTTTGCTTTATATCATACCATTTGTATCAAAATTTTATTCTTTTGTGTATTTTTTATTCTTCATATTCGAGTGTCATACGCGTTATATTCGGTACATTCGGTTGTGATTCGCTGTGACGTTCGACGCCGTTGTTCTTCCAAGTACTGATCACGTCGTTCATTGATTTCGCCGGCCAGCTGTGTGAGGTTTTAACAACTTTTCGTTATTATTTCCCTCGGTTTTCCTTATAATATATGTTTACTTTAAATTAACATCTCTGACTGGCTCGATTAGATAGGCCAATCACCGAGCCGAATAACATTTCTGCGATCCTGTGGTGAAAACAGGATGAAGTTTCGGTTCGCGAGTAAGTTAAAGAATTGGAGGTCGGGCTGAGAAGCTGGAAGGCTAAATGGTTAGAGGTGTAGACTGTGGGAAGAAGTAAGACTCATTAAGCTGAGTGTTTTAGTTGGAAAGATTGAGCGACCCTCCTTAATGGATACCACTGTGACCAGAAGGATCTAGTACCCCGAGTTAGCCGAAACAAGGTTTCAAGACAAGAGAGCAGATTTGAGTAAACCTAGAAGCTTTAACTAGTGCTCTGTTTATTTAAATATCACCAGGTCCTTAAAAGTGCAGTGCATTATGCATTTGTGTGTATTTATGGGAAAGTGCAATACTGGCTGTCGGTATATGTCTACATTTTTGTTAAACAGCCTGCTGCTTTAATTTAAGTGAAATACACAATAAATGTGTTTGAATAACCGATTTCATCCATGTACTATTGCTCTAGGCTGCACGGTCCTGTGTATCCAGTTATGCCATGTTTTGAGTTATGTCACATTGTATAACAGATCTAAGTATGTACGGATAGGTAGTGCCGCAACCATATAGGTAAAAGTAAGAAGTAAGAACCATATTAAGAAAATACCAATATCGTTTTAGACATTAAGTCAGATGGCGATGAGATAAAATAAGTAGTCCTGCATTGCATGCATTTCTATGGCAAAAGTCTTAAAATATTTATTTAGACTATCAATCTTAATAATAAATTATTAGCGCAGTGCAAAGTAGAGCTAAACAATAAAGAATATTCCTATGTATTCAAAAGAATTTTACCATTCAATTTATTCTTATCTCCCTATATTCTGTAATCTATCCTACAACTATGACAAAATACTGATTAATTATACTCATAATTAGAGAACCCTTAAGTTAAAAATAATTAAAAATGCATATACTAAATACTACGCCTTTCTGTTGTGTCAACTAATAATAGCTTCTATTTTAGTAACACTAGCAATACCTAGATATAATTCTCAAAGAATTGTGGCATTTTCAAGCGTTTTATCCATAGTATTGTCTCCTTCTTTCTAACTCCATGCCCGTAAAACCTAAGCCAATAATCCGTACAATAGAGTATTAAACGAGGTTCATTAAGTTACCATGAGCCCAATAGAGGGGTACTACTCTATAGCTGTTGAGTTGCACGTTATTGCATGCCTTCTAGTCGCTGAATACTGAGCGCCATATAAAAGTCATTCCATGCACTGCTCGGATTGGTCTTGTAGACTTAAGATTATATACTTCATCCAGAGGAAGGTCTTCGAGACGGGAATCTTATCGCTGTCTTGCTTTCCATATTAAAAAATCTGATGTGGGCAACACATGACTTTCCTTATATAATGTAATGAATTTACTACTTTTACAGTAAAAAAATAGGTTTTTCTTATAGTAGATACTAATATTCTTTCCAAGATATTGAATTTTCGACAATTAGTCGTCATTTTCATTGATTTAGCATCATTTTTATCCATTTGGCGAGATTTTCATTAATTTGGCAACATTTCAAAAAAGTCGCCAAGTTGGCGACATTCCGCCAAATTCATCGCCAAAATCTCGCCAAGCGCTATGCACTAAGAAAAAAGTTATTCTTACAGCAGATAAATGACTATTGGCGTTCAAATTCCAAAGTATTATTCAAAGTATATTTTTTCATGAATGGAACGAGCTAGATCCACGAGAATGATGTCATTCAATTTATCGCATGGTATTACATATGAAAAGTGAACATGTTTCTCAATAGGAATTTTTTTTTTATGTGACTTTTTCATAATTTTTTTGAAAAATGCACAATATCTCAAGAACGGTTCATGTTAGCGTTCTAAAATTTATGCCAATCGTTTTCTAATGAAAAATTACATAAGAAATGTCTATTTGCGTAGCTTTATTAGCGGTTTTGATTTTTTGACGATTTTTTCAAAATTTCATTCGAAAATTTAGGGGGGTTCTGAACATTCGATTACGTATAAAAACAATAGGCTTCCAGTGTTTACGGACTGTGATTTTTGTACCAAATTTGGTTCGAATCGGTCCATTCGTTCGTCAGTTATCGTCTCCACAGACTCACTGACACACACACACACACACACACACACAGACATCACTTCAAAAATGTTTGATTCGTGATCAGGGATGCTTGAAACGTGCTCTCCCGTCGAAAACTCGAATTCGAATTTTCGACCCCGTCACAATACTTTCCTTATACATTATGTATATAAGGAAAGTAAAAATCTGATATGGGCAACACATGACTTTCCTTATATAATGCAATAAATTTACTACTTTTACAGTTAAAAAAATGTTTTTCTTATAGTAGATACTTATATTCTTTCCAAGATATTGAATTTTCATCAATTAGTTGTCATTTTGATTGATTTAGCGTCATTTTTATCCATTTGGCGAGATTTTTATAATTTGTCAATAATTAAGAGTCGCCAAGTTGGCGACATTTCGCCAAATTCGTCGCCAAAATTTCGCTAAGCGTTATGGACGAAGAAATAAGTTATTCTTACAGCAGATAAATAACTATTGGCGTTCAAATACAAAAGTATTGCTCAAAGTATATTTTTTCATGAATGGAACGAACTAGATCCACGAGAATGATGTCACCAAATTTATCGCATGGTGTTGCACATGAAAACTGAACATGCTTCTCAATAGGAAATATTATTTTTTTATTTTATGACTTTTTGATAAGTTTTTTGAAAAATATGCAATATCTCGGGAACGGTTCATATTAACGTTCTAAAATTTATGTCAATCGTTTTCTAATGAAAAATTGCATAAGAAATGTCTATTTGCGTAACTTTATTAGCGATTTTGATTTTTCGATGAATTTTTCAAAATTTCACACAAAAATTTTGGGGGGTTCTAAACATTCGATTGCGTATAAAAACAATAGGCTTCCAGTGATTACGACTTGTGATTTTTGTTCCAAATTTCGTTCGAATCGGTCCATTCGTTCGTCAGTTATCGTCTCCACAGACTCACTGACACACACACACACACACACGCACGTATACTTTCACACACACACACACACACATACTTTCACACCCACGCACACATACTTTCGCACACAGACATCACTTCAAAAATGTTTGATTCGTGATCAGCGATTCTTGAAACGTGTTCTCCCGTCGAAAACTCGTATTCGAATTTTCGACCCCGTCACAATACTTTCCTTATATATTATGTATATAAGGAAAATAAAAATCATCTGTGGGCAGCACATGACTTTCCTTATATAATGCAATAAATTTACTACTTTTACAGTTTAAAAAAATGTTATTCTTATAGTAGATACTTATATTATTTCCAAGATATTGAATTTTCTTCAATTAGTCGTCATTTTCATTGATTTAGCGTCATTTTAATGCATTTGACGAGATTTTCGTTAATCTGGCAACATTTAAAATGTCGCCAAATTGGCGACATTCCGTCAAATTCTTCGCCAAGATCTCGCGAAGCATTATAGACAGAGAAATTCTTACAGCAGATAAATGACTATTGACGTTCAAATACAAAAGTATTACTCAAAGTATCTTTTATCGTGAATGGAATGAGTTAGATCCACGAGAATGATATAACCAAATTTATTGCATGATATTACATATGAAAAGTGAACATGTTTCTTAAGAGTTAATATATTTTTATTTTACTTGATTTTTTGATAAATTTATTTGAAAAATGTACAATATCTCGAGAACGGTTAATGCTAGCGTCCTACAGTTTTTGTCAATCAATTTCTAAGGAAAAATTACATCAGAAATATCTATTTGCGTAACTTTATTAAAGGTTTTGATTTTTTGATGATTTTTTTAAAATTTCTCTCGAAAAATTAGGGGGGTTCTGAATATTCGATTGTGTTTAAAAGCAATAGGCGTCCAGTATTCACGGATTGTGATTTTTGCACCATATTTCATTCGAATTGCTCCATTTGTGCGTGAGATATCGTTTCCATAAACTCTCTCTCACACACACACACACATACTTTCCCACACACACAGACATCACCTCAAAAATGTACGATTCGTGATCAAGGATGCTTGAAATGTGCTTGCTCTCTCGTCGAAAACTCGAATTCGAATTTTCGACCCCGTCACAATACTTTCCTTATACATTATGTATATAAGGAAAGTAAAAGGAATTCCAACGTTACCTAGGGTGTTCACTAATCATTTTTAGGCCCATTTAGAAGATAACATTTTAAATATTTACAACAAAATGTCATTTTTATTCAAAACATGAACATTATACAAAAGTATTCATTCAAGAAGTTACAGTAGTGGCCAAAATCGTGGAAACCTTTTGGAAAAAGTGTATTTTTGAGGTCTGATGGCTTATAACACCACTTTTCTTTGTAGCAATACCATAAAATTTTATATCAATGGAAGGACAATTTAATAAATACTGTAATGCAATCACATTTGTTCAATTATTTGTACTCTATCAAAAGTTATAGCCAAATAACCAGGAAAAAAAGAAGCACAGCTTGCTTATGTTTTATATGTAGCTTTCCTTCATTTGAATGTAGCCAATGAGCATGAGATTTTAAAGAACCAATCAGGTGTCATCTTGTTTTGGCAATAAGCCAACAGGTCACAGGACATTTATCAGTGTGTTATGTGATTGCTATCAAGTTAATTGGGTTTTTTTGTGTTCTTTGATTTAGTGAGCTTGTAAAACTTAATAAAATTAAAGAAATGGCGCAAAGAGTTGACTGGTTACGCAGAAAACGATGTAAAATAATACTATTAAGTGAACAAGCCTGGTACAGTTATGAAGAAATATTGGAGGGAACTTAACCAAAAGTGGCATTTTTAAATTTTTGAAGAGGTATAAAGAGACTCAGTCACTACAAAACCTGACTGGTAAAGGCAGGAAAAGGTGCACAATAGCAAGTGAAGATAGAAGAATTAAGAGATTGTGCCTAGGTGACAGAAGAAAACTATCTCGGTGTGTACAAGGTGAAATGTCGCAATGCAACGTGAAGTTGACTGTTCGGAGCAGACTGCATGAATTTAGTCTAAATGCTAGAATTCCATGAGAAAAGCCATTTTTATCTCTTAAATAAAGTTTGAAAAAATTAAACTGGGCTAAAACTACCCATGTTAACTGGACAACAGAACAATGGAACAGTGTAATTTAGAGTGATAAGACCAAAATCTCCCTGTTTGGTAGTGATGGTGTAAGGTGAAGAATCGGAAAAGATTTGCAACCTGATTACATTACACCTAACGTGAAACACCCAGTTAGTGTTATGATCTAGGGTTGTATGACATCAAGAAGTGTGGGCAGAATTTGCGACATCAATGGGAATATAAATGACCAAAGATACATAAATAAAATACTTGAGCCCAAATTGCAACCTTCTGCATGTGATCATTTCCAAGATAATGAAGCATTTAAATTTCAACAGGATTCAGCTCCGTGTCATGTTGCTCGTGTGTGCAAAAAGTGGCTTCAAGATCATAATATTAAACTGCTGGAACGGCCAGAAAATAGTCCAGACCTTAACCCCATCGGAAATCTATGGAGCCGACTGAAGAAACTTGTTAGTCAGAAGCAACCCGGCAATAAAACCCAATTAACAGAAGCAATAATTCAATCTTGGTTTCACATTATAACAGCTGCAGAAATAAAAAACTTGGTTCATGCCATGGGAAAGTGTTGTAACACCTTAATTAAGGCTAAACGTTACCCTACTAAGTATTAACTGACATGGTGAGAATTTTTCTCACCCAAGGACTCTCCACTTCGAGGAATGTCAGTTTTTCTATGTATTTCATTTTTCTTCTTTATAAATGCTGTTGTTCTATTAAAAAATAGTTCATAAATGTTATTGCATTACAATCCTAATTAAATTTTCATTCCACTGATATATAATTTTATGGTATTGGTACAAAAAAAATTTGTGTTATGAGCCATTAAACCTCAAATATACACTTTTTCCAAAGGTTTCCACAATTTTGGCCACTTCTGTATACCTCAATACAAAAATTACAATCCGTAAACACTGAAAGCCTATTGTTTTTGAACTCAATCGAATGTTCAGAACCCCCTAAATTTTCGAGTGAAATTTTGAAACAATCGTCAAAAATCAAAACCTCTAATAAATTTACCCAGATAGACATTTCATATGTAATGCTTCTGCGGCAGCAAAGACATCTGATCAAAGATGCTTGGAACCTGTGCCCGAATTATAAGAACAGGGGTGGAGCTAGCTTTTGCTCAGTGATTATAATGTCGGTCTATAAAGCTAAGGGTCCCTGGTTCGGGGCCCGGCGACGCCCAATCGCCACAATGATGACTGGACGTTTGAAACATGCAACTTACTCTCCAACGGTCTCACCATCTCAACACGAGATGGCAGCACCACACGGAGTCAGAAGCCTTGACACTCCCTTCCTGGTTGACCACGACTGACCGCCACGTCCGGGGCGACACGCCTCCCGCCCGTCATCATCAGCGGAGGGAGTGTGCGGCAGCAAAGATATCTGATCAAAGATGCTTGGAACCTGTACCCGAATTATAAGAACAGAGGAGGAGCTAGCTTTTGCTCAGTGATTATAATGTTGGTCTACAAAGCAAAGGGTCCCTGGTTCGGGGCCCGGCGACGCACAATCGCCACACTTAGAAAACGATTGACATAAATTTTAGAACGCTAACATGAACCGTTCTCGAGATATTGCACATTTTTCAAAAAAATTATCAAAAAGTCATATAAAATGAAAAAAAATATTTTCTATTGAAAAACATGTTCACTTTTCATATGTAATACCATGCGATAAATTTGGTGACATCATTCTCCTGGATCTAGCTCGTTCCATTCATGAAGAAAGATACTTTGAGTAATATTTTATATTTAAACGCCAATAGTCATTTATCTCTTGTAAGAATAACTTATTTCTCCGTCCATAACGCTTGGCGAGATTTTGGCGACGAATTTTGTGGAATGTCGCCAACTGGGCGACTTTTTTAAATGTTACTAAATTAACGACAAACGGATAAAAATGACGCTAAATCAATGAAAATGACGACTCATTGACGAAAATGTAATATCTTGGAAAGAATATAAATATCTACAATAAAAATAATCTATTCTTTTTTAGTGTAAAAGTAGTAAATTCATTGCATTATATAAGGAAATTCATGTGATGCCCACATCAGATTTTTCTGGATTGAACTCGAGTTGAAAAAAGGAAGTATATTGAACATTATGGGACATAAATTCAATCACTTTTTAAGCAGAGTTTACATTCAAAAATTGCTTCGAAAACTTTAGGAAAAATATTCAAATGATCACATAAAATGCGTAGAAAAAAATTTCAGCAAAATAAGTTAGTTTTTTAATTAAAAATTGAAATAATAATTCTGCGCATATTATATGAAGAGATAACGTGACTCATTTCAAAATAAAATATAGCATCCATATATATTTTTCCATGTGTCAAAATCGTGTTGTTTAAATATAGTTTAAACAAGCAGCATATCCGTTCT
The DNA here is from genome assembly GCA_951213105.1 of Amaurobius ferox. Taxonomy (NCBI): domain Eukaryota; kingdom Metazoa; phylum Arthropoda; class Arachnida; order Araneae; family Amaurobiidae; genus Amaurobius; species Amaurobius ferox. The sequence goes on from OX578140.1 coordinate 76,351,887, forward strand.
TCGAACATAGTATATAATACAAAAAAACTTAAAATTCACAATCATGTGCAAATTCTGCTAATATATTAAATTTATTGCTTCTAAAGAGAAGTTTAAGAATATCTGTTCTCACTATGCAAAATTATCTTCACGGGCAGATCTGAAGAATAAAACATTCTGGCCCCTTTTGTAAGAAAATTTACGAAAAAAAGGAATTGAATCAATATATGCAACCCCGTACTACTTATATTGTCGCAGATTGGAAAATATGCCAGTGTGTTAGTAGAAGCTTACCCGTATTGCAAAATGAGTCTCAAAAATATTTACCAAAATAAAAGAGATGACGTAAAAAATTGAAAGTATCAAACATCCCCGTAATCTTAATACCAGAAGGTCGTACTTGATTCCAATATATGCAAATATATGTCAAAATATATGCCAATATACCTGTACTACTTATATTCTCGTACATTAAAAGATATACCAGTGTATTTGATTTTTATCCGGTGGTGTTGATTTTTTTTCTGACTACGCTTTAGTAGCGTATGTTTTGTTTGAATTGGATTCTTCTGCTTGTAATTTATTTTGAAGTAGAGTATTTTTGTTTTAGTTTTCCTTTTTAAAACATGGGACATATTTTATTTAGCGCACCATGTATTTCCCCGCAGCATCGGCATTTGTTTGTGTCTTCTTGTCATTCATCTCTATTATGGGTCCCTCCACATTTGCTGCAGAGTTGCTTTGCACGGCAATTTATTGCAAAATGTTCGATTTTTAAGCACTTTTTACATATTTTGGAATTTTCCCAGTATATTGTTGGCCTGAATCTATTAAATATAATGTCTAAGTGTTTTCTTATCGTTTGACTACACTCTTTTATCAACACAACTGGTAGTTTGATTTTGCCCTTCTCTTTTGTGAATCTAATTATTCGATACCAAGGGATGTTATTCCAATCTAGTTTTCAGAAGTTAACCGAATAGTACTCTATTGCCACTCCTTTAAGGATGTATTTGCTGGTGGCTCTCTGTTCCACTATGCGAGTCATACAATTTAGACCAGCTAAATTTTTGATTTCTGCAAATTTTATTGCATCTTCTAGTTTGTTTATATGAATGAGTAACTCTCCTGTTCGGGATATACGAGTAGCCTTTTATTTTCCCAAATTTAATTCCTTTGGGATATTTCTAATTTCAGTCGTTTTTATGATGTTTATATTTTTATCAGTTCCTCTTAATATTATTATTATTTAGTCAGTTCAATTAGCATAAGCTTGTTCAATTTTTAACACTTTACAACATAGTTGAAAGTGTTTATGACTTTGTAGATTCTGTCTGTCTGCCTTTCCGTTACCACGATAACTGCCGTAAAAATGGATTTATCACAATGGAATTTTGGTATGTTTTTCAGACGGTCTGTGGTACCTATGGGAATATAAAGGAATAATATCACCTAATTAGTTTTTTATTGAACCCGGATTGAAAAAATGAAATACATTGCATCCTATGGGACCTAATGTTTCAAACATTTTTTAAGGGAATTTAAAATGCACAAATTGCTTCGAAAATTTTAGGAAATATTCAAATTACCCCATAAAATATATAAAAAAAATTAGTAAAATATGTTAGGTAGTTTTTTAAATAAAAATATTTAATATAAGGAGAAAAACAAATTCAATTAAATTCTGACTCTCGTTATATCCTCCAGAAAGAAAAAAGAGATATATTATATAATAAATATCTTTCCAAGAGTTTAAATATTTCTTATATCAGAAAGGTTTCACATTTCAAAATAAATATGGTAGATAACATTTTTTCATATTTTTAAATAAAATAAATTATTCTAGTATTGTGATGAATTAAACGATTTTATTTGAAAAATGATTATGAATGAAATGCTGCTTTTATATTCTGCTGAAATGATAATGAAATGCTGCTTTTTAACACTTTACAACAAAGTTGAAAAGTGTTTATGACTTTGTTCATTCTGTCTGTCTGTCTGTCCGTTAGCACGATAACTGCCGTAAAAATGACTTAATCAAAATGAAATTTTAGAATGTTGTTCAGACGGTCTGTAGAACCTATGGGAACATAAATGAATAATATCACCCAATTAGTTTTGGATTGAACCCGGGTCGAAAAAATGAAATACATTGAGCCCTATGGGACCTAATTTTTCAAACATTTTTTAAGCGGATTTAAAATTCACAAATTGCTTCGAAAATTTTAGGTAATATTCAAATTGTTCCATAAAATATATAAAAAAAATTCAGTGAAATATATTCAGTAGTTTTTTAAATAAAAATTAAAATAATAATTACACCTCTTATATGAAACGATCACGTGACCATGATATGAAACGATCACATGACCCACTTCAAAATGATATATATAAGTGATATATATGAGTTTTCAAATATAATAAATTATCGTAGTATTATGATAATTCTAAAACTATTACCGAGGAATGTATAACATTTTAGAGATGTTTAAACCAGGCAATTTATATTTCAATGCCGTCATTTGAATGAAGTTCATTTTTTTCGATGAAGGTTTAAGTTTTCAAATATAATAAATTAATGCAGTATTGTGATAAGTTTCAAAATATAACCGAGGAATGTATTGCATTTTAGACTTGTTTAAATAAAATTGCATTGAAGTTGGAAAGTGTTTCATAATCAATGCTTTAAGCATGATTGATCTTTCTTGTTTGTTTTCGATGAAGTTTTCAAATATAATAAATTATTGTAGTGTTATGATAATTTAAAAAATATTACCGAGGAGTGTATCGTATTTTAGAGATGTTTGTGTAAAATTGCATTGAAGTTGGAAAGTGAATCAATGCTTTATGCATGATTGATCTTTCTTGTTTGTCTTTTGTCGAGATATTTTATGATACTATCCTTGCTAAAATTTAGATTTTCGTCTATAACCATAGACGCCTCCACGTCTGCCATTTGCAAAGGTGAAAGAAAAATCTGATGTGGGCAGCTCATGACTTTCCCTGCAGACTTTAATTCACGTTCTCTTTATTTTAATTAAATTTAATTTACTTTTAAGTCAATTTTCGTTCTCATTTGATAACTGGACTAATTTTCAAAGGTGGCGTAGAGAAAATACGAAAAAACTGAAATATCTCGACAACGGCTAGCCCTAGTGTAATGGGATTGGTCTTATTCTTTTCTTCGTTAAAAATTACGCATTAAACAAGCATTTTATGGATATATTTCAGCATACGTATGTATTTATTTTAGATTTTGACGATTTTTGCGGGCCATTTTGCAAAAAAAGGCAGGTTCTTTTTTTTCGAATCGTACCAAAATCTAATCAGCACCAGGATGATCCCCGACCGACTTATTTACCAAATTTTGTGAAATTTAGTCCATTAAATTTTCAGCTAGAGTGGATACACGCTTTTGCGGGCCATTTCGTAAAAAAAGACGGGTTCTTTTATCCCGAATCATACCCAAAACTAATCAGCACCAGACTCGCCCACAAGTGACTTACCAAATTTTGTGAAATTCGGTCCATTAGTTTTTTAGTTACAGTGGATACAAAATCTGCACAGACAGGCAGACACACAGACAGACAGAAAGACATACAGACAGACAGAAAGACACACACACAGACGTCACGCTAAAAATGGTTTTTTCGTATTCTAGAGGTTTTGAAACGTGTAGATCCGTCGAAAACTCGAGTTGCGATTTTCGGCATGATTCCAATACTTTCCCTTTACATTACCATGTATTGCAGGGAAAGTAAAAATCTGATGTGGGCAGCACATGACTTTCCCTGCAGACTTATATCCACGTTCTTTTTATTTTAATTAAATTTATTTCACTTTTAATACAATTTTCTTTCTCATTCGGCAACCGGACTTATTTTCAAAAGTGGAATAGAGAAAATACGAAAACCTAAAATATCTCGAGAACGGCTAGTCCATGAGCATACGTAGTTTTTTAGTTTAGATTTGGACGATTTTTGCCGGCCATTTTGCAAAATAAAGCAGGTTATTTTTTTCCGAATCATACCAAAATCTAATCAGCACCAGGGTGACCCACAAATGACTCATTTGCCGAATTTTGTGAAATTCGTTCCTTTAGTTAGAGTGGATACAAGCTTTTGCGGGCCATTTCGCAAAAATATGCGGGTTCTTTTATCCCCAACCGTACCCAAAACTAATCATCACCAGACTCGCCCAAAAGTGACTTACGTACCAAATTTTGTGAAATTCGGTCCATTAGTTTTTTAGTTATAGTGTTTACAAAATCTGCACAGACAGAGACAGAGACACACACACAGACGTCACGCTAAAAATGTTTTTTTCGTATTCTAGAGGTCTCGAAACGTGTAGATCCGTCGAAAACTCGAGTTGTGATTTTCGGCATGATTCCAATACTTTGACTATACATTACCATGTATTGCAGGGAAAGTAAAAAGGGGACACCTGGTCCCACAAACAAAATAAAACATACCTTGCTTTTGGTAAATTCGGTATACGCGAAAAAATGTACAAATTTAAGAAATAAAAACTTAAAAGGGAAAAATTGTCCCCGATTGATTGATCACACATACTTGAAAGTCACACAATCTTTCTGAGCACTAACATCAACCTCCCGCGATTCCGTCCTCCTTCCGGAGTACTGTAAGTTCTAAAGTTCCGGATCTCGAAGCAAAGTTTAGAAACGGTTGTCAGTTAAATTTGTAGATCAGTCAAATATACTGTTGATTTACTGCATAATATGAATATAGTAATCAATTTGGAAGCTTTTTATCTTTGAAAACACTTACATGTGTAATGCACATTCCTATCAAATACCGCTTCTGTTGTCTTGATACTTGCTCCTCAGTATATAAAAACAATTGCAGAAAAATCTTCCGCGATCACTTTCATTCCTTATTGGCTACCTTTCTGCCCTTTTGCTTACTGTCCCGCAGTGTAAATTCTGTGCATTGGTTGCCAAATCTTCATAACCATGTCACAAAGAATGTAAGAATTTTGAAATTAATGAAAGGACATATTAAAATTATGTCATTAAAACAAATAAATTATCTAGAATAGAATTTTTAAAATATAAGATTTGTAAATTTGAATTGTATTTAACTTTTTCTTATTAAATTATTATATTTAATTTTATTAAATAAATTATAATTGCATTGCTTGAAATATCACATCAAGCGAACCGTCATCTCCAAGTTCTCCATTTATTGTACAATTCGTCAATTCGCTAACAACCCTTGCTGTCTTAGGGAAACAAGATACTCTATTGAGCCGTTCGATTAACGTCACAGGTTCGTAAGCTGTTGTTAAACACACGTAGTTGAAAAATGCATTTATATTCGCTTCCTCTACTCCAGCCATCAGTCAGGAGTCAAGAACTCCAAGCACGTTTATAACTATAACCGGCTCTGCCAGTTGGTTTTGTGACTTCGTTCACGACATACTGAATCTGGTAAGTGATATTTAATTATTTTACTTAACATTTTAATCAATGATTATATTATATTAAAATGTTGTTTTGAAATTGCGGTTGGACTTTTGCAGTTTTAGTAAATTTAAATTTAGTGAATTGCGTAAAAAACGTATACACAATTTTTAAATTAAGTAATTATGAAATTATGTTTTATCAAATATATTTATAAATATATTTTGTGTTTGATAAATGATAAAGAATGAAAAGAAATAGAGACGAACAAATGATAATTTTTTTAAGGTAATGTAATACGAGATAATGTAAAAAATAATTTAATGCAATAACCGCATTTAACAATTCTATCAAATTCTGCAGAAAAAAAATTATAGTACATCAATATTTCTTTGCTAAGAATTTCTGATCAAAACATCACTGTACCAGTGTTTTTCTAAACAGATATGGAGTTTAGGAAGGCTTTTAGTCTTATTGGTGGTTTGGGGATTTTCGTCTAAAATTGACTAAAAATGCAGATTCAGAATTTAATTTTATAGAGTTGCATTTCGAAATGCATTGTAAAAGATAAATAATATTAAATTTTAATTTTATTATGAAACTGGCAGCGATTACCCGGCGTTGCTCGGGATTTAATTTGCAAAACAATGAAAAAAATTATACCAGTACATATAGGGCCGATTGTGATATATTACCGCTGAATGTATCGCATTTTAGAAATGTTTAAATAAAATTAAAGCTGGAAAGTGTTTTATAACCAATACTTTATGGATGATTGATCTTTCTTGGGATTTCTTAATACTATTCGTTGTTGAGTAAGCCTGTGAGAAATAAACCATGGTGAAAGTTTTCATTTAAATTCATACCTCAAACCAGCGATTTTCAAAATTGCCTAATACGTTCAATAAACTCCCACAAAACTCAGTGTTGAGTAAACCTGTGAGAAATAAATCATGGTGAAAGTTTCCATTTAAATTCATATCTCAAACCTGCGATTTTCAAAATTGTCTAATACGTTCAATGAACTCCCACAAAACCCAGAGATTTAATTGACTTTCATGTTTTAAACCAACAATGCCCAACCTTTTTCGTTGTCAATCACAGAGTTAGAGAGTAGAACTCCTAGGAAAAAGTGTCGTTTTTCACTAATATCTTGAGAACCACTGGTCGTAGAAACACGAAACATGGCCTATGTTTTTTGTGCGGTAATTTCAAAACTACCAAGATAAATTTCATGAAATTCGGTTCAGCCGCTCTCCAGTTATGGTGGATCATACATACACAATTTTCTTCTTTATATATATAGATTCTATAAAAATTACTTTACGGAATATCCCATCCTAATTGCTATTACAGAGAATGTAATTACTGTATGGCTCTATATTTTGAACAGGTATCTCACAGAATTATAATTGCGGGGAAGGGAAGTGTAAAGATCATCCGATATTTGTTTAAAAATAATCTTTAAAATTCATATTTACATTGCCATTTTAGGGAGGATTTACTTAACATATTTGGTTTGTGGTGCTAAACTCCTTCCTCCCCTTAAATACTCCTCTTTCGACTGTTTTACAGATTTTTCGTAGAAACAGACCAAACAAACCTCTATATTATTAGAATGATATTTGTACAAATAATTCTCAGATAATTGAAATTTCAATATTCCAAAGTTCTAGAAACGTTTAGCAATTTCTGCGAGATTCAAACGAATAGCATGTGGCGGAAAGAATAGCACTCATGACTTTATCAGATTTCAGGATAGAAAGGTGCTGATGTTGACTCTCGGATTTCTGGAGGGAAATCCGCGGATGAATTGATGTTACAAGTGGTTTTCAGACCCTATGCAAAACTGCATATTCCATGTAAATTAGTCCTCGTGTGTATAATATCCTAATAAAGTACTCACATAAATATATATTGGCGCTTTATTTCTTTCCAACACATTCTTTCAGGCATTTATAATGTATCTTTTTAAATGGCTTTTGGAATAATTGGTGATATTTCCCCAACATCTGAGTAATTTTATTTCTACTAAAATTTTTATATCACTCCTTTGCTTCGAAAGTGATAATTTCCAAAAAGTACAAAATTTGAGTTATTTTTAGTTAATTTTAAGATAAAAATCATCCTATCAATCGGCTAAAGTGTGTGTCTTACATGTTTTGAGACCTCTAGAATACGAAAAACTTATTTTAGTGTGACATCTGTGTGTGTGTCCGTGTGTCTGTGTGTGTTTCTGTCTGTCTGCCTGCCTGTGCAATCCACTCTAACTTAAAAAACTAATGGATCGAATTTCATAAAATTTGGTATGTAAGTCACTTGGGTGACTTACATACCAAATTTATTAGTCACTTTGGTATGTAAGTCACATTAGAGACCCTGGTGCTGATTAGTTTTTATTACTAATCGGGATAAAAGAACCCTCTCCCCCCCCTTTTTTTGCGAAATGGTTTTCAAAAAATGCCCATATCCACTCTAGCTGAAAAACTAATGGACCAAATTTCACAAAATTCGGTAGATAAATCGCTTGTGGGTTACCCTGGTGATGATTAGATTTTGATACGATTTGTAAAGAAGAACCTGCATTTTTTTACGAAATGGCCCGCAAAAATTGTATATATCTACTCTAACTCAACTAATCGACTAAATTTCATAAAATTTGGTAGGTAAGTCACTTGGGTGTGACCCTGGTGCTGATTAGTTTTTGGTATGATTCGGAGGAAAAGAATCCGCCTTTTTTTTGCGAAATTAACCTCAAAAATTGTATGTTTCCACTCTAGCTGACAAACTAATTGATCAAATTACACAAAATTTGGTAGATAAGTCGCTCGTAGGATACTGTGATGCTGGATAGATTTTGATACGATTCGAAAAAAAAAGAATGACTCGCAAATCTAATAAATTCGATCTAAAATAAAATATTACATGTGCAAGATAGTGAAACTCTGAAATAAATGACTAACATTTATGATATTTATTAATTAATTACTTGTTCTACATGTAAAATTTAACAACTAAGCGAATAAATCTGCCTCGATACCTGTGGAATAAACCGTTCTCGAGACATTGTAGTTTTGGGAATTTTAAGGACCTGAAGAATTTAAAGGGAATTAAGTTTTGAAATGAAACGAAGATGCAATAAAAAACGAATTGGATATAATATCAGAAAATTATTCATAGTGTTTTCTGTAATGAAAGTCAATTTAATGCATAATGAAGTAAAAAATTACAAAATGAATTTGAATCTACAAATAAAGTTATTTGCTGCCCACATCAGATTTTATTTTATTCAGTTTCCTTTTTTAAATTAACTCGCTTTTCATACAAAGAGAAGATATTATTATTATTCAATATTATTGCAATTAAAGTTTTCGACTAATCGTAGATGTAGAAAAAAAACCCAGTCACAAATTCGTAGCTAGGATATTGGAAAGTAAAGGCCGATGATTAAATTGGGAGGTTTGAAGCGACAGTAATTATTTAACAATTGTAGATTCCATATAAAATTTATGTAATTGTTCCATTAAAGAGGCGTTAACATCTTTAAGAGATATTTATAGATTATATAATGGTCTACTTATCGGAGGATAAAAGTGGACCGTTCCGGTTGTTTGCCTGTGACTCGTTCTCATTTACAAGAAAAAAACTGGGTGTGTGAATCAGATTCTTGTTTATATAAAACTTCCTATTATTTCCTATACTCTTTTCAAACATATAGCATAGATAGAGTACAATATGAAACCATGGATTTATTTTCAGCGAATTTGCACTTTAAGATGAGGATTGTATCAAACGAAGATAATTGAAAAATAAGTTGCGGTTCTTATAAGGTATTCATCAAATGAATAAGCTATAAGATCAACGCGCGAAATTTAATCAACTGTCATTAAAATTTTAATGTATGAATAAGAGAAACGGATATTATATATCGCCAAATGGAATTCTGAAGTATCATTTACAAATCATGATAAATTTTGCACATAAGAAGATTGGTTTGTCTAAATCAATCCTTCCTTCACTGATGCATTTAATAATTGTATTCTTAATAAATAAGTGTTTTATTCTATTATAAATTAACAAACCATGAATATATTTAAACTTTGTATGGTATCTGTATATATTCATTCAGAGATTCCCAAAACATCGAAAAGTTGATAATACTAAACTTTCAGACGTATTTGTACAATGACTATTAGTCAATAGTTGTATTAAATTATAAGCAATCATAAGTTTGCTTCGTATTTCTTTAAATTATATTTTTCGAAACCTGGAAAAATACTCTGATAACCAACGCCAGTCCATGGACCGGCGGATGAGAAATGCTTTTCTAGAGTTCATAAGTGTGAAATCTATATAAATAAAATTGAAAATCTGTCTGTCTGTTTGTTTGCTTCATCATCACGGGAGAACGGCTAAACAGAATATTTTGAAATTTTGTGGGTAGCCTTGAAATAGTCCACTTAAAATTTAGTCCATTTTCGAATTTCTAAGACCAGGGGTTGTCGAGATATTAATTAAAAACGAACAATTAAACATTCCATAGAGTTAACATTATGCAGACGATATTTTTTCCGCCAATTTATATGAAGAAAATTTATATCTAGCTTTCATTGGCATTTATTGCGCTTATTAGTCACTTGAAAATCGCAGGTCGAAAACATTAATTGAAATGGAAACAATTAAGCCTTCATAGAGATAGCGTTATGCAGATGATATTTTATTCGCAAATTTATTTGAAGAAAATTACATCTCTGAGTTTGGTTTGAGTTCATTGCGTTTATTAGTCACTTTTGAAAATAGCAGGTTTGAAACATGAATTGAAATGGAAACTCTATCACTATGGTATATTTTTCACAGGCGTGAAGATGTTTTTGTGAGAATTAAAAAATATTTTTTCTATATTTGTTTACAAACTCAACAATGAAAAATATTAAGAAATTAAAATGGTTATTTAATTATCAGCATTTAATGAGGAATATTCTTTCCTATATTATGCTGCTCAGCAATGCAATTAAATCAAATGTGCTTGTTAATTTCTATTATTATTTTTTCGATTCCAATAATAAATAAATGGATATAAAAATATATCTTATAAATAAATGAACAGTTTGATTTTTCTTTTTATTATATTAATTACGGACTACGTACATCACTTTCATTTATTTAGGGAAAGAGTTTTCACGCTTATATATTGTGGTTAGCCAATAAACTCATATAGTGTGTTTAGCCAATAAACCCATATATTGTGTTTCAACAATCGTCTAAATGAGATTATTGGCTAAACGGAATAAGAGTAGAACGGGTATATCTTCTGAAACAATTTTAGTATTTTCATTTAGTATATACAAACGGGATCCGAATATTATATTCTTCAGAGCTGCAAATCCAGATCTACAAATTTGGTGGGATATCGCTAACTTGGCAAGTTTTCTTAAACGTTGCCAAATTGCCGGAAATGTCGCCAAATGGATGAAAACGACGCTAAATCAATAAAATTAATTTTGTTTTGTTAGAAGAGAGTACTGAAATGATGTTCCGGTAGTATTCGTCTATCAATCCAACCGTCCTACTTAGTAACACATTTAGCGAATTTTTAAAATGTCGCCAAATTGATAAAAAATATTTGTAAATCCATAAAAACATCTTGAAATTGATAAAATTGTGCTAAATAACTGAAATTAATTGTGGTTTGTTAGGGGATAATATTATGATGATACTTCATCAATTTGTCGCCAAGTGGGATTGTCAGTTCTACAGTTCCACTTGACGATGAATTTGGCGATTTTTTAAAATGTTGCTAAATGGATAAAATGATACTAAATTCATCAAAATCACACCGAGTCAATAAAGTTTCAATATTTATTAAGTACGATTTTCTAGATAATCTCTGTCGTTTTGTGAGAATCAAAAAACATTTTTTCTAAATGTGTTTACAAACTCGACGAGGATACTTTATTCTTCAGATTTGCCTGTGAACATACCTTTGTATATCGAGCTCAGGGATTCTTATACATTTTTTAGAAGATATAAATTAAATATTTTAATAGAATATTTTGAATAATAAAGTCATTTAGAATACTATAGGAATTTGCACATCATTGTGAATGTTAAGTTTCTATATGTTTGTCTCATCTTCACGGGAAAACGGCTACACCTAATTGGATGAAATTCTAGGGGTAGACTGGGAATAGCCACACTAAAAATTTAGTGCATGTTTCGAGTTTCTAGGACCAGGGGTTATCCATATATTAATTTAAAACGCACAATTAAAAATTCCAATAGAGATAGCATTATGCAGACGATATTTTTTTCACCAATTTAATTGAGGAAAATGATATCATAACGCTTAGCAACGGGTTTAAATCCAATGTGTTTATGCGGCAGATGATTTTTATTAAATCTTTTCAGATTTAAATAATAAAGATATGTATATAAAATAAACTTTATTGATATTGCATTTTTGATTGGATAATATCAATTACGGTCTTTAGGTTTAAACATCATTATTATTGATATTTTCAAGTCATTACCCCATTGTTTAATTTTGGCAAAAATTGCTGAAATTCATTGTACGTAGTACGGGTAATCTTCTACAAATGCACGGGTATATCTTCTAATCTACAAGAAAAAGTAGTACATGTATATTGGCACATTTTTAACATATATTGACATATTTTGGAATCAATTACTGCCTTCCGGTCTTGAAGATTATGGGGATTATAGATATTTTCAATTTATACGTGTAATCTACTAATTCAAAGTATGTTTTCAAGGGTATATCTAGTACGTGTCTGGTACAATTTTAAAGCTTTTATTTTGCATATATTGATTCAATTTCATATTTTTTATAATTATGTTTGCAAACGGGGCCAAAATGTTTTATTCTTCAGATCTACCCGTGAAGATAATTTTGAATAGCGAAAACAGATATTCTTAAATTCCTTTTTAGGAGCATTAAATCAAATATTTTAACAGAATAATTTGATTAACACTGTCATTTAGTATACTATAATAATTTGCATATGATTGTGAATTTTAAGTTTCTTTATATTATATACGCCGTACAAAGATAGGGTATGCTGCGATTAAGTAATATTTTTCAATATGATACTCTTCAGATAGATTTTTAAAGACGATAGTAAAATTGTTTGACCTTGATATCCCTCACTTGAATAACTGATAATGAGTAAATTGAAAAACAAAATTCAAAGATTAACCGGAAATTTTGAATACAGCTGTAGTGAAAGTTTTAATGGCAGAAGTGACAGATTTGGCAGATAGTGCAACACGGATCTCTATTGCATTTCAGAGAAAGGAAGCTCTCTATCAGATATTGGAAAGGAAGTAGGAACCGATTCATATTTCTTTTCGTGTTGAGACAAATAGATAACTAGTTATAATACAGGGTCTTTCAAAAGTCCGTATAAATTTTAAAAATTCATTAAAAATCGAAAAATCATCGCATTGAGATGCGGTTTATACCATAAGTATTGTCAGGAAGGGGGGGGGGGGTTGTTGTTGAAACCCAGACCGTCCGACCTACCAGAAAGGTGTAAGGTAACTGTTTGGACAGTCGGGAAGTGCCACCCAATTTAGACCGGAACCCAGTGGGGGAGGCATCCACAGGGACCGTACCCTCCTTCCCCTACCACCAACCTCTCGGAGGGACTTTCGGATCCACATGTTTAACGTGATCGTACTCCGCATGAACACGGCGGCAGTTTTGGCAGTGGCTGGAATCGAACCCGGGCCTACCGAGTGCAACTCCAGCGCGCTAACCAATGGGCTACCGCGCCCTAAGGGGGGGGGGGGAGTTGACGTGAAAAAATTTTGTAGTTTAAAAAATCACCTATAGGTAGCGCTGAACGCATTAGAAAGACATAGAAAATAACTTAGTGTACGCTCAGAACTTTTATTATAGCATCATGTGTTCGACATGTCCTCCTCCATAACGTATGACACAATTCAGGCGAGTGAAAATACCAGTAACTGCAGAATGTAGCATGTCTGGGTGGATCAAACTCACTTCGAATGGACACTTTTAGTTCCGACAATGTGGAAGGACCTGATTGATACACTCGTAACTTTAAATACCCCCACAACTAAAGATCAACTGGTGTCAAATCTGGAGACCGAGGAGGCCATGGGATCTTGCAATGCCTACTGATAAGTCTGTCTTCCCCGAAGGTGTCAATTAGAAATTTCTTTACTGGATTTGCGACGTGAGATGGTGCTCCATCCTGCATCATAATTGTTACAGTAGATATCACATTTCGTTCTTGCAAAGACGGCACGACTTGCTCATGCAGAAGAATCAAATAACGCTGTGCGTTTACTATGCACGTTTTCCAACCAGTACTTGAGCTAAACTACTCGAAAAAAAAGGGTCCCAGAATGTAAGAGCCAGTGAGGTCACACCAAACTGTCACTCGTGGTGAATGAAGTGGCTGCTCTATGTACTCACGTGGATTAGAAGTCGCCCATATACGACAGTTGTGTGTGTTCACATTTCCATGCAGTGAAAAGTGGGCTTCGTCTGTCCACAAAACATTAAATAACCACTGTGGCTCCTGTGCGATTTTTGACATAGCCCATTTGGCAAACGTTTCTCACTGTGCGGTATCTACCGGTAAAAGCTGATGGAGTGACTGCAATTTGTAAGGCAAGCAAAGACGGCACGACTTGCTCATGCAGAAGAATGAAATAACGCTGTGCGTTTACTGTGCACGTTTCGGAAACAGATTTAATATACCGTGAAGGATACGCCATACCGAGGATACAGGAATATCCAATCGCCTTGCAGCTTCAGAAGCGCTGCTAGTCGCAGCCGCTGTTTCAGTTGCTAGGATTTCAATTTCAGATGCCATAGCACTGGCACGGAGGTCCGTTAGCGATGGTCTTCCGCTTCGTGGACGATCCTCCAAACATTCAGTTTCTTCAAATTGTGTGACAAGCTTCAGTAACCCAGAACAGGTGATAGGACCTTTTCCTTTCTTTAGATTTTTCCTAAATCGAAATTTTCGCAAAGCATTTGATGCTGATTCTCCGCTCACGTAAAATACAGCTTCACTAACAAGGCTTTCTCGATCAAAGTTAACATTCTCGCAAAAACTTCTTCTTTGCACCGTTTACTAATGAATCAAATGAAAAATCTACAGAGCACTACAGCTCTTTTATAACAGCCTCATTTGAATACTTCGGGAAGATGTATTCAGGTAAGCGCCACCTGTAGGTGATTTTTTAAACTACAAAATGTTTTCACGTTAACAAAACCCCGTCCTGACAATACTTATGGTACAAACCGCATCTCAATGCGATGATTTGTCGATTTTTAATGTATTTTCAAAGTTCATACGGACTTTTGAAAGACACTGTATTGTAAAAGAGAGTGTTCTTGCGTCATTTATTTCAATTTGACTTCTAAAACTGTTTCATGTTTTAAATTACGGGGAAAAAAAATCCTTAGAGCAATTGGATTAAGTGTCATGCAAGATATTGTGTGTTTCACAAGTGACCAAATGGACTTGTGGAAGGTTTACATTGTCATAAATTTGATTGCAATTATGCATATAATATGGGCCGTAGTTTCTGAGTTTTCTGTAGAATTAGATAGCCTTGTGTTGAGAATTTAATTTATTCCAAATCTAAAATTGTTAGGTTCGGAGCAATTGCAGATTTTAGAACCGAATTCTTGCTCCAAATTTAAATATCTGATGTGGGCAGCACATGACTTTCCCTGCAGACTCATATTCATCTTCTCTTCATTTCTTTTATAATTCATTAAATTGAGTTTAATTGCACAAAATAACACTGAATTTGCATTTCTAATTCATTTTTTGTTTTTATTTGGTAATTGGGAATTTTTCCGAAATCGGCTTAACAAAAATGCAAGAAATCTCAAATATTTTGAGAACGGTTAGTCCTAAAGTATAATAGAGCGTATTATATACTTTTCCTCGTCAAAAATTGCGTATAAAACAAGAATTTAATTGATACATTTGAGCATACACTACTTCGTTTTTTTTTTAGATTTTGGCGATTTGAGCTGGCCATTTCGTAAAAAAAAGGCAGGTTGTTCTTTTCCGATTCGTACCCAAATCTAATCAGCACAGCACCAGAGTATTCCATAAGTAACTTATCTACCAAATTTTGCGAAACATGGTCAATTAGTATTTTAGCTAGGGTGGATACATGAAATTTTGCGGACCATTTCCTAAAAAAAGACAAGTTGTTCTTTACCGAATCGTACCAGAGTCTAACCAGCAGAGTATCCTACATGTGATTCATCTACCAAATTTTGTGAAATTTGGTCAATTTGTATTTCAGCTACAGTGAATACATCAGATTTTTGCGGGCCATTTCGCAAAAAAGGCGGGTTCTTTTTTTCTGAATTGTACCAAAAACTAATCAGCACCAGGGTCACACCCAAGGGTCTTACCTACCAAATTTTATGAAAATCGGTCCACTAGTTTTTGAGTTAGAGTGGATGCATACATTACACAGACACACAGACACACAGACAGACAGACAGACACACACACAGAGCAGTCACGCTAAAAGTAGCTTTTTCGTATTCTAGAGGTCTCGAAACTTGTAGATCCGTCGAAAACTCGAGTTGCGATTTTCGACATGATTCCAATACTTTCCCTATACATCACCATGTATTGCAGGGAAAGAAAAAATTCACTTAAACTGGTATCTGAATCAATCTAAATATGAATATTTCGTCAATTTATCAGCATATAATTTTAAAGTATCTACCAGTTTCGGTAGCAAAGAACAGCTTCTTTCGTCAGAATAAAAAGAGCGTCAGAATCAATAAAACCGCACTCAGCTTTTCGCGGTGTTGGGTCCCTATTTTTTAAATTAATTTTTGGAATAATATAATTAATAATAATTAATAATTGGAAGCTATTTTTTTCCCTCCGAAAATGGTAAATATTTAAAATCAACCTTGTATGTTGATATACAAGGTTTTATTACTCCAAATAATTACTACTTATTTGGAGTAATTATTTTAGGGAATAAGAAACAACAACTGTCAGTAAAAATGCTGTAAGTAACATTTAATAATAATTATACATTTAAATATCGTAGATACCTAAAGATTCGTATTGCGCCTCTAAATGTATGTGAATATAAAGACATTATGTGTAAAAATATTAAAGTGAATAAAAGACATTATGTGTAAAAATATTAAAGTGAATATATTAAAAAAATCGCTATTTGACAAAACAAATTTAGAGTCGGAGTAAAGAGGGTTTTTCCATCCTGAAATGTATCTAAATACTGCTACTTAAACCTGTCAATATTCCTAAAAAAAGTATTCTTTAAAAAAAGTATTATTACCTCCGTATGATAAAATTCTTAAGTAAAATATTAATATTCTAATATTCTTAAAAAAATAAGCTGCAACATTTTTTATTTTGTTTTATAATATATGGTGCTTGGCTTCAAAAATAGTTTCTCAATTGAAATTTGGACCAATTATGTTCTGCTCGGTGGTGGAGTAAAACCTTTTGTGTTCGGCTTCTAGAGATTTGAGAGACTTTGCACTCCTCTTCCTATTTTATCCACTTTGAGAAGAAAATAGAAAATCCTAACCCGTTAGGTTCGATCCAATGGTCGATACACTATAAGTGTGCAAAGTTTCAGAATCCTAAACTACTGCATGGGTGCTTGAATGCGTAAACTAATGTCTGAAAAAATATTTACCTCTTGAAGAAATGTATCGAAAATTCGACTACGTTAGGTTCTGTCCAATAGTCAGTAATATAAGTTCTCAAAGATTCAGACTTATAGGTCACCAAAGGGCGCTTCTGAAAGATCTGAAAACACTTTTAATAAAACTATTTTCTTCTCTCCCCAGAGAGGTAAATTGAAAATCTGACTACGTTAAATTCTATCCGATGATCAATGCCATATATGTGCAAAGATTCAGCTTGCTAAGTCAGTAGGGACTTCTGCAGAGTCTGAAAAAGCTTTTCGAAAAACTCTATTTCCTTCGCTTCCCAGGGGGTGGCCTTAAAATCCGACTACATTAAGTTCTATCCGACGATTACTACTATAAATGTGCAAAAAATCAGCTTTCTTGGTCACTAGGGGACTTCCGATAGAGTCTGAAAAGATTTTTCGAAAAACTCTATTTTCACCGCCTCCCAGTAGATAAACTGAAAATCCGGCTACGTTAAGTTCTAACCAACGATTCATGCTAAAAGTGTATCAGCTTTCTAGCTAAGGTACTTCTGGAGGGTTTCTAAAGACAAAAACACGTTAAATACATTAGTTAATTATATAATAGTGATTAATACTTGTATTTTCAAAATAATAAATGTTTATTCTGTTTCAGCAGATTTTGCAGTTGAAGTCCGGATTGCTTACTTTGAAATAATTATTTGAAATAGCTTTTTCTAATTAGATTGTTTTCAGTAGGAATACTTATAAACATTTAGGTTTCCTTTTCACATAAATACCACCCACAAGAGATAAAACTGAAGCGATAGAATTTGACACTTTATTTTAAATACTTCTCCAATTAGATGTATGCAATTAACTTACAATACTTCCTTAAAGAAAGCAGACATATGTCACTTAAGTGATTACTATTATTTCGAGGGCGTTATAAGGCTTTTTTCTCAGGCCAAAGAAATGTATGCCCCCTTAACAACCGCTAAGTAAGGACTCCTTAACTTCAGGCAGATCTACGTAAGTTAATTTATTACAAGTAGCAATTTTCATTATTGGATGTATGTATCTGAAAATAACAGCTCTATTGCAAATTGTATGGAACATCCAATATATAAAATATCTTTGTTTACATAAAAAGTGATATTGGTTGTTTGTCTTTGCCTGAAAACGGACCGTTTCGAAATTTGCAAACACATTGGTGCTTATACCCCCTAACCTAATAGATAGAAATCTGATGTAGGCAGCACATGACTTTTCTTATATAATGTAATGAATTTACTAATTTTACAGTAAAAACATAATGTGTAAGATCCACGGTACTGCGTTTTTAAATTTGAATTATACATTTGGCGATTTTCAGAATGACAACATGTAAAACTATTTCAAAGTACCCAATTAACTTATATTTCGCGCAACTCTACATAAACAATTATCAATATTGAGAGCATCCTCAATAAGCAACATAGTTCATATATAAAAACATTTTAATTATTAATTCATTAATTTGACGTAATTTTCATTAATTTAGCGTCATTTGAGTTACAGACAAACGGAGAGAAAATCATTTCTTTTATACTAGAAGGTATGCCCGTCAAAGGAAGGAAATTAGAATTTGTGAAACATTACTTACCATTTGGCGTGATTTTTTTTATCAATTTGGCGACATTTGTGTCCCTTTGGCAACATTTAAAATAGTCGCTAAATTGGTGAAATGCCGCTAACTTTCTCGCCAAGCGTTACGGACGGACGGACAAAAAAATGGGTTGTTCTTATAGTCTACTCTTATGTTCTTTCCAAAATATTGAACTCAATTAGCCCTCATTTTATTAATTTTGCGTCGGTTTCATCAATTTGGCGAATTTCTATCAATTGGGTGACATTTTCGTCAATTTGGCATCATTTAAAATGTCAGCAAGTTGGAGATATTCCGACAAATTTGTCACCAATATTTTGTCAAACGTTACGGACGAAAAATAGGTTATTCTTATTGTAGGTACTTATATTCTTATTGAATATTGATAATCAAGATATTGAAGTTTCGATATAAAGTTTCGATTCGATTCCAATAAGTCGCAATTTTCATTGGTTTTATGTCATTTTTATCAATTTGGCAAAATTATTGGCAATATTTAAAAACGTCGCCAAATTGGCGACATTTCGAAAAATCCGTCGCCAAAATCTTGCCAAGCGTTATGGATGGAGAAATAAGCTATTCTTATAGCAGATACATGACTATTTGCGTTCAAATACTAAAGTATTACCCAAAGTAACTTTTCCTTTAAATGGAACGAGTTAGGTCCCCGAGAATGCTGTCATCAAATTTATGGTATGATATTACATATGAAAAATGAACATATTTCACAATAGTTTTTTTTTTCCATTTTATGTGATTTTTTTATACATTTATTTGAAAAATGTGCAATGTCTCGAGAAAGGTTCATGCTAAAGTTCTAAAGTTTATGTCAATCGTTTTCTAAAGAAAAATTATATAATAAATGACTATTTGCATAACTTTATTAAAGATTTTGATTTTTTGATGATTTTTCCAAAATTTCACTCGAAAATTTAGAGGGGAGGGATTTTGAACATTCGATTGCGTTTAAAAACAATAGGCTTCCAGTAAACACGAATTGTAATTTTTGTACAATATTTCGTTCGAATCACTTCATTCGTTCGTGGGATATCGTCTCCAAAGTCTCACTGACACACACACAGACATCACCTTAAAAACGTTGGAAATTTGTCAATCTGGGGCGAAATATCGCCAAGTTGTCGATACATTGCTAATTTACTCGGCAAGTTTGCCAAATGCATCACAAAGTGTTACAGACAAACGAAGAGATGAGGATTTCTTATATAATTCAATGAAATTACTACTTTTACAGTCAAAAATAATGTATAAGATCCACCGTACGGTGTTTTTATCGTTGAATTGTACATTTGGCGATTTGCAGGATGACTACATGTGAAAATAAATCAAAATGTCCAATTAACTTATAACTCGCGCAACTCTAAATAAGTATGTATCAATATTGATAGCATTCTCAATAAGCGATATAATCCATATATTAAAATATTTTAATAATTAATTCATCAATTTGGCAACGTTTTTATTAATGTAGCGTCATTTTTGCAATTTTGACGATATTTTCGTCCATCTGGCGTAAAATATGATACGTCGCTAGATTATTCGCCAAGTTCGACAAATGCATCTGCAAGTGTTACAGATAAAGGGTGAGAAAAGCATTGCTTATATACTAAAAGGTATACTCGTCATATGACGGAAATTAGAATTTGAGAAATATTACTACGCATTTGGCGTCATTTTTATCAATTTGGTGACATTTTTTTCACTTTGGCAACATTTAAAATAGTCGCTAAGTTGGCGACGTCCGCTAAATTTCTCACCAAGCGTTACTGACAGACTAACGGAGAAATGGCTTATTCTTATATTCTACTCTTATGGTCTTTCCAAGATATAAACTTTCATCAATTGGTCGTCATTTTCACTGATTTAGCATCATCTTTATCAATTTGGCGATATTTTAATTAATTTTAAATATTTAAAAACATTTAAAAATTCGGCAAGTTGGCGACATACTGCTAAAATCTCGCTAAGCGTTATGGACTGAGAAATAAGTTATTCTTATAGCAGATAAATGGCTATTGGCGTCCAAATACAAAATTATTACCGAGAGTATCTTTTCTCATGAATGGAATGAGCTGGATCCACGAGAATGGTGTCACTAAATTTTTCTCGTGATATTACTTATGAAAAGTGAACATATTTCCCATGAGTATTTTTTTTTTATTTTATTATTTTTGATATTTTTTTTATATGTGCAATATCTCGAGAATGGTCCATGCTAGCGTTCTGAAATTTGTCAATCGTTTTCTAATGAAAAATTACATAAGGAATGACTATTTACTTGATTTTATTAATTTTCTTTATTGCTAAATGTTTTCTTTATCGTAACTTTATTGTTTTTCAATTTTCCCAACTTTCACTCGAAATATATAGTAAACCATATAGATATAAATAGTAAACGACAAAAATATGTACTAGAAAATTTAACACTAAAATCTATATTTATTTTTAAGGAAACCTCTTATAGATTTCCATTCAACATCTTGTCAAGTGAAGTATGAGAATTTTCTGTTTTTCATGTTTGTAATGCTAAGTGTTTTATAATACGTCTTAAAGGGTATATATAATTCGAAGAAAATGTATGCATTGGGTTCTGCAATGAGTTCGGCAGCTAATTCTACTCGTATCACGTCAATAACCCAACTGAATGATAGCACGTAACTTGTACAATCTACAAACTTTAAGAATGTGTAGAATTCGCCAACTTGGCGATATTTCACTAAATTCGGGGCCAAGGTTAAGCGTCCCAGTGACAAAATTATAACGATGGTTTTCAGTTGATTATTCATAACAATATTTTACTTCTGTTACATACCTTCGTCTCATCCACGTCCAATGTTTTCATGATTTGCATCATATATATCCCTCACCCTAAAATCTCTCACTACGAAAAGTCCCATATTTTGAGCAAGATCTTAAAGCAAAATTTTCCTTATTTGCTCTGGTTGAAAATATCAGATAAATTTCAGTCAGAATTAACCAGAAATTCTAGTTTTCCCCTGTGCCTGGAGCTACTATGTAAAAGATGCAAATCAGATTTCCTCTGAAGGAAGTTATGAAAGAACTTCAACCTTGAACTTCAGACACTTGTGCAGGATGTTCCAAAAAAATAACTCAATTCCGGAAAGAAAAATTTGAAGTTCCTGTAAAAGGCTCTCTTTAATATAACTATCCCCTAATTTTTCAAATTTATTTATCTTTCGTCCATAGTTTTTCTGGGTTTACTGTTGTTTCACAGCTCGTGATGAAAGCGTTATTTTTCTTCCTTTTTAACACTTTACAACATAGTTGAAAAGTGTTTATGACTTTGAACATTCTGTCTGTCTGCCTGTCTGTCCGTTAGCACGATAACTGCCGTAAAAATGACTTTATCAAAATGAAATTTTAGTATGTTGTTCAGACGGTCTGTGGGACCTATGGGAATATAAATGAATAATATCACCCAATTAGTGTTTTGGATTGAACCCGGGTTGAAAAAATGAAATGCATTGAGCTATATGGGACCTAATTCTTCAAACATTTTTAAGCGGATTTAAATATTCAAATTTTTCCATAAAATATATAAAAAAAAATTTCAGCAAAATATATTCAGTAGTTTTTAAATAAAAATTAAAATAATAATTACACCCTTTATATGGAGAGATCACCTGACCATTATATGAAGAGATCACGTGATCCACTTCAAAATAAAATATGGCATCCATCTTGTGTCAAAATCGTGATTTTTAAAGTTCTTTTTAATTCATATTGAGTGTTGCATCCGTCCTAAAACCGCTTTATTTTTGCTTAAATTCTGTGCATCTACTTATTAAAACAACGTAATTACAAAATAGTTGAGTTTAAATGATCATACAACTTTGATTATTTATACAACGAAACCTACTTTTCATTTATGGAGAATGTAAGTACCAAAAGATGTAGAATCTGTTGTATAAGAATTGCTGCATTTCTTTAACGCAAAATTATTTAACTCATGGAGTCTGCAATATAGAGAATATGAATGAAACATTTATTGAATTTACGCAAAGAAGCAAACGATTTTTCGATGAAGTTTTAAGCATAGAGTTAAATTACTTGTACATCCATGGTTTTAAGTTTTTAAATAAAATAAATTATTTTAGTATTGTGATGAATGAAATGAATGGAAAAATGTTTATGAATGAAATGCTGCTTTCATAGAGAGAGCCAGGCGTGTTATATTTCGATGACGTCATTTGAATAAATTTCATTTGTTTTCGCTGAAGTTTTCAAATATAATAAATTTTTGTTGTATTATGATAATTCTAAAATTATTACCGAGGAATGTATCACATTTTAGAGATGTTTAAACCAGGCAATTTATATTTCAATGCCGTCATTTGAACGAAGTTCATTTTTTTTCGATGAAGGTTCAAGTTTTCAAATATAATAAATTAATGTAGTATTGTGATAAGTTTTAAAATATTACCGGGGAATGTATTGCAGTTTAGACATGTTTAAATAAAATTGCATTGAAGTTGGAAAGGGTTTCATAATCAATGCTTTAAGCATGATTGATCTTTCTTGTTTTTAATTTTTTTTAAATCTGGTGTATAGGCATTTTGAATCTGAAAATTAAATATATTGCTCATTTTTTTTCTTTCCTAATTCTTGTCGTATTTAGTATTTTATAAAATGTTTACTTTTGAGTATGAATAGAGCATTATAAATATACATTTAGTAATACAGATTATGGATTAGCCTAAGACTGGTAGACTACCTATTATTCCTTATATTTTGTACTCCAAGCGCAGTTTCATATTTCAGAGGTACATTTAAATCTTAAAATAATACAGATTTTTTTCTTTGCTTTATAAAACTTCAAACATTTAGCATCATTCAGACTATGGTATAAGATAATGCAGCACATATTTTTTGTGTGGTTAATAATTTTGTTGATATAGATGGATTGGAAAGAAAATAGTGGCATATATATCCCAAATATAGCAAACCAATTATTTTAGAGGTATCATAACTTTATATTCTTTCAATATATTCCTAAAATATAAAAATCATAGGGGGTCTACATTGTAAAAGTATTTAAATAAGTATATATTTATAATATTCAGTGTTGTTCCTGAAATCATTATCTGATTAATATAAGTCTGGATAATATAATATAGGCCTACAGTTAGTAGAATCAAATTAACAGAATCTATATTTCATTGTTTAAATCCAATGATTAAATATCAATGATTTAAAAAAATTATGATTAAAATTTTAATATACATTTAATATTTACTAATTTATAGTGATTATAAATTTACACCAATTGCATCCAAATAAACTCTCTTATAACAAAAATGTTTTAGGAGAACTATGTAATTAGAAATGGAATTAACTCTTCCCAAAAGCATTATTATATATATATATATATAAGAAGTCATAATGTGTTTCTGTGCATTAGGTTATTTAAGAACAAAAGCCAGATTTCTCAAGTAAATGAATTTTATGAAAAAATAAAATTCAAAAGGTTAAAACCTGGCATTGAATCTTTCAAAAGAAAAGGGGGGAAAAACTTATAACTACGGAAATATTCAGTATTTTTTTACTTTACAATCTTATTTATATTCCTTCTTTATATTTTCGTTATATTATATTCGTTCTTTATATTTGTTTTCGTTATATTTATTCAATTAAATCATTTTTACTTCAACCAACTTCTATGACTCTAAAATATCGACTCCATAATCGACACTGATGAAGAACTGGAGCAAAGTGTAAAAGCCGTGGATGGGATGTAAGTTGTGGCGTCACAAAACCTGCACCTAGGCCCGATAAGAAGAAGAAATCCCGCCGGCCCCGACCTAATGCTGTCTGTGTTTCTTTAAATGTTCCAACGTAATTTCCCGACTTTTGTAGCTCTTTCTCGTAGATCCAGTTGTGATAGCTAAAAGGGTCACGACACTTAGGTTCAAAAAGATGATTATACTTATTAATGAATTTTTTCGTGATATTTACAAGCTGTTTTCAAGTCATCTGTACCTACTTTTAACTTCAGTAATAGTTTATCAACTGCATTGAAATTACCAAAATTAATACAATCCTTCCTGACATAAGTATGCTTATGTCAGTAATAATTTACCAATAGAACAATAAATAATAAAAGGTTAATGGGGCTTATGGACATTACATAAACAACGTATTCAACACTTTTCTACAAACAAAATTAATTTACTTGACATCATAAAACATACCCGCTTTGTTCGTTTATCATGCAAAAATATTTGCAAATGTATCTGCGATACAATTTTTTTTATTCGTGACGTCATTAGCCCTCTTGGGGGGGGGGGGGGGGTGAATTTTAATGTTAAACTCAGACTAGTCGAATTTCATCAGTACTGGTGATATTGATATTCTGGTAACGGTTCTAAAAACTTTTGCCGAGGAACGCTTTACATTTGTGAATTTCCATGGAACACTTGGGTCGTTTTGATCTACTTGAATTTCTAAGTTTAAGGTAGTATTGCTCATTAAATTGTATTTCACAAAATGAACTAAATATTTCTTATTAAAATGAACATACATAAGAAAAGCCAATATCTGCCTGTTAATGCCGCTTGGTAAAAAATTTAGTTCAATACTGTCAACTTAACAACTTTTAAAAAATATCACAAAGCTGGAAATAACTCAATCTCTGAAAATAAAATTCAATCTCTTTAATAATTTTGTCGCTTTGTGAGATTTATTCATTCTTGATTCAAATTATTGCTATTCATGTACGAGTTAAGACATAGATATTGACTTTCCTTATACATATTTGGTCATGTTCAAAGCAATCTCAAACTCTACTCATGTAATACAAATAATATAACATGTACTACAATACATGAAAGTGCTGATTGTAAAAAACAACATGCGAAACTTCCTTGAAGAAAGCAGATATATGTCAATTAGGTGATAATTATTTAGAGGACATTTCTCCACGTTACCTCTATTCTTAATATATTTTAAGTAAAAGTTTTTATTTATTCGAACTCTGAAAATCTTGTTATTATGCAATTCCTTACATCTTAGTTGCCAGAGAAGTGTTATTTAGGCATATCTTTGAAAGTTAACTTGTATAGTATCCAAAACCTGTTTTTTTTTTCAATTTGGTTATATCCTTCTTAATTCCAGTCTCGTCCACTGGGGTTTTTGAGTAGACTAAACGATTGATGCTTTCCTTTAGTTGATAAAGTTAGCTCATATAGTTTCTGAAACCTTTTCTTCTTTCTTTCTGTGTTATATATTAATTGTTTTACACAATCTCATTCATTGATATTTTTGTGTTAACTAATCGAATGATCCTTATTTTTAGTTAATAAATTGCTTTATTTAATTACTTTTTGAGATAATAATCAGAATGTGCTTTTGTTATTTGGGTCTCGGGGTAATCTTTTCATGCTATTCGAATATGTTCAATCTAAGTTTTTATGAAAGTTCCTTTTTTATCTTTATGGCTATTGTGATTATGATAGCTTTATTATGTTAAAAAACGTGTTCTGCATTGATAATCTAATACTACATAAAAAAACTATCAATAATGATATCTTTACTAAACTTGTAAATAATCTTGTAAGTTGTCTTCAGATTCTACATATCCTTCCTATTTATGTTCTTAATATTAATTTAAACGTCAGATCTGAGATATTTAGTAAAAATTTAAAATATCTTTAGCATGATGTTGGTATGGGATTGGTCTTATTCTTTTCATCATTAGAAATTACGTATAAAACAAGAATTTAATGGATATATTTCAGCATACGTAGTTTTTACTTTAGATTTTGACGATGTTTGAAGGGCCATTTCGCAAAAAAGGCATGTTATTTTTTTCCGAATCGTACCAAAATCTAATCAGCACCAGGGTGACCCACAAATGACTTATCTACCGAATTTTGTAAAATTTGATCTATTAGTTTTTAAGCTAGAGTGGATAAAGGCAATTTTTGCGGACCATTTCGCAAAAAAAGGCGGGTTCTTTTATCCCGAATCATACCCAAAACTAATCAGCACCAGATTCGCCCACAAGTGACTTACCTACCAAATTTTATGAAATCCGGTCAATTAGTTTCTTAGTTAGAGTGGATACAAAATCTGCACAGACAAGCAGACACACACACAGACGTCACGCTAAAAATGGTTTTATCGCATTCTAGAGGTCTCGAAACGTGTAGATCCATCGAAAACTGGAGTTGCGATTTTCGACATGATTCCAATACTTTCCCTATGCATTACCATGTATTGCAAGGAAAGTAAAAATAACCTTTTAGATACCAACGCTTATCCACCGCGAGCCGATTAGTAGGTTTTTGCAAGTACTGTATTTTTCAGTAATTTTTAAAGCGTAGATGTGCAGTTGCAGTATTGAGTATTGAATTCAAGACGACATGAGTGTTGTCCGCTTGTCCCTGTGGATTTAAATAATTTTAATTTTTCTTGATCCAAAACCCAGACGAAATGAATCCTAATAATGAAAGCAAAGAAATTTTTCTAGATTATTTGTCACAGTGTTCGAATTTTTCTTTGAGCAATGGCAACAGCGAATACAATGACGATAGTGATATTTTAGGGTGGACAAAACAATATTCGGGATTACAGCTGAAATATCTTACACGATAATCAAAACCGAGCCAGTGTTAGGCGAGAATCTGCACTCAAGTTAGCCGGTCTTTTCCATGTAGGCAATGAAACCGCAGCCTGTAGAATAAGCTTTAATAATTATTTAAGAGTTAGATCTGAAGTATTTAAGGAAAATTTATAATGTCTTTAGTACGGTTTTGAGAGACTTGTTCTGCGTTTATAATCTAATGTATTGGAAATGATCAGTAATATTAATTTTTTAAAAACTTTTAAATAATCTTGTATGTTGTCCGCAGATTCTGAATGTCTTTTTTATTTATGTTCTTAATATTAATGTAAGCTAAAGATATCTGAAGTATTTAGTGAAAATTTCGACAGCTTAAATGTTAGTGGTAATTTTGTTGTTAACAAATTCTAACATGTTAATAACAATTGTTGTTGTGACCTTGATATCTCTTATGTCTTTATGTATTTCCTTATGTCTTTATTTCTTATGTTCCCGTTGCCAATTATTTAAAAAGAACACTTTTAAACACTATTTAAAAAACGATTCACTTTTAATATTTACTTGATTACGAATGAATTTTCATATAAATATTTAGCTATGGGATTGAGCATTTTGCTTGCAATGTGAATGTACGCAGAATTGCTTAAAAGTTATTAACGAAGTTTCATGTTTTTTATTGCAACTTATACAAATCTTTCAATAACATAAACATCTAATTATTTTCGTGAATTTTACATTTATCTACAGCTAAAATTCCTACTATTTTATGTTTCAGGTTTAAACCAAAACAAAAAGTCCCATCTTCAACATGAAAGAATTGGGGATATTATTTCTATGCATATTGTCAGCATTAACACTTAGTTGTGCGGCATCATCGGAGGAAGAAGGAAAAAAGTAAGTGTTATAAATTTTTAATTTTGTACAAATACAGTTAAAAATGTAAAATGTATAAATCTTTATTTTTTGAGAAGGCATTAATAAATACTGAACAAACTTGGACTATAACATTTAAATTTGTTTTTTCTTTATATTTTAGTTTATAATCTAACCATAAACTATTCAGATATGTAAGTAAAATTAAAACCATTTTGTTAAGTACCTCAACTTATGACCTGAAATTAAACATATACACATCTGTACATGCAATACTAAAGTTTATTTATCTCTTTGGTATCTAAATCTACAAAAATAAAATTGAAAATTCATTTGTTTGCCTCATCATGCTGAGAGAACGGCTAAATCGTATTTATTGAAATTTTGATGACCTTGTTCCATTTAAAATTTCAGTGTTTCTCATCATGTCTGTCAATTTCCTCACTCTGAGCGTCATCCAATCACTAGTCTCCAAACAAACGGGACCCAATCGTTATTTGAGTATCCAAACTGTGATTTAATCCTTCGCCTTCTATACGAAAAATTGTAAGTTATGCCTGTTCGTTTATTATTTCACCACGGTAGAACTCGCGTCTATTCCTTTTGTGAGAATTATTATAAAATTCCAAAATGAAGACTTCAAATAAATTTCACCAATTCTAAATTGAATTTCTTTTATATTATTCTGCACGAAAAACAGGTATATAATTAATAATAAAATATACTATAAAAACATTATTTTTATTGTAAATTTATTGTAAATTGTTAAATTTTAATTTATTGTTAAATTTTATTGTAAAACGTCTCGTATTACTAGACAATCACATTTATGCACACATAATGCACAGAAGAAGCAGTTTGAATTGTGCCACTCTTGTTGGAGTTTTCTTATTCTGAGATGTAATATTTTGACTTTGAGTTGTATCACATTTGTTTTAAAGTTGTGTCACTTTTCTTGCCCAAATAATTTATAAATTTTTAGTGGTGAATATTTTATTTAAGTTCTGTCCCAGTTCTTGACTAACCCCTGACAAGATTCGCTTTTCAAATTTGCTAAAAATGCTGAGAAGGAAAAGCACATTTCCGTACAATTGAATTCCGTACAATAATTGAATTGAAAATTGGATAGGAAAAAAAATTGAATTGCACAAAAAATTGAATTGAAATGAATTTTTCCGTACAAACTCTGACACTGTTCATGACAGATCGCTTTAAAACTGGCAAATGCAATAAAGACACTCCTCTCTGCCCCACACAGGTTTTGCAACTACGGAAATGTCACTCTGGTTATTGTTTCAGTTCTCACAATTCAAATATAGAATAAACCCAAAATTGCCATTTTTTTTAATTGCGACGTTATTGCAGTCGTGTGATATGTGGTACAAAGTACTAATGTGGACAAAATAATTTCACCTCTCAGAATAAAACATAGTAGGTAATTTCAGTATACTAATTCAGCTCCTTGGAGGCGATAATAGCCATTTAAACACGAATTCAATGTTATTAAAAGAATGTTTTGTGTAGGAATATGTATGCGCCATCTTATTATGGAAAATACATATTTTTATATAGAATGGTCCAACATTTTAAATAAGTCATTTTTATTTACTTACAGTGGATTCATATTTACTTGTCCAAGATATCTTAAATCTGGTGCTACTAATGAGCTGACACTACGACGGTATGGGAATCTCGCAGCTGGGATCCTCACGATTAAAGTGCTATATGGGGATTCTTATTCTTTAAAAGAATCCTTGGCGATTGAAAAATCCTATGACATAGAAGAAGGTAAGCAATTCTATAGAACTTTTCTGTTTTTGTTTTGAAAAAATCAATTAAAATACTGTTTACTTTTTTCCGCTCAAATTCTTATAAAAATATTTTGTAAATGACTCATAGTAAGATGACACGGTAAGATTCACAGTAAAATTCACAGTAAAATGACACAGTAAGATGAACGGGCGCGGTAGCCCATTGGTTAGCGCGCTGGAGTTGCACTCGGTAGGCCCGGGTTCGATTCCAGCCACTGCCAAAACTGCCGCCGTGTTCATGCGGAGTACGATCACGTTAAACATGTGGGTCCGAAAGTCCTTCCGAGAGGTTGGTGGTAGGGGAAGGAGGGTACGGTCCCTGTGGATGCCTCCCCCACTGGGTTCCGGTCTAAATTGGGTGGCACTTCCCGACCATCCAAACCGTTACCTTACACCTTTCTGGTAGGTCGGACGGTCTGGGTTTCAACAACAACACAGTAAGATGATACGACTTGGTCCGATGTGCCTAATAAGACAATACAATACTATAGGGTTCATTAGAAAGTCCTTAAGCACCCCAATAGCTTTATAAGGAAATGTCTGAGTATACACGTTAAATATATCCTTCTATAATAAACTGATCATACCCCATGGAATAAAATTGATTACAGCGCCAATAATGGGAAATTTAAAAGTTTGGATATCGAAATCGGCAACAAAGTGAGATAATGCACATATGGGAGGTAATAAATATCTGCCTTAAAGTCTCATCATGGTCTGTAACACAGTGACCTTACAATACTTATCTAAATACCTGGTAATATTATTTTTAGAATTCAAATTTGCATTGTTGGTAACGGAGGATATTGTGAACTGGATGTACATTAGATTAATCTGCATGCAAGGAAATGACTTCACAGCAATTCTCCAGTAATCCTTTTGTGAAAATAAATGTCTGCAGTGGCATTTTTATTGTCTATTGTATAATTTTAATTATTTGAACTAATTATACGATTATCACCTATTACTTCAGTTTTCTCCCAATAAATTATAGAAGAAAGTGTTAAGCCCCTAACTTGTTTAGTGCTCGGGATTGTATATTTCAAAACTGTGCTTTTACGTAAATATTCTCGCTAAAAAATTCTATAATCGGACATTAAGATCTTCTAAAATATTTTTAGTTTCTTAGCCTCTTGTTAAAGTAATATTTTCCCGAAAATATTCGAATTCCAGATTTCGACTTATAAGTACATTTAGGACCTGAATACATTTGAAGACATGGCCGTGTGTGTGTGCGTGTATGTATATCTGAGGTATGAAATTAAGATTGAATACAGTTGCCGAAAATTGGAACTACAATTTTTAGTTATTCTTACGATTAGAATATAAATATTTTAATTTTATTAATTTTACAGCATTATTTTATATGGACAATGACTATTTCCCAAATAACGAAGATAGGTTATAGGCTATAATGTAAGATAAAACGATAATTTTAACTGTGCTATGGATATCAATGGTATCGAAATATTTTATATTAGGCAGAAAAGCCAAATGAGTTCAATTCAGCAACGTCGCTGAGTTGTTGCTAACTTGAAAAAATCTGATGTGGGCAACACATGATTTTCCTTATATAATGTAATTAATTTACTACTTTTACAGTAAAAAAAATAGGTTTTTCTTATAGTAGATACTAATATTCTTTCCAAGATAATGAATTTTCGACAATTAGTCGTCATTTTCATTGAATTAGCGTCATTATTATCCATCTGGCGAGATTTTCTTTAATTTGGCAACATTTAAAAAAAATCGTCAAGTTGGCGACATTCCTCCAAATTCGTCGCCAAAATCTCGTCAAGCGTTATGCACTAAGAAATAAGTTATTCTTACAGCAGATAAATGACTATTGGCGTTCAAATACAAAAGTATTATTCAAAGTATCTTTTTTCATGAAGGGAACGAGCTAGATCCACGAGAATGATGTCACTCAATTTATCGCATGGTATTACATATGAAAAGTGAACATGTTTCTCAATAGGAAATATTTTTTTTTTATTTTATATGACTTTTTGATAATTTTTTTTGAAAAATGTACAATATCTTGAGAACGGTTCATGTTAGCGTTCTAAAATTTATGTCAATCGTTTTCTAATGACAAATTACATAAGAAATGTCTATTTGCGTAATTTTATTTGTGGTTTTGATTTTTTGACGATTTTTTCAAAATTTCATTCGAAAATTTAGGGTGGTTCTGAACATTCGATTGCGTATAAAAACAATAGGCTTCCAGTATTTACGGATTGTGATTTTTGTACCAAATTTGGTTCGAATCGGTCCATTCGTTCGTCAGTTATCGTCTCCACAGACTCACTGACACACACACACACACACACACACACACACACAGACATCACTTCAAAAATGTTTGATTCGCGATCATGGATGCTTGAAACGTGCTCTCCCGTCGAAAACTCGAATTCGAATTTTCGACCCAATCACAATACTTTCCTTATACATTATGTATATAAGGAAAGTAAAAATGAATATTTGCGAAATATTTAAAAAAATTCCTTATGTATTAAATCTAAAAAATATGCATAATTTCATTCTGATATGATTGTGATACACCTGAAAATAAGCGATATTTAATATAAATAAGAAAGTTGAATGGAGACACTTCAAGTATTGAAAATTGACGTTAACTTATCACATACTTTGAGGTCACATCTCATTTTGCCGAAAATTGCATGTTACTGCAAGAAATAATTGTGCAAAAACATACAAAAATGCTTAAAAGTTCCGTTGAAAATGATGTATATACACAATGGACCACTACATGAAGGCTCCTTAAAAGATTTCTTGTTTTCACAATTGTTTTCAAATTCTAAATTTGATCTGTTTTTTACAGGGGCAAAAGATTCCTTTTTAGAGTTATTCTTGGAACCCACATATGTCTACGATGGTAAAATCGTCATAAACGGCACATTTGGTGACTACGTTATTAGAGGAGAAGATAAGATTTACTTCAGCATATCAAAGAATAATTTCGTACTTATTCAAACGGACAAGCCTCTATACAAAGAAGGACAGACAGGTAAATATTAAACAATTAATTCAATAACTGTACCGTTAAATTATAGAAACTTGTAGAGAAAATGCTTATGCTCATAATTATATGTACATATACAAGATGGTCACAATTAATGCGTCGTCCTTCCGAGAAGTTGGTGGTAGGGGAAGGAGGGTACGGTCCCTGTGGATGCCTCCCCACTGGGTTCCGGCCTAAATTGGGTGGCACTTCCCGGCCGTCCAAACGGTTACCTTACACCTTTCTGGTAGGTCGGACGGTCTGGGTCTCAATAACAACAACAACAACAATTAATGCCTCTATGTGCACTGTTGTAGCATGAATCGCCACTTACCTGTTAGCCGTTGAAAAGGAATGCATAAATTAAACAAAAGATCGAGGCGTAGAGATTCAATCACACACATGATTCAATTGTTCATGATTCAAATGTTCACACATGATCCAATTGCTTTCTGGGATAAAATACATAATTTTATTTACAGGTCATATTTCCAAAGGAAATATTTACACCTAAATAATTCGGTACATTTGACATCTTGCCTTAACATTTATGCCTGACATAAAATTCTATTAAAATATAATTGGGATATTTTATACTCTAATATTCGTTAAGCGGACATGAGAGGGATATCTGCATTTATAGAGAGATAAAAGAAAAGACAAGAGGCTCACCCTGAAGTTTATTTTATGCCTCAGTTGGAGCAGCACACATCATATATCTCCCCAGATTTGTATCGAGTAACGCCGCTGTGTAAGCGATTTCACATTTTGCTTTGGAGACTTCCCTTTTAGACAACTGTCAAACAGACATCATAAACTTCTGCAAGCAAGTGATTTTTGAAAAAAATTCTCTGACTTATATTGGGGAGATGATTAGATTTCGCAGTGTGGCCCCTGGTCACTAATTGATCAAGTCACGTCCACCCATTATCAAGCTCTAGACATGACTTTCAGCGGTTGTAGTAGACTCTACCTTTATCGCTAGGTCACGACGGGACGAGAAGTCAGAGTTTTCAGCCCAGTGCCAGTAATAAATCTAGTCGTAAAATGTATTTGTGGAAGAGATCTTGAACTGTTTCATTTTTAGACTGGCTATTGTGAGACCAGAAGTTGTTCTCACATGAGACACTTTTATTTGAGTATTTATGGTGGCCAGAACGGCAAAGAAAGCGGTAGTCTGGCTGGCACCGGGGTTTATGACAACGTGAACTTTAAGGTCATAATACTATAAATTTAGGAGTGCCAGACCAGGGGGCTGAGAGGGAGAAATCTATAAGTTGCACTTTTAATTATTAAATTCATTATTTTTAATCACATTAACATTGCCGTAAATTCATATATAGTGGAATTATCATTTAAACGTACATTGCTCGTTGTCGTTGTGCCACAATAAACCCTCCAATTATTTTTACCTTTTGTGTAAGTCCTGAAAAGAGTTATTAATTAATATAAAAAGATTAGACTATTTAAACTTAAACATTATAATTTATTAACAACATCAATTTATCAATAACATCAATTTTCATTAATTATTTTAGCGAGGGGACATATGCGACCTGAATTATTAGATTTACGATAGTGTCTAGAACCTGTGATAATCTGAGCACATACCTTCCAGTTTAGTCTTGCGCTTATCATCTCAAAAAGGCTTGCATCAGTCTTATACTGCCATAACTCTGTGGTGTGGAAAACCCAGGCCGTCCGACTCATCCAGAGGACTTGAGCGACTATTTGGACGACCGGATAACTCTGTAGCTCCTCCTCGTACTTTTAATGCACTCGCCATTTGATCTACCTCCATTAATTTGGAACCTCTACGGGACACTTTACAAATCTGTTGGTTTTTTATGCTTCTCTACTCGTGCTCTAGTCAATATCGTGATTATTTCTGGCATGCTTCTAAGTCAAAATTCGATCATCTTCTTGTCATGTCTAATCTCCATCTCTTCTTCTCGTTGTCTACATCTGATTTCGTCTACAACTGAACTCCTTTTCTTTCCAAGCTGTGGTTCCCTCGGCGAGGGGGGGGGGCTCCGCCCGTCTTCCCCTTGGCGCTCATTGGTTCTTCGCAACCCAATGGCATCATTTCATATTAATCAAGGCTCCTCTCAGCCCCTCTGGTCTGGCACCCCTAAATTTATAGTATTATGACCTTAAAGTTCACGTTGTCATAAACCCCGCTGCCAGCCAGACTACCGCTTTGTTAGCCATTCTGGGCACCATGAATACTCAAATAAAAGTGTCTCATGTGAGAACAATTTCTGGTCTCACAGCTATCACCAAATTTTATCCCCCTGTGAAATATGAGTTACTCTCTATGAAATATGAATTCAACATTTAATCTCAATGTCACAATTATAATTTTCAAAGACATTAGTAACCGAAACTACAGAAAACAATGTAGGAATGCTCACCACAACATGCGATAGTGGTTTACAGAATAAGTAAATAAGTTTAGAAAATCCAATTTTAGCACTGAGAAAGTTGGAAAAATAATAACAAATGCACATATATAAGATACCCA
The DNA here is from genome assembly GCA_951213105.1 of Amaurobius ferox. Classification (NCBI taxonomy): domain Eukaryota; kingdom Metazoa; phylum Arthropoda; class Arachnida; order Araneae; family Amaurobiidae; genus Amaurobius; species Amaurobius ferox. Next base: position 76,387,450 of record OX578140.1, read on the forward strand.
TAAAGGATTTACAACATAACATGCAATACCAATTTTCAGGATAAGTACAACACGCAATAAATAGCAATTTCCAGGATACGTAAAATAGTTTAGCATAGCCATATTAGAGGCCACCTCAGTGCTGCCAGAGATAAAGATGAGAAAAAATATGCATACAGCATAATTTATAATAGAATTGATGAAATTTTATATAAAATATATATGTGTTTGATCCATTTTGAACCTTTCAGTGACATCTCTCCTGGTTGGAATTTTGAAAGCTTGCCTTTTCATGAAACTCTCCTCATGTTTTGAAGGTTATTTCTTCTCATAGTTGATAATGATCGTTCCTTTAGTAGTATTTCAATCTTTAAACATTTACACAGAAGGTTTTGAATCTGTATATTTTAATCATGATTTCCCTCTGCATGTTTTTTTATAAAATGTCCCTTATTGTTTCACTTTATTATATCGGCTGTTATAAAAACATGAATTGATTCGAGAAATTTAAAAGTAACTATGGTAGTAATGAAACTGAACAACGGCTTTTAAAATCTTGAAGTCGACATTTTGTTTTACAACTTGATATTCAGGTCTTGTGATATGTTCTTCATTGTGGGGTAAACCATGTCACGCATACACTATCGTATTATTTCAATTTACTGTACATTTGTTATAGATTACATCATTTATATCAAAGACTGTAAATTTGTAGGAAATTTGCTTGGGCAACATTTCAGCATCTTTACTGAATTCAATGGAGAGGACAGATTTTAATAACTGCCAGAATTTTTATTGCCAAGTTAGAAATAATTGCTGTTCTGTTTCAGAAACCTGATATCATATGTGTGTTCTCCATCTCGGAGAAAGCTCCTAAATATACAGTCTGGTGCAACTGCGGCCATCTTGACTCCCATTTGAAGCGATGGCTGTGCATAGCCAAAAGAGAGTCCTTTCCTCGTCCTTTTCTCGGGATCCATCAAAAATTAAAACATTCTAGGCAACTTTCTTGGATGATTGGTATAATTCTTTTAAAGCAGCAGTGCCCATTTTACAGTTGAATTGCGTATCAAATATCAGTCATGTAACATGTAACCGGTTCAGTCACAATCGATTGGACAGATTGGAGGTAAAATGGTGGTTGCGTTTACATATATTTTGAGGAACCGTACTCTAGGGTCCAACTAACATCTAATAACTAGCCATAACTAACATCACATCCATAACTAACATCACGAAATAAAATAGGAGATGAAATGATTAATAGCTGATATAGCAAAAATCATTTCAACAAAAATTTTAGGTTTTAGTAGCTCCCAGAAATTGATTTAAAGTAACCAAAACATTCTTGAAAATATTTTCTGAGCTATGACACTTTTTATGCAGGTACAAAACGTATACAGGGTGAATGGCACCTAATCTGCCAAACGAAAGGGGGTGACAGAAGAGCCCATGTGCAGTATAAAACACTATAGCAACCTTGTCCTATCTCTAACCGTTTCCGAGTTATGGCGGATAGAAGGAAAGTTCTTCAAGTCTTCAATACTTCCAAATGCGTTTTTGGACAATCTCAAGTAAAATTGTTAGGACATACGACAGAAGGCATTTCTCCTTTACTAGACAGAGTTTTACCATTCAAAATTTTCCACTATCAAAAATTGTGCAAGATTTACAACGATTTTTAGCGATTTTAAACTTTTATCGTTGGTTCTTACCACAAGCAGCGAGACCACAAGCTATTCTTTATGATTTGATACCAGGAAATAAAAAGCGTGACAGTTTACAAGTACAGTAGACAATTGACACAAAGCAGATTTTAAAGCATGCAAATATTTACTTTCAAATGCATCCTTATTGACTTGTCCCACTACAAATGGTAAATTTTCACTATCGGTAGACGAATCACTAGTTGCGATCGGATCGGTATTTCAATAAAAGCAAAAGGAAAGTTATGCCCATTAGCATTTTTTTCACGCAAACTAAATGCCGCAGAACGTAAGTACAGCGTTTACGATCGTGAACTTCTCACAGTATATTCTGCTGTAAAGCATTTTAGGCATACGCTAGAAGGACGAAATTCTATTTTATACACCGATCACAAACCTTTTACATTTGCGTTTCAACAAAAACCAAGAAAATGAATCCACTTCAATTAAGGCACCTGGAATTCATAAGTCAATTTACAACTAACATTCATTATATTCCCGGTTCAATAAATGTAGTAGCAGATGCAGTTTCTCGAATCAATGAGATTAATAAACCAAGTGTGCTGGATTACGAAACAATCGTAAAAGCACAAAATAAAGACGAACTAAACGAACTCAAAAACTCTTATCCTTCGTTACGATTATTTCTATTGATCCGTCAGGCGCAATACTGTAGTGTAACACCTCGACAGGCGAAATTCGATCCTTCATACCATAGAGTTTTCTAAACAAGTGTCTCACAGCATTCACAATATCGCTCACCCAAGAGTTCGAGGAACCACGAACATTGTAGGAAAACAATTCATTTGGCCATCACTCTGAAAGGATTGTGCCGAATGGAGCCATAAGTGCATCGTCTGCCAAAAACAAAGATACATCGACAGACAAAATCACCTTTAAGAAATTTCAATACATCTAATGGCAGATTTCAACATGTCCATATCGACATAATAGGACCTTTACCAGTATCGAAAGGATTTAGATACCTACTCACTTATGTCGATAGTTTCACGCGTTCGCCTGAAGCCATTTTTTTAGTGGGCCAAACGGCAGACATGGTATTAGAAGCATTTTAATCTAGTTGGATCTCACCATTCGAAATATCCGAGGTCATCAGTACTGACTAGGGACTGCAATTCGAAAGCGATCTATTCCATCACTTCATGGAATTTTTAGGAAGTAGTAGAAAACCCAAACCACAGCATATCAAACTGCTTCCAATTTCAAGGTGGAACGGTTCCACCGTCAATTAAATTCAGCAATACGCTGTCAGGAAACGGAATGCTGGATAGAAGTATTACCAAGTGTACTTTTAGGAATTCGATCAAAGAAGATCTAAGAACTTCCAGTGCAGAATTAACCTATTGTCACATCTTTAAGATTGCCATGTGAATTTGTTCGCGACACATCCTTAAAGGACATACCTGAGTATGCTTATGATTTTTTTTTACAATTAAGACACCAAATGCAACGACTACGACCATGTCCTGCTTCGCGTCATCGCATGACTCAAAAATAATATATTCATTTACAAAAAACTTCCCAAGTCTATCCACGTTTTTGTACGAAACGACTTTGTACTCCGACCGTTGCAGGCTCTATATGATGGAACTTTCCCATTATGTGCTCACAAAGACAAATATTACACAATAGATATCCGCGGACGAAAAAGCAATATCTGCACTGATCGTTTAAAACTCAAATTTTTATTAAAATCCTTAGAGGAAGAAAAAAAAACTTCTTCACCAGTTTCTGGCCAGTCATCACCTTCCACCTCTACATCTACAGTAACCAGGTATGGAAGACAAGTGCGTTTTAGAATGCTAGTTCCTTTACGATGAGCGGGTGTACTATGGCGGCACTCCTTCAAATCAAGCGATTTACATAAAACTTTTTTGATCACCACAGAGACTATCTGATTTACATATGTCGCATGTGCAACGCCTCTGATCTGGCTCATGTAAGAAAACATCCCGAGTTTTTTTGAACATTCGTATTTCAGATGGCTACATGCAAGCGCGTTAAGTTCGTTATGTTCCTGTAAATAAAGTAATATTTTATGCCCGACTCTGTGATGAATACCATACGACATCACAGCTTCGCCATAAGCATTTCATTTTGAATTATTCTGCACTTCCAATAAATACATAGTTCTGTTGTACTATGCTTAAATGTGTAAACCACAATTTTCACCCATTAAGATATTTAGAAACAAATATAGAAATAGACGACGGTCATCTTGATAGCGCAATAGACGTAATATGATGATAGGGGTAGCAATTACATTCTTAATGTTTACAAGACTATAGGTGAAAATGTGTGTAAGACTTCTTACAGAACCAGTTTCATTTGCTTTCTTGATCTAAAAGCATTAACTGTACTAGGGATCAATGTTGTACAAATTTAAAATTTCTATTTTATATTCTATACAAATTTAAATTTTCTATTTCATAACGTTCAAATTTGGTTTAAAGAATTTTCATTTTAATTTTAACTTATTCTCACTGATAATGACGAGTTAACTGTCAGTATTGTTCTAATGTGTCATTCTTCAGAAGCAAAACGTTTTGCAAACACTTATTAATAAAACTTGTTGTGTGTGATAATGTGAGCTTGGAGTCCTCACTTACATATAATATTTTAAGTTCAATCATTTTGTTTCAGTGAAATTCCGAGTTCTACGGGTGGATAAGAATTTTAAGCCAGTAACTGATGAAGTAAGTAATTAATACTATAATGACCCACATCCATCTGTATCTAATTGTCTGTCTATTTAGCGAAAATTGATGAAAATGTCGCCAAATTAATGAAAGAGACATTATGATAACAGAAATGACGTCAAACTCATAAAATTTTAATTCAAAACATAAGTGATATTTTGATTTAAATTTTAGAAATGGATTGGATTTTGAATTAATAATAAACGGATGGCTTATTATGTTTTAATGTGGTCTGTCTTTCTAACCTGTTCCACTTGGTGACAAATTTAACAATCTTGTCGACAAACTTGGCGACTTCTAGAAAATGTCGAAACATAGACAGAACATTTTCTAAATTGACAAACATGTTTCCAATTTGTCAAAAAATTAAAAACTCTAAGCTAATTATTAAATCGACAATATTCAATTTTATTCCTCTGATAATCCCTGTCGCTTTTAGGAAATTATTAATTTAATATTTTTATTAAAAGTGTTGTAGTAGGACCATTGTTAGTAGGACAGCTAGGTACTGTTAAAGGGTCTAGGGGAGCGTAAATTGTGTTATCTTAGGTGATGGTATAGTATGTATGTTTCGAATGGGAGTCATATAAGATTAATATTGAATGGGGGTCATATCCGAAATAGTAATATTGAATGTGAGTCATATAAGAAATTGTAATATTGAATGGGAGTCATGTAATAAATTGTGATATTGAATGGGAGTCATGTAAGAAATAGTGATATTGAATGGGAGTCATATAAGAAATAGTGATATTGAATGGGAGTCATGTAAGAAATAGTGATATTGAATGGGAGTCATATAAGAAATAGAGATATTGAATTGGAGTCATATAAGAAATAGTAATATTGAATGGAAGTGGCGTATGTCTCGCACGTGTCTGGATATTAGGACAATTGTTGCAAGTAGACGGATGGGTGGAAAAGGTTTCGTAACTTTACCGGGTCTTATAACCGACCTATTCTAAATAAGCTACATTAAATAATTGAATTGCAAAATTGAAACCTATATGAATTTCACGAAAATTTATGCAATCATTATTTTTCTACACTGGCTTCCAAAAGTTAAGCATGGACGGTAATCATAAAATAAGCATGGAGGGAATCAACAAAAATGGAGAAGTAAAACTTTGATTAACTCAAAATTGTACATGAAAATAGCAATGTGTTTATGCAATAAAGAAAATAAAAATTATGTAAAGATGAAAAAATATTTACTTTTCGTAAATTATATGATGACGTTACATTTGGGTCTTTAACAAAATGATATTTAAAGGCAAACAAACAAAACAAAACTTACATTAATATGATATGTGACTACCCCGGACCTTCACACAAACTTTACAATGATTTTCTATGCTTTCAATGACGTGATCAACCATCGCAGATGCGAACAATGGCAATTTCTCCAATAGGGCAGTTTCCAACTTTCTGAGACTGACTGAAGGAGGTAAATGTGCAGAGACAGCACGCCTGAGGGCATCCCAAAGGTTTTCAATAGGATTAAGGTCGGGGGAATACGCCGACCACTAAATACGAGAAATGTCTTTACTTTTCAGGTATTCGTCAACGGTGTTAGCTCGATGGGGACGGGTATTATAGTCCATAAGGAGGAAATCAAGACAACTACTACAGCGTAGATTCTCGCAGTGGGGTTTAGGACTTCAGGCCGATACAGCGCAGCCATCACAGAACCGCCTTTAAGGATGTGTAGCTCTGTGCAATGTCCCATTGAAATTCCAGCCCACGCCTTGACGCTGCCACCTCTGAATGCGTGATGTTCGATGATGTTCTTGGCATGATTAAGTGTGCCTCGTTCTCTCCAGACCCTTACACTCTTATCATCTTATTCCAGGGCAAATCTTGACTCGCCCGTAAACAGGACGTTGCACCAATCTGAGACAGTTCAATTGACATGTTGACGACACCACCGTAATCTTGCCCCTTTGGCTTGGACGGTTAGTGGAACACAAAAACCTGGTACTCGGGCGTGCAGTCCCTTCACCTGAAGCCTTCGGCGCCCAGTACTGGCAGATATTGTCTTACCAAGTGCCGCTGTAACCATGGATGTAACAGTTGGGAAGGTCGCTTGTCGATTCCGCTTGGCTACTATAGCAATATACTAATCATCAGAGGCGGTGGTAACCCTTGGAAGACCAGACACACGTCTTCGGACAACTGTTTGACTTGTTTGGAAATGTTTCCATAATAGAGAAGTTACCGAATGATCAAGGCCAAAGAAAATAGCGACATATTTGATTAACTATTTTGCTTCAATGCGTCCGACAGCACGCAAGCGCTCACTATCTGTAATTCATCTTCTTTTAGCCATAGAAACACGAATATCATCAAAAATAATCCTACAAAAGTTATAAACACTTCGTATCAGCATTTAAATGCACCTCCTCAGACCCTTCAGAATGCTGGTGTCTTCAACGACTGCCTAATTAGCATATATCCAGACAGTCAATCGTGTTTGCCTGTAACATACGATATTTGCATACTACCATCTACATCCGCAGCGATTTTCAGATACTTAAATTCAAATACGCTTTCGAAAAATGAAAATTTATATTGTGTGCTTAACTTTAGGAAGTGAGTGTATAATCCTTATTGCTCAAATATAATGACATTGATTTTTAAATTTCAACAGAATGCATATATTTGGGTTGAAGATCCTAAAGGTACCAGATTGTTCCAATGGAAGAACGAGTTCCTTGATAAAGGTATATGAGTGTTAAAATATTATAGTTTTGAAACTTGGGTTATTAATGATAAATATGAATACTAATGTTTATTATTAACACAAATCTCCTTAATATAAATTGAAGAAATTTTCATTTTTTGTATGATTAATATTTATTATGTGATTAATATTGTGATTATGTGATTAATATTGTGATTATGTGATTAATATTTTATGTGATTAATATGAATACTCATATAAGCATGAGATTTTAACTCCTGCTATAGATTGCTTTTAAAATATAATTTTGATTTATTGCACTATTCAAACAAGACGTTTAATCATTCACATGAAAAAGTGCCTCACAACCTGGAGATGCAAACATTTTTACCTTTAGAAAGGTGTAATATTTTACAGTTTCATTTTCACATCTTAAATTGAAGAATCTTATTTCTCTTAAATTGATTTTCATTGTATTTATTTGCAGCAAAGATATAACTTAATTTTACACACTAATTCTTGTCTCCAGATGTGTTAAACTATTTGGTAGATACGAAAGCTACGCTTCTAATGTTATGCCCAAAGCTGTAAAATTGTAACAACACAACTAAAGCTAAAATTATCATATTTAGTGAATCGTACAGTATAACTGATGCTGCTATTTACTGAAATTACTCTCTGTATTTTCTCCTGTGGTTAACTTTGCTCCATATAGAAACATATATAACAAATACAAGCCATCCAAAATCATGAATGGATCAAACTCTTCTGAATTCGTGCCACACATCTTGCCTCAGTCACCGGATCTGCAGTCATCCAAGTCCTAAACACAAACAAGTATTGCGTCTCCATTATAAGTAGCTAAACTACATTGGTGTAAAAATGACGAACATAAAATATACTATTCAATTGCATCTTTTTTCAAGTAATGTTACACTCATTGATCATTTAATCCTTAAGGTGCAGGCGTTACGCACATTCAATTGCAACCGATGGAACAGAGAAGAATATTTTAGTCTTTAATCTTTAATCGCCGCAGTCGAGGAGCTTATCCATTGGGTTTACAGCTTTATAAAACCCTCGTTGTTGAATGCACCGACTGTACGACGATTGGAAAGAAAATAAAAAATCTGATGTGGGCAACACATGACTTTCCTTATATAATGAAATGAATTTACTACTTTTAGAGTAAAATGAATAGGTTTTTCTTCTAGTAGATACTAATATCCTTTCCAAGATATTGAATTTTCGACAATTAATCGTCATTTTCATTGATTTAGCGTCATTTTTATCTATTTGGCGAGATTTTCGTTAATTTGGCATCATTTCAAAAAGTCGCCATTCCGCTAATTTTGTCGCCAAAATCTCGCCAAGCGTTATGGACGAAGAAATAGGTTGTTCTTATAGCAGATAAATTGGCGTTCAAATGCAAAAGTATTACTCAGAGTATCTTTTTTCATGAATGGAACGAGCTAGATCCACGAGAATGATGTCACCCAATTTATCGCATGACATTATATATGAAAAGTGAACATGTTTCTCAATAGGAAATATTTTTTTTTCTATTTTATATGACTTTTTGATAATTTTTTTGAAAAATGTGCAATATCTCGAGAACGGTTCATGTTAGCTTTCTAAAATTTATGTCAATCGTGTTCTAATGAAAAATTACATAAGAAATGTCTATTTGCGGAACTTTTATATTGGTTTTGATTTTTTGACGATTTTTTCAAAATTTCATTCGAAAATTTAGGGGGGTTCTGAACATTCGATTGCGTATAAAAACAATAGGCTTCCAGTGTTTACAGATTGTGATTTTTGTACCAAATTTGGTTCGAATCGGTCCATTCGTTCGTCAGTTATCGTCTCCACAGACCCACTGACACACACACACACACACACATACACACACAGACATCACTTCAAAAATGTTTGATTCGTGATCAGGGATGCTTGAAACGTGCTCTCCCGTCGAAAACTCGAATTCGAATTTTCGACCCCGTCACAATACTTTCCTTATACATTATGTATATAAGGAAAGTAATATATACATACTTATGGGACATAAAACTTTGTGATATTTAAAAAACTTTTGTGAAAAATTCCTTTGTGAAAAATAGCTCTACATACGCGTGAAAGATAAAATGTTTAGTAGCAGTAACCCGTTATTCAAATTTATTGTAATTAAGGCTAGAGAATTAATTTGTGTAATTTTTATGCACATCATCACCTGTGTTCACGTGCAAATTTTTACAGGTATTAAACAGTACGAGTTCCCATTGGCAGATGAGCCAGTTAGAGGAGACTGGAAAATCAGTGCTTCCTTCAAAGGCAAATCCACCAGCATCAAATTTGAAGTCAAGGAATACGGTAAACTGTGATGTATATATTTACACACAATTTAGAGTTTTCTGAAAAACTTGTTTATAATATATTTGTACTAAACTAAAATTAATAAGTGATTATAAACACTTAATTTAACAGCCATAGCACAGGACTTGAAACCACAAGTAATTAGTCACAATCAAATAATACAGAGATAAAATTTGAAGAGTTTCTAAATATATAGGACACAAGCCATTTCCACCTATACTTCGTCCTATAATTGATGAATTTCGTAAACAGTTCTTGTTTTGAAATAAATATAAAATTTCCAAATTTGAAATTAAAAATATATTATAATTCGAAATATTGTAAGGGCAGTGCAGAATTAGACAGTGATATTATTTAAGGGGTCTGAATTCTATATATATATATATGGAAAATATTAGATTTCATAATATCATAGTTGCTAGAGAACTGGGATATTTAAAGGGGTCTGGGCTTCAGCTCAAGCACTGTTATAAATTAGACTCAATTAAGTGTCGCTGACTGATTGAATTAAATGCTTGTTTTCCATAGTTATCTTAAATTGGCATGAAATCCTCACTTTTCTTTAGAATTTTTAGAGTATCACAACCTTGTGATTGTAAAGCGACGTAACTTACGAAACATCATACTGAGAAAATGCTAATTTTCTTTTTTATTTCACCAATGGTATTGTAAATTATTCCAATATGTATTTTATTTTTATTTATTTTCTTTTTTGGGGGGGAGGGGATTAAATAATAATGTCTATGCATTCCTCTGCTTTTGATTACTTTTTTTATATAAATGTATGCAAATTTCACATTTAAGGCGTTTTCTCATATCAACTGACACGCAATAGCCAACAAAAAGTAGCGTATTTACATCGTTTAGCTATATCAACAGAGAAAATGTAGCGAATAAAAAGTAGCGTATTTCTGAGTTGCGTCGTTTTTCCATAATAATTGCGAAAAATATATTTGAAGTAAGAGGACTTGCTTAATTTGTCAAAGTAGCGCAAGTTTGTGTACAGCCTTTTCGCATAACAAGAGACTGAAATTTTGAATATACGTCCTATTTGTATTTTCATATCTGCTTTGTTAATTTTGATATACCTTCAACAATAATATTATAGCATTAATCCATTAAAACCAGTCCTGTAAAAGCAAAACGACGTACTTTGTGATACGTTCTTCTATCATTAGCAGCCATTGATAACATAGTTGAAAGTATTTCTCTCTTTTTTATTTACATCTCTTACAAAAGTAGTGACCAAAAGCATGAAATGAATTTCAAATTGAGCATATGTAAATAATGGCAACAGACACTAGATGTTGAGACTCTATTTGTTTGAGATATGTTCTTTTCATATTTAATTTATTAGCTCAATATATTTTCATCGAATGAAACTGGCTTGTCCCAAATTTACGGGGCGTATTCTTTATTGTTAATTTTCTGCCATGAATTTTACAACTCGATTCAGATCAGCCGTTTTCATCAAGTTAAATAATCTCGACTAAAAATAAAGTTATATCAGTGTCATGTGAGCAGGAAAAGGTTTGAGAACTGAAGCAAGAGTTCAATGGAACTTCTGCATGGCTTTCAGCTCTTGGGAGTAAACAGAAGGTTTGTCTCTTTTTTCATTGTACCTTGAGGTCAAAGAATATTAATCTGCACTGGAAAACAATGCTAGTCATTTATAGTCATATGACTGTGTGTAATTGTTTAATAGAAGTGCGAAATCTGAATTAAAAACCTTCTCAGTATGCTCTTTTATTTACATACTCTCTTTGTCGGCTTAAAATAAGTTATTCTTTTCATACAAAGCGTTTATAAAATCTTCTTAATGCTTATTTACTACCGCCTCGAGAAATGTTTTGAACTATCTACGAAAACTTCAGAAATATTCTGTTGTGAATGCATTTAAATGATTTCGTCAACTCTTAAGTCTGTTTTAACAGGCAGTAGGTTTTCAACTGCCTTTTGGTTATATAAAATTACTCCCATATTTTTAACTAAAACCTCCACCTAAAACTTATTTGATAGGTAATAATATGTATAACTTAACATTGATGAATAGGACAATAAAAAGGATTAGCTTCGAAAATATAAACTTTTGTCGATAAAACAAGGAATAAATGCAAATTTTAAAGGAGAAATAATGCAAATTATACCCACATAAGCACTGAAGGGTTTGAAAAATTTATTTTTAGAAATTAACTGACACGCGTATGACGGTCAATGAGGTGCATATATTTAATCCTTCTTTTTCATACAGTAAATATACAAATGTTAATTAAAGCTTGACTGGATCATATTTACTTCTGCTGTCACGTTCTCGGTGTTACAAAAAGGAAATGCAAATTTGACAAATTTTTTTTACGTCCTAACTTTGATAGTCCCCACGAAAGTTAGCAAAACTAAGTTATTTTCATTCCAGTGAATAAAATATTGTGAGTTATGTTCTGATGAGCTGTAACAAAAGCAAAATCGGAACAAAACCAATTCTGGTTATCGTACTGATAACATGCTTTTAAACCATTGTGTCGCAATCATCTTTAGATTTTAACACTTTACAACATAGTTGAAAAGTTTTTATGACTTTGTTCATTCTGTCTGTCTGTCTGCCTGTCTGTCCGTTCGCACGATAACTGCCGTAAAAATAATTTTATCAAAATTAAATTTTAGTATATTGTTCAGACGGTCTGTGAGACATATGGAAATGTAAATGAATAATATCACCGAATTAGTTTTGGATTGAAAAAATGAAATACATTGAACCCTATAGGAACCAATTTTTGAAACATTTTTTAAGCAAATTTAAAATTCACAAATTGCTTCGGAAGTTTTAGGAAATATTCAAATTACCCCATAAAATATAAAAAAAAATTCAAAATATATATTCGGTAGTTTTTAAATAAAAATTAAAATAATAATTAAACCCCTTTACATGGAAATATCACGTGACCTACTTCAAAATAAAATATGGCATCCATCTTGTGTCAAAATCGTGATTTTTAAAGTTCTTTTTAATTTATATTTAGGGTTGTATTCGTCTTAAAACCATTATATTTTTGCTTAATTTCTATGCATCTGTATTCTGAAACAACTCAATTATAATATTTTTGAGTTTAAATGATCATCAAACTTTGATTATTTCTACAACGAAGCCTAGTTTTAACGTATGCAGAATGTAAATACATCAAGCTGTAAGATGAGTTTTATGAGAATTGCTGAGTTTTTTAAAGGAAAATTATTTAGCTCTTGGGGCTGGAATAAGGATGATATGAATGAAATATTCATTGATTTTACATATAGAAGCAGACGATTTTATATAATTGTTTCTTGCGATGAATAGAGTTAGAAAGTACTTTTACCTCCATGGTTTTAAGTATTTAAGTAAAATAAATTATTGTAGGATTGTGATGAATGAATGGAATGGAATAAAAGTGTATGAATGAAATATTTACTGCTTTTACATAGAGAGCCAGGCGATTTATATTTCGATGACGTCATTTGAATAAAGTTTATTTTTTCGAGAAGTTTTAAGTTTTCAAATATAATAAACAACAAAGATCAATCATGCATAAAGCATTGATTGTGAAACACTTTCCAATTGAAATGGAATTTCACTTTAACATCCCTAAAATGCGTTTTTAAAATTATCACAGTATTACAATAATTTATTATGATTTAAAACTTGATCAAAAGACAATTCTAATTACCCGGAATGAACTTTATTCAAAAGACGCAATAGAAATGTATAGAAATGTATGTATTGTTTCTCAATGAAAAATCAATGAATACTATTTCATTCAAATCACTTATATATTCCACACTCCAAAGCTAAATAATTTTACATGAAAAGAAATTCAGTAACTCTTATGCAACTCACTTTTACTCAAAGTTTAATGAACATTTGAAATCAAAAATATTTTAATTGCTTAGGTATTTAGACATACAAATAATATGCAGAAATACAGTGGTTTTAGGACGGATGCAACATTAAATATAAATGTAAACGATCCTTAAAAATCCCCCTTCACACAAAGAAAAAGAAATGGATGCCATATTTCATTTTACAACGAGTCATGCAACCTCTCCATATATGATGGATTGAAGACCTAGACCGTCCGACTCATCCGAGGACTTGAGCAACAAGATGGACGGCCGCATATATCATGGGTGTAATTATTATTCCAATTTTTATTTTAAAAATATGATGTGGGCAGCACATGACTTTCCTTATATAATGCAATGACTTTACTACTTTTTCAGTAAAAAAATAGATTATTTTTATAGTAGTTATTTGTATTTTTTCCAAGATATTGAATTTTCGTCAATGCGTCGTCATTTTCCACCAAATTTCTTCGCCAAAATCTCGCCAAGCGTTTTGGACGAAGAAATAAATTATTCTTACAGCAGATAAATAACTATATGCTTTCAAATACAAAAGTATTACTTAAAGTATCTTTTTTCATGAATGGAACGAGCTAGATCCACGAGAATGATGTCACCCAATTTATCGCATGGTATTACATATGAAAAGTGAATATGTTTCTCAATAGGATTTTTTTCTATTTTATATGACTTTTTGATAATTTTTTGAAAAATGTGCAATATCTAGAGAACGGTTCATGTTAGCGTTCTAAAATTTATGTCAGTTGTTTTCTAATGAAAAATTACATAAGAAATGCCTATTTGCGTAACTTTATTAACGGTTTTGATTTTTTGGCGATTTTTTCAAAATTTCACTCGAAAATTAAGGGGGGGGGGGGTTCTGGGCATCCGATTGCAAATAAAAACAATAGGCTTCCAGTGTTTACGAATTGTGATTTTTGTACCAAATTTCGTTCGAATCTGTCCCTTCGTTCGTTAGTTATCGTCTCCATAGACTCACTGACACACACACACACACTCACATCACTTCAAAAATATTTGATTCGTGATCAGGGATGCGTAAAACGTGCTCTCCCGTCGAAAACTCGAATTCGAATTTTCGACCCCGTCACAATACTTTCCTTATATATTATGTATATAAGGAAAGTAAAAATGGATGCCATATTTCATTTTACAACGAATCACGTAATCTCTCCATATATCATGGGTTGAAAACCCAAACCGTCCGACTCATCCAGTGGACTTGGGCATCTATTTGGACGGCCGGCATATATCATGGGTGTAATTATTATTCCAATTCTTATTTAAAAAACTACCCAACATATTTCGATGAATTTTCTTATATCCTATTAGCATTTAACACTGGATCAATATTGAATCAATATTGTGTATTTTTGCATTATATTGGAAATATTTCCAATGCAATCCCAATATTGTACAAATATTGTGGTTACATTAACATCCAATACATGCCAAATATTTTCATTACAATACTAGACGAATATTGATGTTATATTGGAAATATTTCCAATGAAACGCCAATAATGGCATAATATTTTCCCAATATTTTAAACCAATGTGGGACAAATTCCGTCGAAATGTCCACTCTTTCATATTGACCAATATTTAAAATATTCGCTATCAATAGTGGGCCAATATTTGATTGCTACTAGGGTACATTTTATGTGATAAGTTGAATATCTCTTAAAATTTTCAAAGCAATTTAGAAGTTTTTAACTTCGCTAAAAATGTTTGAAAAATTAAGTGCTATATGGTTCAACACATTTTATTACATTTTTTCAACCCGAGTTAAATCCCAAACAAATTGGGTGATATTATTCATTTCCATTCTTAAATATCCGGCAGACCGTCTCAACATCATACTAAAATTTTATTTAGATAAAGTTTTTTTTTTCGGCAGTTATCGTGCGAACGGACAGACAGACGGAATAACTAAAGCCATAAACACTTTTGAGCTGTGTTGGAAAGTGTTAAAAATTGCATACATGCGACAAATTCCTTTACATTTGTTATACATAAATATTATGATTTTGTACATTTCGTAGAAACAACAGTAAAGAATAAGTTTCTTTATTATCGTTTTAAAATTCAATTTACTGTGCCACACTATTTCCGATAATTGAATCAAATTTCATTTATTTTGTTCTACGAGTACAAAAGATATTGTAACCAAAGACTTACTGACAGATAAACTGACATATAGACAAAGTTCAAAATTTGTGAAGTCTATAAAAATGAATGTTCAAATAACATCTAGAAATATAACAGACGATTTTAATACGAAATCAAAAACAACATAATTCATAATGAACTTCCAAAATTCATCGTAACTAATTTCGACATTAAAACATTTTTGAAACAATGCAACAAATGGAATTTTTTTTAAACTTCTCTAAAATGCAATACATTCAGAGGTGATATTTCTTTAATTATCACAGTAATACAATAATTTATTTTACCTAAAACTTAACGCCATGGAGGTAAATGTACTTTCTAACTCTATACCTAAAACTTCATCGAAAAGGAAATGCTATATCATCTTATATCTTGATTTGTTTACATTCTCTTTTCGTTAAAATTAAGCGTCGTTGTAGAAATAACCAAAGTTTGATAATCATTTAAACTCAAAAATATTGTATTTTCTTTGGCACAAAATATAGAGGCACAGAAATTACACAAAAATAAAGCAGTTTTAAGACGTATGCAACACTAAATATAAATTTAAAAGAACTTAAAAAATCACGATTTTTACTCTGGCAAAAAAAGATGGATACCATATTTTATTTTGAACTAGCCGCCTTTGGCGACCAGCCTGTTCGCTACCCTTGAAAATTCTGACCGTGGCAAATTCTAACCGTGGCACACTCGCTGGCGGGACCTACCTGTAAGGTGTAAGGTAACTGTTTGGACGGCCAGGAAATGCCACCCAATTTAGACCGGAACTCAGTGGGGGAGGCATCCACAGGGACCGTACCCTCCTTCCCCTACCCCCAACCTTTCGGAAGGACTTACGGTCCCACATGTTTAACGTGATCGTACTCCACCTGTTGGCAGTGGCGGGAATCGAACCCGGACCTACCGAGTGCAATTTCCGCGCGCTAACCACTGGGCTACCGCGCCCTCCGCGACAATCTCCATAACCTTCTTTTTATTCATCCAATTTAGACCGGAACCCAGTGGGAGAGTCATCCACAGGGACCGTACCCTCCTTCCCCTACCACCAACCTCCCGGAAGGACTTACGTACCCACATGTTTAACGTGATCGTACTCCGCGTGAAAATGGCAGCAGTTTTGGCAGTCGAGGGAATCTAACCTGGGCCTACCGAGTGAAATTCCCGCACGCTAACCACTGGGCTACCGTGCCCTCCGCGACAATCTCCATAACTTTCTTTTTATTCACCCAGTTTGGACTGGAACCCAGTGGGGGAGGCATCCACAGAGACCGTACCCTCCTTCCCCTGCCACCAACCTCTCTGAAGGACTTATCGACTCATATGTTTAACGTGATCGTACTCCGCGTCAGTGGCGGGAATCGAACCCAGGCCTACCGAGTGCAATTCTCGCGCGCTAACTTCCCGCGCGCTAATTTAAATTTTATAATGGCCATATGCTAAGTTCTTAATTCCACCATCCTCGTTCCATCATTTAAAATATCCATAAAATTAAAATATCCATTTAAAAATCTATAAATTAAAATATCCATAAATTAAAATATGCATTTAAAATCAAAAATACATCCATATCGTTCCACCAATCCATAAATATAATAATTTCAAATACATCACCACAATTCAAACCACCATAATTCAATCATTTAAATTATTTAAAATATCCATTTAAAATATCATTTCGCCCGATGTATACAACACTTATGCTCGGCTCTCAATTCATTTAAAACCGAAAGCGCGGTCTCCATGGAGACGGTGAAGAAACTACTGCGGATGGGGGGGAAATGCCGTTGAAGAACTGAGCCGACGCCGAGAAATTTAAAATCATGACGCCTTTAAAATTGCGATCCTGAAGGCAATTTTTAATATTTCTGGACCAGATTAGACTTGTAAGAATGCCAGATATTTCAGCTTTCTAAAAATGTAAATTATTAGTCCAAATTATGAGTACTTTTTACTATATGAGAATTTAAAAACCAAAAATCGTTTTTTTGAGCCAAAAGTGACTTTTGTTTTAAAATCTTTAAAAAATATTAGAAATCGAAATTCAGATTTGAAATTGATATATTTTTACTCACAATTGTCTGCTCTTTCCGATGGTGTGATTTGTTTTTTTTTACGACGTCTGGATCGTGGAGAAAAAAGGGCAAAAATGGTAAAAAACGGTCGAAATTGCATAAAACATTAAATAAATAAAAAAAAAATTAAAATTTTAAAAATCGGTTTTCACGTGTCCCCTTCCCACCCCCCTGGGTCTCCGATTGCCAAATTTCGTAGCTCTCCGACGCGCGGTCGCGAAACGTATAGTGTATAAGACAGACAGACATTGCCTTTTATTATATAGATATAGGTCACGTGATTTCTTCATATTATAAGGGTGTAATTAATATTTTAATTTTTATTTAAAAAACTACCGAACATATTTTGCTGAAATTTTTTTATATATTTTAAGGGATAATTTGAATATTTTCTAAAACTTTCGAAGCAATTTGTGAATTTTAAATTCGCTTAAAAAATGTTTGAAAAAAGAGGTCCCATACGGTTCAATGTATTTCATTTTTTCAACCCGGGTTAAGTCCAAAACTAATTAGGTGATATTATTCATTTATATTCCCGTAGGTCCCACAGACCGTCTGAACAGCATACTAAAATTTCATTTGGATAAAGTCATTTTTACGGCAGTTATTGTACTAACGGACCGGACAGAAAGACAGAATAACCAAAGTCATAAACACTTTTAAGCTATGTTGGAAAGTGTTAAAAATTGCATACATGCGATAATTTCCTTTATATTTGTTATACATAAATATTATGATTTTGTACATTTCAGAGAAACAACGGTAAAGAACAAGTTTCTTTATTATCGTTTTAAAATTCAATTTACTGTGCCACGCTATTTCCGATAATTGAACCAAATTTCACTTATTTTGTTCTATGAGTGCGAAAGATATTGTAACCAAAAACTTACTTATAGATAAACAGACATACAGACAAAGTTCAAAATTTGTCAAGTCTATAAAAATGAATGTTCAAATAACATCTAAAAATATAACAGACGATTTTAATACGAAATCAGAAACAGAATAATTCATAATAAACTCCCAAAATTCATAGTAACTAGTGTCGGCATTAAAACATTTTTGAACCAATGCAACAAATGGATTTTTTTTAACTTCTCTAAAATGCGATACATTCAGAGGGGATGTTTCTTTAATTATCACAGTAATACAATAATTTATTTTACTTAAAAACTTAACGCCATGGAGGTAAAAGTACTTTCTAACTCCATGCTTAAAACTTCATCGAAAAAGGCAATGTTATATCATTTTACATCTTGATTTGTTTACATTCTCTTTTCGTTAAAGTTAAGCGTCGTTGTAAAAATAATCAAAGTTTGATAATCATTTAAACTAAAAAATATTATATTTTCTTAGGCACAAAATATAGATGCACAGAAATTACATAAAGATAAAGCAGTTTTAAAACGTATGCAACACTAAATATAAATTTAAAAGAAATTTAAAAATCACGATTAATACTCTTGCAAAAAAAGATGGATACCATATTTTATTTTGAATAGCTTACGTGATCTCTTCATATTATATGGGTGTAGTTAATATTTTAATTTTTATTTAAAACACTACCGAACATATTTTTCTGAAATATTTTTTACATATTTTAAAGGATAATTTGAGTATTTCCTAAAACTTTCGAAGCAATTTGTGAATTTTAAATTCGCTTAAAAAATGTTTGAAAAATTAGGTCCTATAGGGTTCAATGCATTTCATTTTTTCAACCTGGGTTCAATCCAAAACTAATTGGGTGATATAATTCATTTCCATTTCCATGTGTCTCATAGACCGTCTCAACAACATACTAAAATTTCATTTTGATAAAGTCAATTTTTCGGCAGTTATCGTGCTAACGGACAGACAGACAGAGTGAACAAAGTCATAAACAATTTTCAACTATGTTGTAAAGTGTTAATTATTGTAGTATTGCGATAATTTTAAAAATAATACCGCTGAATGTATCGCATTTTAGAGATACTTAAATAAAATTGCATTGCTGTTTGAAAGTGTTTCGCAATTAACTTCACATGACCATAAAATTTCATTATTTACAACTCTTATTTTATTTTCCTTTAATAATTATTTACAATAACAAAAATTTTCACTTTAAATTACTCTCTTCACTTCTCTAAATAGACTCGGAGTTCGACGTCTCGATATCTAAACATACTTGTTTCAATATCAACACACTATACTTCAAAACACATTCACTTCCTTGCAGGTCGACTGGACGAAGACACCACTTGTAACGGGTCGTCTGGGGGAAAACTTAAAATAGTCTAGACACGAGAAGTGGGTCGCTAACATAATATCCAGGGTGATCTTTCAAAATTGTTGATTCAGAGTGATGCCTTGAATTAACACATTTCTCCGAAAAGACTCGTTACCTGGTCGTGATCTAACAGTGACGGCGTGCAATTTCTTGCGTTGTGTTTTTTCGTGGAGCGTAGGTAAGGCAGGCCAGTCAACAGATATGAAGACTTGCTGAGGTGACATCGAGATCTGCTGATATACAGCTTACGATTTACAAATTGAATACATGGAGAAGTAGACGTGGTGATTGCAAAGCTAAATGAAGATTCAAGAATCATTTCCAGAATTATTCCACTCAATTTATTGCACTGCATTCAAATTATTTTCATCTCAAAACATGATGGATTGTTGAATGCTAGACAGGATTCACAAGACGATATTACCATTAACATTCCTTCTCGTTGATGACAAAGTTATTATACGTGGCGAGCGTGTACAAGATATCACGCTTTCGAATACCGATATTCCTTCGTTAAAGACAAATCATCTCACCTCCACCATCAAAACCTATTTCTTTTCAAAACGCGACTTTTAATAAGCTAACAGATTATTTCATAATTAAATTTTATTTAGAATTTCGGGTAATTAATTTCGATTCCCTTGCCCCGTGGGCATACGCGACCTTCCCCGTCCATGATCTGTCGCCAACTGAACTATTTACTATTCACCAAAATTCTGACATAAGCGTCTTAATATTCTTAAACACATTCATGACGAAAGAAAATATAACGCCAGTATATTTCCATATAAAAATATTCCGTGGGAAAAGGGGAGAACGTCATAATGTATTAAAGCGCGAGGGGTTGTCTTCGGAGACAGAACGGCTCCAGGAAGAAGGAGTGAAAGATTTGGCTTTCTATCAAAAGGAAATTAATTTTTTTCCAAGAACAAAATTCGAAATCGAAAGTATAATTTAGAATTTGCCGAAAGTAATAGAACAACATGGATTTTTGAAGCGGTGTTTCCGAAATATGAATTTAGAAAGAATTAATTTAATAAAAGAGGAGGGGGGGTATTTCATTACACAATCAATGCTTTATGCATAATTGACCTTTCTGGTTATTATAGAGAGGGAACTTTTGAATCCTTTCAGTAAATGAAACTCTATTAAATAATACACTTTTGCCCATGAGCCCTAGTTGTGATAATTCTTAGTTAAATTTACTTACTGAGACTTTGGATTACATTGAAAAAAATATAGTTGTCAAAACTAAATGGGTTCCATTTATATCATAATACTATGTTAAAACCCTTCTGTGTCCCGTGTTTCTCATTTTGTTTAACGATACATTTAGCGATAATTTGGGTATTTTGGAGATTAATTTGACCCAATATTATCAACTTGGAAAATTAAATTAAATTTATTTGAAAGTGTGTGTATGGGAATTAATTTAGTATTCTTGATTTAAAATATGGTGAGTTTACCTGTATATGAAGTATAAGCATTATATTTGGGGGGCAGGGGTCTAGAAGATCGTAAATCGAGTTATTTTTTGGAGGGTATAGTTAGTATAACTATATTTTGTCAGAGAGTACTTTAGTAATTAATATTAATCGGGATATTACTACTATTATTACATACTATTATGAACTTTTACATATTCTTTTCATAATGTGATTTTAGTTTATAATTAGCTGTTATGCTAAACATTACATATAATATTACTATTTATTTTCAGTATTGCCAAAGTATGAAGTGAAAATTGAAATACCATCATATGTGCTTTTAAACACTAAGGAAATCCCTATCACAATATGTGCTAAGTGAGTAACATATAATATTTGTCATTAAGTTTTAATATATTTCCGTATTGTGTTTAATTAGAAAAGCGTTGCTCTGTTGACCACCATTGTAATTTGTTGACCTCCTTAATTTAAACCCCCAATGTAGATGCTCCCAATCTGCTGCTCGAGATCCACACAGTACTCCAGCTGGAGATGTATATTATTTACTGAACTATTTCCTTCATTTATTGCTCAATGGCAAATAAAAATATTTCTGTACTTTCCTATAGTAAAAAAATTGCAGAATGTTGCCTAAGGGAACCCAAAAATATTATTTTCTTTTACACATTTATGAAATGCACCTGCTTAAATTGAGTAATGCGGAAGAAGTATGTACTAATCAAAAGATAAGATTCAACTACTTTTTGGAAGTTACATTAATGTTTTCGATTGGTATACACTGCATTTATTATTTAGTGAAAGGGGATACAGCACTTTTGAAACAATTGTATTCTCCAAATTTCCATGCCTGCTTTCCTCAAAGAAATTAAAAAATATGCATTATCACAAACAGTTATTGCATTAATTGTGAGATATATCATGTTCTGGCTGTAAAAAGCATAAGATTCTGGTTTTCTGCCGCAGCAGTGAAATCTCGTGGAAACTACGAAAAGATTTGGCATTTCATAAATTTCTTGTATTAATTAATAATGCGTTTATAATGATTTACCGAATTTATATTGCGACAATAGTTTTTCTTTTCGTATTAGTACAACATGAATTTAAGTGGTACGTGCAAAAGCCATGCAAGCTTAAAATGCAAGTTTTGCAAGAGCAGAAAATATAAATAGAAAATTCAATCAATCATACTGTATTGCAATTACACACGTTATTAGAAATACATGTAAGTTACCTATTATTTGTCGGCAATTTTTTTAGTTGCAGATGCAAAAGATGATGCAGACGCTAAAAGGATGTTACCTGGTTATTTCACCAAAGTGAACAATTAAGGTATTCGAGCAAAGTGAACTTTTCTGAAGTGTAATAAATGGTAGCAGCCATTAAATTACTCTTCTGCTTTAATTGATTAGATAATAGTATAAATATTTCATTATTAAAGAACAAAACCCAATGGTTACAATGGCTTCAATTTATGATATGACGTTTGTGGTGAGCGTGAAATCACCAACTTGACTGTGCCGCAGTTTGATCTCGGGGCCAAATTGTGGTAGGCCAGTATCATAGGGTTGAGCTAAAAACGTCTCCAGCTCAAGGCATTTAATGCTGCCTTATGAGCGTTCGCACTACCCCTTTCAGTGAGTTTCGTCAAAACCTAATGAAATTGTCACAGTGTTGCGGATGAGGCGGCAAGTCCCTAATGGTGTTATTACACAGGGCAATTTTTATTGCCGAACTTCGACAACTCCGCCCGTCAATCATACTTTAGACCCCTCCTCTTTAACAGGCCCCCTTCTCTCTAATGCCACCGATCTCATTTCAGAAAGCATTCTTTGGTGTGTTTTTCGTATAATTTGAATATTTTATATCCCAAAGTTGTCTGTAATTTGTTAAAAGTTCAATTATTATTTTTCCATCTCCAGACTTCAGCAATTCGTCCCGGCAATGAGACCTTAAGCCCCGCCTTTCACA
This sequence comes from Amaurobius ferox, assembly GCA_951213105.1. Classification (NCBI taxonomy): domain Eukaryota; kingdom Metazoa; phylum Arthropoda; class Arachnida; order Araneae; family Amaurobiidae; genus Amaurobius; species Amaurobius ferox. The sequence goes on from OX578140.1 coordinate 76,410,734, forward strand.
CTCCCCTCTTTTCTAATGCCGCAGAGTTCACTCCAAGAAGAATTATTTAGTGTTTTTCTTTCGTATAATTCGGATCTTTTACATCCCACAGGTGTCTGTAATTTGGTAAAAGTTCTATTATTATTTTTACATCTCCAGATTTCAGCAATTCCGCCCGGCAATGATACTTTAAGCTCCTCCTTCCTCACAGGCCCTTCCTGTCTAATGTCGCAGATTTCAGGAACCATTGTTTAGTGTGCTTTTTCGTATAATTTGGATTTTTTATATTCAACAGATGTCTGTAATTTGGTAGACGTTCTATTGCATTTTCCATCTCCAGATCTAACGTAATTGAGCGTCTTCGATGTGCTTGCATTACAGTCGCCATCGCCATCTTGAATGCAAATGAGGAGAGGACAGGCGGAGCGGAATGACGTCCAATTTTATCGTCCTCTGATTGGTTCGCCGCTCAGAAATTAAGCAATTTTTATTGTCGAGTACGAACGAATTGCAGCAATTCGGGGGCAAGATTTCTTCCCATTGAAATGTATGGTGTTGCTGAAAAATTGCTGGAAGGAATTGCTCCGTGTAATAACACCATAAGGTAAAGTGAGGGAGTTGTTTCAATCGGTCTTGTAGTGAGTCACAAGGCCCGATGACGTACGGTGAGTCAACGTCAGAGAATTTCGGATGATCGGAAGTGGCGCCATTTCATGGGGAGTACAGAAAGTACTTTTATGTAATGCATATACAATTTTCAGGAAGCTGAATAACTGGGCATAATTCAGCGAAGGATGTTTTGTGCTCATGTTCAAGGTCACCAATGTAGCGAGAAAGTGATTTCATAAAATTGGAAGTCCCGGGGTTTGATCCCGGAGCCAAAGCGTGGTAGGCCAGTATCATAGTGTTAAGCTAAAGACGTCTACAGCTCAAGACATTTAATACTACCTTATTAGCTTCGCTACAGTACTCCCCCTCCTAGTGAGTTTCAGCGAAACCGAACGAAATCGTCACTGGGTTTCATATCACTGGGATCAGGGGGTTCAATTTGAGTCAGGATCATTTAAATGCCTGACTCAAATGTGGAGTATTGAGATGGCAATAACAGCTGCTTATAACCCAAGGTGCAATATGATCTTAGAAAGACATCACTGTCCACTGAAACAGGCTCTTATGTGCTACCATGCTACGATGCCTTACCATCTGTCCTATTGGGACTGCGAACAGTGCATAGAGCCAGCCGCTTCTACAGCAGAAATGGTGTATGGAACAACACTCAAACTACCCCGTGAATTTTTTATAGACAGTCCTATAGATACACAAGGTGCAGATTTTGTAAATAGGCTAAAAGCCATGATTCAAACCACGAGACCATGTGCAACGTCCAACCATGGAGCTAAGCAAATATACATGCCAAAAAATTTGGACACTTGTTCACATCTGTTTTTAAAGCGTGGACTATTTAAGAAGTATCTGCAGCCGCAATATGAAGGACCATTTCAGATCGTAAAGAGACTGTAGAGGTTGTCAAAACCAAAGATTGTGTGATCAAAAGAATATGGGATCCGAATCAATGATCACGAAAAGCTTATAACCATTGATCGTCTAAAGCCGGCGTATACTGTATATTACGAGAAGATAACGTTAGCGCATTTGCAAACCATCCTGTTGTGGATACGCCAGATGTGGAGCCTGACGGACCATCATCACTAACCACCGACAGACTGCAATCACTGACCACCAACAGACCGCCATCGCCGACCACCGACAGACCGCCATCGGCGACCACCGACAAACCGCCATCGCCGACCACCGGAGCACAGTTAATCACAGACAACCCACCAATACAGTCTGCGAATAGACAGTCTTCACCAGCAATACCTGAGCAATCTATTCCAAGGACCTGTCATCATCAGATATGGAAGGAGAATTCGATTTCGTCTTCCTGTGAGAGACTGAGGAAGGAGTCATATGGCGACTCAAATCCATTTGACTTTTACACATTTTCTGAACTTTATTTTTGAACATTCAAACTTTATTTTTATTGTATAATAATATGTTTTCAGATTTGCAAAATGTATAAGTCGTGCCTGTCGTCATTGGCAAATCACTTGCTTGGTGACGTCGGACACGGGAAGTATTTAACCGCGGACTTTGCTCCCGCCGATCTCGGCTTTTTCTGAAAGAATGTACACGCGCGACAAGCTAGTTGGCAAATACGCCTTGTCGTATAGCATGTTATTTTGTAGCCAGAGGCTCAATTTATTTTTGATGAGTTTAGTGTATGGTTTTAATCGTTTTGTGCTGTGTACATAAAATCTTAAGTTTCTTGCAATGTGTCAAGTATTTTAATAAACACACTTCTGACAGCAGTAAGGTTTTGTTTAGCAAGCTTTTGAAACTGACAGTGTCTAATTCAATACTGTGGCGAGGGAACTAATTATAGTGGAGTTAAGCCCACCACACATTCATCATTTTGCACTTCTGGACTAAGCTGATTATACAGGGTGATTAAAAAAATTGAGCCAAAGTTTACGAGGTGTAGTATACACCAAACCAAGCAGTTTTCGTCATAGTTTGCCATATCGGACAGAAAACGTAAAGGCGTTACAGAACGCTTACTCTTTGGGAAGCAGACTCTTAACAAACTTAAAAGCATCATTCTGGCCGTTTTCTGATTAAAGAAGAAAACCACGTATTGCAAATTTCATCTGGGAAAAAAGAACACTTAAGCAAATTTTCCTAACACCGAATGTACGGACTTATCAGTTTGCTACAGGTGTTCGCAGCTCCAACTTTTGAAACGATGGAGGAATTTACAAATATGGTAAAAGCTGATGTGCATTTCATGTATGGAGCTGCAAATGAGAATGACAGAGAGGCACAACAACTTTACGAAGAGCTTTTACCCCATGAGCGATTGCCCAATCGAATAACATTCGAACTCTTACATCGGCCGCTATGTGAATCGGGATCATTTCTCGCTACCAGGTCCGATGTAGGTCGTGCAATTAGTGCCAGAACTTCGTTAGTGTGGAACAGGCGATTCTGGACGTAGTAGCAGTTCGGCCAGGCACAAGCACAAGAGGAGAAAGGCATATTCTTGATGTGCCAAAATCCACGGTATGGTGGGTGGTTCTGCATGGAGAACAGTTACACACATACCATCTCCAGATTGTCCAAGCAATGACTGTTCCGGATTATCCTCGTCGCGTGGAGTTTGCCCGTTAGTTCCTGGGACAGAGTGTGACGCAGCCATATTTTCCAGTGACTGTGCTTTTCGTGGATGAAGCCTCCTTCAGACGTGATGGCACATTTAACGTCCACAATGAACATGTGTAAACGAGTGTAAGCACACATGCAACATATCGCCTTTCTGGTAGGTCGGACGGTCAGGGTTTCAACAACAACATGCAACATATCCACACAATTCTCAATGTGTGAGTGGTAATCTTCGGCGACCGCCGACGAAGATAGTATCTTATGCCGGAACGACTTGATGGGAGAATGTTCCGTATTTTCCTGCAGGAGGTCGTGCTGGAATTGCTGACGGATGTTCCAACAGACATCCGGCGGCGTATGTGGTTCCAGCACAATGCAGCACCATCCCATTTTCGGCGAGAGATAAGGAAATATCTAAACGTCCTTTTTCCATTCCGATGGATTGGGCGAGGTGGTCTCATAGGTTGGCCCCCGACAATCGCTCGATCCGTCGTGTCTTGACTTCTTTCTGTGGGGATATCTCAAGAGTCTAGTCTGACACTCCCTTTGAATCTGAAGAGAAATTTGTCTCCAGAATTCTGGTCTCTGCTGCCGAAGTGCGCGAAATGCCTAGTCTGTTCGAGAGTGTTCACTAATCCCTCCACCGCCGCTGTGAGACTTGCATTCAGGTTGGCGGTTGTTATTTTGAGCCATTACTCTAATTGTTTATTAAAAGTCATTTTATAACTAATAGGTTATTCTTGTGTTTTCGCCTCACCTCATCAGTTTCACCATTGAGCGCCCACTGGCACCTTTACGTCTCATTTCCCACTCGGTAAACTATGAACGAAAAATGCTTGGTTTGGTGTGCACTACCACCTCCTAAAATTTGTTGCATCTTTTTTTAATCACACTGTAGAACCAAAATGTTACTTTTAGGTACATAGTATGCGACTAATTACATCATATATGTGTGTTTATTACATTTAATGTTGTTTGAGGTAACTTTTTTACTTTTTTTTCCATATTTATGACAGTATAAACAAACCGAAAGTCTCCAAATCAAAAGTAGATATTTTCTGAGTTAACATTAAAAATAAAAATCAACAACAATAATAGACTGGCCGAGCTTTTGCAACCAACTCATCAATTAAGTCAAAATAATGTTTTATAAAACGATTTTCTTGCTGAGATATAGAGTTAATGATAATCCATAGTATCTTTTAAAACCCTTATTTTATTCTTTTAAGGGATTCCAAGCAATTGAGATTCATTTTGGGTTATATTTAAGTGAGTGGCCTATTTTTATTTATAACTACAAAAATCAAGTTCTTTGGAGTCTTACTCATCCATTTGGACATTTGTAATTATCACTTTCGTCACTTTTAACCCTTTCTGAGATCTTCCAAATTACATGTAAAGGCAAATCCACCAAACATTCCTTGACGGACACAAATGAATATCACTCAGAAATAATAATAGAGATAAACACATTGGAAAGGCACTTTGTATATGAAATCGAATGATAATTATGGATATTAATACCTGAAGGAAATGCTAAGTTGAAGTTCCCATAGGAATTATATCAAACTGGTATTGAATTGCCGTACAGTGTTGATGGAGTTTTGAAAGTCACAAATTACTTTTTTTCATGTTTTTGTTGTCCCGAGATCTATAATTCAATACATGCAATAGCAAACAGAATTGCCGTGTGTTGTTGTTGAGACCCAGACCGTCCGACCTACCAGAAAGGTGTAAGGTAACCGTTTGGAAGGCCGGGAAATGCCACCCAATTTAGATCGAAACCCAGTGGGGGAGGCATCCACAGGGACCGTACCCTCCTTCCCCTACCACCAACCTCTCGGAAGGACTTACGGACCCACATGTTTAACGTGATGGTACTCCGCATGAACACGGCGGCAGTTGTGGCAGCGTGAAAATCCAAGGCGCAAACCACCGGGCTACCACGCCCGAAATTTGCCAACAGCACGCGGTGTTCCCAGGTGGTCACCCACCCAAGTACTAACCGCGCCCGATGCTGCTTGATTTCGGTGGTCTAACGAGAACCGGTGTTTTCAGCACGGTAGGACCGTTTGCACAGAATTGCCGTGTGTTGTTGTTGTTGAGACCCAAACCGTCCGACCTACCAGAAAGGTATAAGGTAACAGTTTGGACGATCGGGAAGTGCCACCCAATTTAGACCGGAACCCAGTGGGGGAGGCATCCACAGGGACCGTACCCTCCTTCCCCTACCACCAACCTCTCGGAAGGACTTACGGACCCACATGTTTAACGTGATCGTACTCCGCGTGAACACGGAGGCAGTTTTGGCAGTGGCTGGAATCGAACCCGGGCCAACCGAGTGCAACTCCAGCGCGCTAACCACTGGGCTACCGCGCCCAGAGAATTGCCGTGTGTGCAATTATTCAAGGTAAAGTGTTGTCACAAAGGGGGTATTATTTTATCATAATAAAAGTGCTGTGTTTAGTGATTGCATCATTGTATTTGAATTACCACAGTAAATTTAATGACCTACAAAACCAGAAATTACTGTTCGTGGGGCTATACTAACGAATTAATTCTATTTTGATTAAATTCAACAGTTTTGGTGATTTGATGTAGAACTATGTCTCTTAATATATGGTACTAGTACGCTAGTGGATAGGCGAAATTATTTAAAAAGTTACACGAGTGGGTATGTTGAATTTAGGTTTTTCTGGCAGACAGCAGTTTTACAAATAATCTGGGGTGAATCTCCATTGAGAGATTGAACTAACGTAATTTTAGTTCATAATTAATATTAAACTACGAAAAAAGTATATTATCAGTTTTCATTCGTGTTCTTTTAATTTTTTTTAAAAAATTAATTATTTTGCAAGTTAGCAAAATATCTATCAATCCGATGAATAGAATGCATTTTACTGATCTGTGCTAATAATCTGTCCATCCGCTTCAGTTGCGATCATCGGCGCAAGTGTATATGCGCTAACTGGACGTGTCCAGTTGCAAAATTGGGGTGACGGCTGATACTAAAAGTATGCAAATAAAATAAGAAAGTAAAACCCAAACAGTAGTTTCGTTCTTCTTTCTTTCTACTTTCTCTTTCTCGTTTAGATTTGTTTACTCGAGCTGGACTATTTTTCATGACTGAGCAGGTATCATACCTTTTATATCCCTGGCATAGTGCAAACATATATTCCCAGCATTAACAAAACTATCGCCACTGTTCCAGGAATTATCCTATTTCTCCATTTCCCCAACTTTAAATTTCGAATTATTCGAAATACAATCATTAGAATTACTAACAATTCCTTCTAGTTCCAGTTTTCTACATAATATTTTTACGCATAAAATTTCATGGCAATACCCTCATTGGCGTACAGAAATTATCTCCACAAGAAGAGTGAGTACACTAATAACATAAATCTTCAACAGTGGATTCCCTGAAAAATTATTTAAAAAAACAGACAGTATAGTCTGGAAAATGTTGTTAGAGCAAATTACTCAGTTGTAACCGGTAGTGTGATTAGTTTTTATCGTGAGTAATGCTATTTCTTAACACATAGAATTTCAGTAAAGTACTGCTGTCTCAGCGAGAAATTGAATATCAGCTGATGGAATGGCGCCCTAGCCATTGAGGTACTGAGATGGTTATATTTCCATTCAATTTTAAAGTTTCTTTCTATATAACTACAAGGAAAATGCGGAAAAATAAGATACTTCACCATAAAAATACAAATGTTGATTCGGAGTCAAACAAAAGTAAAACTATTCATTGAATTGAATGCAATAGAAGATATACAATTTTGACATTCTCAATTTATTAAAAATCAAAATTATAGAATATAAAGAAGTTTGAGAAATGAGTCAATTTTAATACATTTTAAAAAATGTTTCTTTAGCATCTAATTTTGATACACATTTCTGACTTTATTTTCTTCCTAAAAAAATTAAATAAAGATATTGTTTTCTGGAATTTCAAAATGGGAATCAAGCACGTTGTAGCAATGGAAGCATCTTCTTATAAAGAAGAAAAGACTAAACGTTGTATTAAGAATCTCCTTACGTACTGAATTAATGCATAGCTACAAAATATGCATTAAGTAGGCGATTTATTGTACAATATGGTTCTCCCTATTATTATATTCCTTTTAGTTTGATGATTTTAGTTCGCACTTAAGTATAAAATATGTGAGTATTTTAAATTCAGTACCCGTAACTTCGGTTTCTAAGTTGAAGGTTTCACTTCTTTCACTTCTTCATTTTGCTTTCTTTATCAGCTATCAATACCACTGAGTATTTACGGTCTTGAAACTGAAGATGTACTTAATCTTTTTGACATTTTACTCCTTATTACTTTCCCTACAATACATAGCAATGTATAAAGAAAGTATTGGAATCATATTGAAAATCGCAACACGAGTTTTCGAGGGATCTACACTTTTTCGGACTTCTAGAGTACGAAAAAACTATTTTTATCGTGACGTTGGTGTGTGTGTGTGCATGCAATGTATGTATCCATTCTAACTCAAACTAATTGACAAAATTTCATAAAATCTTATAAGTAAGTCACTTGTGGGTGACTCTGGTGCTGATTAAATTTTCGTACGATACGAGATAAAAGAACCTGCCTTTTTTTGCAGAATAGTCCTCAAAAATCGTCAAAATCTAAAATAACAAATCACATCTGCTCAAATGTGTTACTTAAATGCATGTTTTATACTTAATTTTTTTACTATGAAAAGAATAAGGCAAACCCATTACTTTTGGACTAGCCGCTTTTGAGATATTTTATTTTTTCTCATTTTTACTGAGCTGCCTTTGAAAATACGTCCAGCTACCAAATAAAAGCGAAAATTGAATTAAAAGTGCAAATTTAATATGATTTCAACTTATGCTTTTTATTTTTGTGCGATTAAACTCAATTTAATGAAATATTAAAGAAATAAAGGGTAAATGAATGAGTCTGTAGGGATAGTCCTGTGCTGCCCACATCAAATTAATTTTTACTGTACTCCTCTAACTGGGGATCTATATAGAGAAAATTACCTTAGAGCAAAAGCTAAGATACATACCCAAGTCATTTCTCAAACCCCTTATGATTTAAAACAGGTTGTAATTTATCACTTTCTCATAGGTAAAATTGAGAAAGTATTATTTTCCCGAAAGTGTTCAATTTCGAGTTTTTTATGTTTTCAGACCTTCTGAATACATTTTCACTATTTTTGGAGTGACGACCATCTGTCTGTCTGATGTCTGCGGGCGATTTTTTGTGTACACAATAGCAGCCACAAATATTAATGGATTTTCACGGAATACAATAGCAGCCACAAATATTAATGGATTTTCACGAAATACAATAGCAGCCACAAATATTAATGGATTTTCACGAAATACAATAGCAACCACAAATATTAATGGATTTTCACGAAATACAATAGCAACCACAAATATTAATGGATTTTCACAAAATACAACAGCAGCCACAAATATTAATGGATTTTCACAAAATACAATAGCAGCCACAAATGTTAATGGATTTTCACGAAATACAATAGCAACCACAAATATTAATGGATTTTCACGAAATACAATAGCAGCCACAAATATTAATAGATTTTCACGAAGTACAATAGCAGACACAAATATTAATGGATTTTCACGAAGTACAATAGCAGCCAGAAATATTAATAGATTTTCACGAAGTACAATACCAGACACAAATATCAATGGATTTTCACGAAATACAATAGCAGCCACAAATATTAATGAATTTTCACGAAGTACAATAGCAGCCACAAATATTAATGGATTTCCACGAAATACAATAGCAGCCACAAATATTCATATATTTTCACGAAGTTCAATAGTAGCCACAAATATTAATGGATTTTCACGAAATTTTATATTCAGTTTGCTATCAAAAAATCTAGAAATAGATAGAATTTTTTTTAAATTCGAGCAATTTTATTATATTTAATATGGCAGCCTAGAGCAAAATTTAACATAATCATGCATGGGTTTATGTGAGGGTCAATGATTACTTGAATTAGTAGTTTTAATCATTGTTGTGAAAAATATCCGTGACACAATTGTTTTTGCTCGTGATGTCATTAACCCCCATTGTAGGGGGGGGGGAGGGGACAAGTTACTTCCCTCTATGGTGTGGGGGTACATTGGCAAGTAGGGTATCAATCCAAATATTTTTTCAAACATTTTAAAGTAAATGGTAACAAGTTATAGTTGTTATCATTATGACCCACGATATCAATTTTTCAAATTTTCCCTTGTAAAATTTGAAAAATGTGAATCTGGTACGAGAAATTCAAGTTCAGCCACACTCCATTGAATTTTTTAGTTGATTTCTTATCAAGCTATGTGTTCGAATTTCGTATAAGATTACATAAGACGATTTCCAAGATACAGATTGTGACATGTCCTTTAATTTCAGGTATACCTATGGAAAACCAGTCAAGGGAAAATTATTTCTAAACACCTCACTTGAATCGTATTTTTTACTTACTGAGAAGGTCCCTGTTTTGGAATACGAAGGAAAGGTAAAAATAATCGATTTCAGTTTATTTTACATTAGACTATAAAAGGGAATGACATAATTATCTTATGGAAATTTGAATTGGATTTATTTGCGATTACATATTAAAATCACTGATGCGATTGATAGTGCTATAGGACCCAGTATCCAAGATGGGAAATGTGAAACACAAGGAGCATGAGATCGCTGCAGAATTAATACGTCGGAGAAGTATTCACAATTTGGAGCGATCACGACCGTCCGGGGAAATATGTTTCACTTGTTTCGGTTTTGTTGTAATTTCCATATTGTATTTTCGACTCTTCGAAGGTCCAGCTCGACCAGCTCACGCTAAATTTGGACCAAATTTCGCTGCTTCTGTGCGAAAATAGTTATGATCTATTTAAACGACATATATGACGCTTATACATAGAATTGCTATATAAATCAAAACGCTCTGCCGCGCCATGCATTTTAGTCAGATACAAATCGCACTGATAACTGGGTATTTTCATTTAGACTGCCGAGATATTTTTTTGTATCCTTCACAGCTTTTTAAGATATTTAGACACTTAATTGTAGATAATTACGTTTTAGAATCTTGCTCGCGGGGGACATTGTGCACATCGCTAGCACACGTTTTTGTACATTTTACAGAATATATTAAATCCGCTCAATAGAATTAGACACCTCAATAGAAGTAGCTCGCATATTTTCAATGCGAAAATCTTTCAGAAAACATTCCATTTTAAATGTACGCATTTGGGCGTCAGGGCTGCCACCCCAAAACAATCTCTTTAACTGAATAGAAAGGATTATACTTCCTGGAAAGTTAGTAATTCGAATAACAGTTTAATGTTAGAATTTTGATAATTGGTTCTAAAAATCATTACCTTTTATTATTTAATGTTAAAATATGTTCTTTTAATGTATAACATGCATTTGTCTTTCAACAAATTTTTTAGATTGATGGATGCTTTGAATACAAAATTAACGTCTCCTTGATTGAAACAGATTATTTCAGCAGACACAGCAGAATACAAATCAAAGCAAATGTTGAAGAGTCCGGCACAGGTAAAATTGCTGATTTATTTTCTAATAATAAAGTTTTTATACGAAAACAGGACGTTGGTTTGTTCGAATAGTAAAACCTACGGAAAACTTACTTTTAATGTGAATAACATCTATAGTTGTGGTATATCTGACTGAAATCGGAGCATTACAAAAAATGTAGACACTTTGGACGCTTATGTCTCCAAAACTAATAAGTAAATTTGTAAAGAATTTTTAACTGTTTTGTCGAAAATATTGTTCGATTTGTGAATACATAAAAATAATTTCAATATTTTAAATATCTGAACAATTTTATATACATTTTAAGTTTTTGTCCGAGCGAATTTTTGCATAGCTTTGCTTACTTTCATTCGAAATGTCTTCTGAACTGTAACAGATAGATAGAAATAGTAAGAGATAAAAATGTTAAGTAGGAAATCCAGTTTCCAGATTGATTAATTTTCACAAAGATCGTAAATTTTTCGAGAAATCGTGGTGTGAAGTTTAAAAATTTCAAATTTTTAGTGTTTATATCTCAAAAATTGCAAATGCCAGCTGTAAACTATAAGAGATAATTTGTAGCCCTTTGAATTCTGAATTTTAGTATTTGGATTTATTTTGAGAAGGTAGTTCTAATTTCGATATTTTAGTATTTTGAACTATTTTGAAGAAGCGGTTCTGATTTTAATAATTTAGTATTTTAAACTGATTAGAAAATGTCTAAAGACTCCCCCTAAAGTCTCCCAGAAAAAAAATATTTTTCACGCAGATCTATTTTGGCTTCAATGGAGTTATATTTCATGAAGAAATAATTTCTATCTAAAATTTTGGATCAAAATAAGTTTTCTTACATTAGCTACGACGGTAAACATATGCTAGTTTCTGTATAAACATTTATAAATATATGGTTACTTAAAAAACGGTTTATTTTTACTACATAACAGATGCTATAGGAGAGGGCTTTATTTGAGAACATTGAGAACAAGATAATCATTAATGTCAAGTGATTAAACATGATCCCATTATCGTGCATTCTTTTGTTTGATTAACTTTTCCCTGTATTTAAATATCTATGTTTCTTTACTTACAATCTATGGTTATTGAGTTCAAATCCTTCCCTTGCAGGTGTTCAAAGAAATGAAACCCAGTATATTCAGCGGGAATTTACTCCTCTCAAACTCAATTTCATCCAAGAAAATCAAAGGCAATTCTACAAACCAGGATTACCTTATAATGGAAAGGTAAAAAAAAATGCGTATTTAAATTAAGTCATTTTAATTTGTTCTTAAGTTAATGATTGCAGATGCTTTAAAGGTTTTTAATCAGTGGATTTTGCACTTTCTTGCAATGCATGGAAAATATAAAGAGATATAAAATTGAAATTTGAAGTTTCTAAGGATTTACACATCTGAAGTATCCATCACACTAATCAACTATTATTTTTATCTCAATCATTCGCTACCTCCCTGTTCTCCTTCCCTCCTTTCCATCTATCATCTCTCCCTTCGTTTTTTAAAGGGCATACAAAAATCAGAAAACCATAAAATATATGTCTAACTACAGACATATATATGTGTATGCATAAATAAAAGTTGTTTAAAATTCGAAACTGTTCAAAATTCTCTAGAACATTTTTTTTACAAGTGCATTTAAATTCCCCTTGCATGTTATTTACTCAATAGGTATAAATAATGAAAAGCAATTTTCAGTTTACGGTTTCATTATATTTCTTTCTCTGCAAAGGGAGAGAAACATCCATTGACTCCAGTAGAATTCTATGGGCACTTCATAACACAACTTCTATCCTGGTGACGAAAACGGGTTAGACATAAATAACAAGGTATTTCATGGAAAGAGATGGAACTTTCAGTTATCATGTCATTTTATTTGGCCAAAAAGGGTATTTTCTAGTCAAAATTTGAAGGTTAACATCGTTATGTCTGTGGCAGCAGTCGACTCTGCTCCTGACAAAAGACATCGAAGATGACAGGAACATCCGTTCCTACATCCTGGCAACATGTCTCTTAAGAGTTCCGTTCCTACATGTCTCTTAAGAGCGACTAACATTTAGAAAAACTCCTGGTACTCCGGGACAACGTCAGATAGGTCTTCTAAGTATTACTTAAATGTTTCTTTATGAAACTACACCGGATAAACTGTTCTTAAGATATTTCCGATTAAAGACGTAAATCTCTTATCCGAAACATTTCAGCCCATAATAGAATTAAAACAGTCATTTATCAATGGAAATTAGTTACTGAAAAAAAATTAATTAATGACGTTATCAGTGTTGGAATGTACAGAAATATATTTATCATTGGTATGAAGGTGATAAATCAACTGGCGTGTAAAGCTAATAACTCAATTGGTGTGTGAAGGTGATAAATCAATTATAATATCATGGACATTACAATGTTAAGACAATATGATACATCCCCTGGAATACACACATTTTGGTAAAATTCAAGTTCCATATTTTATGTTTTGTAGAATCTGAAATTGATATTTTTATTTACAGCTGGCAGTAAATAATCCGGATAATACTCCAGCACCGGATGAAGGCATCGAAATTTGCTACACTGTGTCCAGAGAAAGGATCCTGAGCAACTGGTGGGCTTCTAAAAAAGTGAAATTCTGCAAGAAATACACTTCTGATTCAAATGGGCTGATTGAGTACATCCTGCCACCACAGAGCACAGATTCTCTTGAAATTACTATCGACGTATGTTAAATGTTTATCAGTGTTCATTGCATTCATTCGCGCTTTCCTTACTTACTTTTGCATTTATACTATGTTGCTTTATAATGCGTGTCCCTAATGCCATTGTCAAATCACGAATAGTATAAAAACAGCGTTGAATTTTTTTTTTCCTGCAAATAAAGCGGTAAATGTAACATTTTGTTTTAAATGTCTAAACCATTTCATGGTTTACGGCACATTTTAGCATTGTAAAACATTGTAAAATTTCCAAATTAAAATCCATTGTAAAATTTTAAATTTTGCAAAACATTAAAGAATTTTCAATTTTTCAAAATTATTGTACTGACCTAAACACAAATTTACGTTTAAATTTACATCATTCATTCTAATTAGATAAAATTAAATTTCGATGATTTTTATTTTCTTTATATACAATAATATATAAGGAAAGCATTGTGACGGGGTCGAGAATTCGAATTCGAGTTTTCGACGGCAGAGTACGTTTCAAGCATCCCTGATCACGAATCAAACATTTTTGAAGTGATGTGTGTGTGTGTGTGTCAGTGAGTCTGTGGAGACGATAACTGACCCGAATGGACCTATTAGAACGAAATTTGGTACAAAAATCACAATCTGTAAACACTGGAAGCCTATTGTTTTTATACGCAATCGAATGTTCAGAACCCCCCCCCCTAAATTTTTAAATGAAATTTTGAAAAAATCGTCAAAAAATCAAAACCTCCAATAAAGTTACACAAATAGACATTTCTTATGTAATTTTTCAATAGAAAACAATTGACATAAAGTTTAGAACGCTAACATGAACCGTTCTCGAGATATTGTACATTTTTCAAAAAAATTATCAAAAAGTCATATAAAATAAAAAAATATATTTCCTATTGAGAAACATGCTCAATTTCCATATGTAATACCATGCGATAAATTTGTTGACATCATTCTCGTGGATCTAGCTCGTTCCATTCATGAAAAAAAATACTTTTGAGTAATACTTTTGTATTTGAACGCCAATAGTCATTTATCTGCTGTAAGAATAACTTATTTTTTCATCCATAACGCTTGGCGAGATTTTGGCGACGAATTTGGTGGAATATGGCCAACTTGGCGACTTTTTTAAATGTTGTTAAATTAACGAAAAACTCGCCAAATGGATAAAAATGACAAGAAATCAATTAAAATGACGACTCATTGACGAAAATTCAACATCTTGGAAAAAATATAAATAACTACTATAAAAATATTTTATTTTTTTTACTGTAAAAGTAGTAAATATATTGCATTATATAAGGAAAGTCATCTGCTGCCCACATCAGATTTTTTAATATTTATATTTTAATAAAGAATATATTCAATAATAGTTTTATTAATTATTAAATCAAATTAATAGTAGAGTGTAGATTAATCGATTTTTTAAAGCTGCTTACCAGTGCTCAAGGAATGCACTTTTTACTAGAAAGTTCCTATAATTGGCTTGTAAAATTATTTTACATTCTCTTTATGATGTCATATATTAGGATATACATTCCCTGTCTCTCTAGAAACAACTATATGTATTATGTGAAATATATCGATTTCAGTTTAGAAAAACGTAACTCTATTTGTCTATCTATCTATCTGCCTATCTGTCTGTCTATCTGTCTGTATATCTATCTATCTGACTGTCTATCTGTCTATCTATCTATCTATATATATATATATATATATATATATATATATCTGATAGTGATCTATATATCTCTGTGTATCTATCTGTCTGTCTATGTGTCTGTCTATCTATCTGTCTACCTATCTATCTGTCTGTCTATATGTATGTCTATCTATCTGTCTGTCTATCTA
Source organism: Amaurobius ferox (assembly GCA_951213105.1). Lineage (NCBI taxonomy): Eukaryota > Metazoa > Arthropoda > Arachnida > Araneae > Amaurobiidae > Amaurobius > Amaurobius ferox. The sequence goes on from OX578140.1 coordinate 76,426,054, forward strand.
TCTATCTGTCTATATGTATATCTATCTGTCTGTCTATCTGTCTGTCTGTCTGCCTATATATCTATCTGTCTATATATCTGTCTACATATCTGTCTGTCAATCTGTCTGTCTATATATCTGTCTACATATCTGTCTGTCTATATATCTATCTGTCTACATATCTGTCTGTCTATATCTATCTATCTATCTATCTATCTATATATCTATCTATCTATATATCTGTATGTCTATCTGTCTATCTATCTGTCGATCTGTCTGTCTATCTGTCTATCTGTCTCTCTGTTAATCTATCTGTCTATCTATCTGTCTGCCTATATATCTGTCTGTCTATCTACCTATCTATCTGTCTATCTATCTGTATGTCTATCTGTATGTTTGTCAGTATATCTGTATGTCTATCTGTCTCTCTATCTGTCTATATGTATGTCTATCTATCAGTCTGTCTATCTATCCATCTATCTGTCTCTCTATCTGTCTGTCTCTCTATTCATCTGACTATCTACCTATATGTCTGCCTATCTATCTATCTATCTAGCTATCTATCTATATATCTATCTATATATCTGTCTATCTGTCTCTCTATTTATCTGCATATATGTCTGTCTATCTACCTGTCTGTCTATTTTTTTATATATAGCTATTTTTATATAGAGTCTATTTTTTGTATATTTGCTTCGTACCGCAAAAACTATTGCATATAAAAATATGAAATTTGGTACACTTGTAAAAAAAGCTTTGGGAAAGACACTGAAATAAACCGTTAATATATATATATATATATATATATATATATATATATATATATATATATATATATATATATATATATATATATATATATATATATATATATATATATTGTAGTTTAAGAAATATTTAATGTCAAAATCAAAGAGAAAATATTTGAGCTGCGAGTTCGCGTCCTGGATAGACTAACAATAACAATACCACGAATTTTTGCAGACAGGTACCTAAATGGGAGAATTTTTGCAGGACGAAGTCCTTGTTTTTAATTTCGATGTAGTTTGAGATATTTTACTTTTTATGCACTTCAGAAACGAACTTTCTTTTTCGTATCGGCAATTTCTCTGTCTCGTACCGTATACAAAAATATAAAATTTGGTACATTTATTGAGAAATAATAGGGTAACACAATAAAATAAACTATTTATCGATTTAAACTTTAGTTTGGCATGAAATAGATCGCGAAGCGAACTTATGTTCAAAGAGTTCAGTTTTTGGATTCCCTGGGCTAAGAAAAATCCCTGTTTTTTCCTCCTGTGGAAAATAGGCAGGGATAGAAAAGAGATTTTTGAAAGTAGAATTTTTAGAAAAGTTATATATGAAGCGAGTTCTGCTAGCGCAGCGAATAGGAGTCGAAGCCTCCCGAAGGGGTTGCAAGCAGGGGGGCAGGGACCCCTAGTTATATATATATATATATATATATATATATAATATGCAATGGATTTTTATACAATGGATCTGGATTTTATAAACAAATCAATGGCACACCCATGGGGGGTGGATGTTCATCTCTACTTGCCGATTTTTAGTTATCAAAGTATGAACAAGGAACTCAAATTATTAACGAGATGCCATATTTCCGCTTCGTTGACGATGTTTTAATTGGAATATCTGATAGAACTTTTATTTTTGACTTTAGTTTTTATCCATCTAACTTGGAGCTCATAGAATCTGAACATAATAACATAGATGAAATAGATTTCTTGGATATCACTATATATTATGATCATCAAGAAAAACTGTGTTATAAGATATTTGATAAAAGACGTAATTTTAATTGCACAATCAATTACTTCACTCATTGGAATACTAATATGAGTATAACTATACAAATTAATGTGATCATTAATCATTTTGCGAGATACAGACGTTTATATTCAACTGATAAACAGATTGATATTTGCATACTACGTCTAATAATGGAAGCCTTAAAACATTCATACCCACCTCATTTCATAAAACATTATTATATGGCATATTGTGAAAAGTACCGTAAAGAAATATATGCTAATTTTGATGATTTGTTACAACTCAACTCCACCCGTTTGGAATTAGATACTCTGTAACCATGACCTTATCTATCTCTACATCTGGAATTCATCATGGTTTTCTTCTATGGACTTCTAACTACGTAGCGCATCTATGAACATCATTTTTAAGACTTTATACATGGTTAGATTATATTTTTATGCATACTTGTTTCATTTCTTTTTATATGCTTTTGTATGTTCTTGTGACTTTAAGATCTTCATTCCGGGATTCCGTTTTTTCCCCTGGCATACTGTTGATTATTGTTTCGGGCATGTAGTGGTTTCTGGAAGTGTTTCCTGGGATTAAAAGCATGCTTAAACCAGGTAACGGGGTCGCAATCCCCTTTGACCTCTCTACAACCCCGTAAACACACAACTTCTAATTATATTAATCCATTTTCAATCTCATTTTTTCTTATCGTACTTTGAGGCTTAGATAGAGCAGCAAATGCGCCTTACTATTCCTTGGATTTTATATTTTATATTTCATTTTGATTGTACTTGAGTAATATGTATAATATATATATATATATATAATACGAGGAATATGCATAATATATATATATATATATATATATATATATATATATATATATATAATACAAGGGAGCCCTGCCCCCTGCTAGCTCCGTTCGCGCAACTTCCTTCAGGAGGCTTCGCCTCCTACTCGATGCGCTCGTTTCATATCTATCTTTCCTAAAAATTCTACTTTCAAAAATCTATTTTCTATCCCTGCCTATTTTCCGCAGGAGGGGAAATCAGGGATTTTTCTTAGCCCAGGGAATCCAAAAACCGCATTCCTTGACCATGAGCTCGTTTCGGAAGCTATTTCATACCAAACTAAAGTTTAAATCGATAAACAGTTTATTTTATCGTGTTTTCCTAGTATCTATATATATAAAAAAGAAAAATATATATGTATGTATATTAGTATGTATATATGAATGATCCAACATCACGGGGGGACGACTGAACAGAATTTGATGAAATTTAGTGGGTACTCTTGAAATAGCCTCACTTAAAATTTAGTCCATGTTTCGAGTTTCTACAGCCAGGCGTTCTCGAGATATTAATGAAAAACGAAACTTCCCAGGAGTTCAACTCTCTAACCCCATGATTCCCAACAAAAAAGGTTGGACATCGTTGGTTTAAAACGTGAAAGTCAATTAAATCTCTTGAGTTTTCTGAGAGTTTATTGAACGTATTAGTCACTTTTGAAAATCGCAGGTTTGAAATATGAATTTAAATGGAAACTCTATCATCATGGTTTACTTTCCACAGGCTTACTCAACAACGAAAAGTATTAAGGAATCAAAATGGTTATTTAATTATCAGCATTTTGTGAGGTTTAATGGTTATTTAATTATCAGCACTGTATATCGTGACAAGTCATTTGACTCTGCTGTGAACACCGATGATGCAGTTAATTACCCGCTGGAATGTCTGAACTTCCTTGAGCCACCTAGAATGCCTTCTCATATCTTGAAGTTAAAGAAAGAATCACCAATAATGCTTCTCCGGAATTTGGACCCACCAAAACTATGCAACGGAACACGGCTCTGTCAAAAATATTTTACCAAATGTCATAGAAGCCACGGTATGAATGGGAAAGGCAAAAGGAGAGGACGTAATCATATCTCAAATACCATTGATACTAACCGATCTACCATTTAACTTCAAACGAGTCCAGTTTCCATTTCCCACTGACATTTGTGATGCCTATCAACAAAGCTCAAGGACAAACCTTTAAGTTTGCAGGTGTGAATTTAGAAAGTTCTTGCTTCTTTCATGGCTAATTGTATGAGGCATGCTCAAGAGTAGGGACTTCATAAAATTTGTATGTTTTAACACCGGGTGGAAAATAAAAAAATCTGATGTAGGCAACACATGACTTTCCTTATATAATGCAATAAATTTACTACATTTACAGTACAAAAAATAGGTTTTTCTTATAGTAGATACTCATATTCTTTCCAAGATATTGAATTTTCGACAATTAGTCGTCATTTTCATTGATTTAGCGTCATTTTAATCCATTTGGCGAGATTTTCGTTAATTTGACAACATTCCAAAAAGTCGCCAAGTTGGCAAAACTCCGCCAAATTCGTCGCCAAAATCTCGCCAAGTTTTACTGACGGAGAAATATGTTATTCTTATAACAGATAAATGACTCGGCGTTCAAATACAAAAATATTACTCGAAGTATCTTTTCTCATGAATGGAACGAGCTAGATCCACGAGAATGATGTCACCCAATTTATTGCATGGTATTACATATGAAAAGTGAACATGTTCCTCAATAGGAAATATATATTTTTTTATTTTATATGACTTTTTAATAATTTTTTTTAAAAATGTGAAATATCTCAAGAACGGTTCATGTTAGCGTTCTAAATTTTATGTTAATCGTTTTCTAATGAAAAATTACATAAGAAATGTCTATTTGCGTAACTTTATTAGCGGTTTTGATTTTTTGACGATTTTTTCAAAATTTCACTCGAAAATTTAGGTGGGTTCTGAACATTCAATTACGTTTAAAAACAATAGGCTTCCAGTGTTTATGGATTGTGATTTTTGTACCAAATTTCGTTCGAATCGGTCCATTCGTTCGTGAGTTATCGTCTCCACACACACACACACACAGATATCACTTCAAAAATGTCTGATTCGTGATCAGGGATGCTTGAAACGTGCTCTCCCGTCGGAAACTCGAATTCGAATTTTCGACCCCGTCACAATACTTTCCTTATACATTATGTATATAAGGAAAGTAAAAAAATGTGGTTTACAAGCAAGCATTGCTGTAAAAGCTAACAAATTAGGATAATGTCATTTAATTTATTAACATTTTCATATTTACCTAGAGTTTAAGAGTCATTTTAGTTTTCCTTTCAAACTGTACATGTTGACTGTGCATCAATTGTGGACACCTAATAATCGCATTCCGCGACGCTGCCCGGAGGGCCTAGATGCGAAGGGCGTGCCGGAAGCAGCTATGACTTATATAATGCAATGATTCTCTTTTCTTACATAATGCAATGAATTTATTTCTTTCACAGGGAAAAAACAATGTATAAGATTCACGACTTTGTATATTCCGGTGTAATTTTTATCAGAGTTTTGCTTCGTAAATCCCGAGCAATGTCGGGTAATCGCTGCTAATTTCTCTATAAATGTACCAAATTTCCTATTTTTGTATGTTATAGTTTTTACGGTACGAGACAGAGAAATCGGTAGACGTGCCGATACAAAAAAAATTCACTTCAGAAGCGCATAAAAAGTAAAATATCTCAAAAACTACATCGAAATTAAAAAAGGGACTCCGTCCGTCCTGCAAAAATTCACCCATGTAGGTACCAACCTGCAAAACTCAGTGGTCTTGCTATTGTTAGTCTATCCAGGATGCGAACTCGTAGCTCAAATATTTTGTCTTTAACTTTAACATTAAATATTTATTAAACTACAATATATATCAAAACACTGTTTCTTTCAGCGTATTCCCCAAAGCTTTTCTATAAGTGTAAAAAATTTCATATTTTTATATGCAACAGTTTTTGCAGTACGAAGCAAAGAATCTCGAGAAACGAGAAATTTGTCAAACGGCGGCGTCAGCTACTTATTATATATATATATATATATATATATATATATAATGTATGTATATATGTATGTATGTATATATATATATATATATATATATATGCATATATGCATATATATATGCATATATATAATTTAAAACTACACTCCTCTTGAGTGCCAAGTACTAGCATATGTTAACTTCTTTGCAGTTGTATATACAACTCTTTTATAGTTACTATTGCATACAATACTTTGAGCACACATCATCTTTTAAACTATACTAATTACATATATAATTTTTCGGCATGATTATCCTATCTCTAACTTTTATCCAAACTTTAATTTCCTGCCTTTGGTCATTTTTTTTATCTAGACAAGAGATAATTCCATAGTTCTCAAATTTTTGTCACAGTGACAATGTATTTGAAACACATTTCCATCTTTCAGGCGAAATCTTTGAAATATATGGAAGATCGTATGGGAACATATCGTCAAAACTCCTTGAACCAGCCTCAAACAAGCATGTCGTTGACTCCGTGGTTCTCTCCATCTGGAAGTTTCATCCAGTTACAGCCAGTTCAAGAAACTTTGTTCTGTGGAGGCAAAAAGAGCTTCAAGCTCCTTTTTACCTCCAAAACGGGGCGCAACTTCAAGTTTCACTACCAGGTACCCTTCTATTTTAATTATCATTTAATTACGGCTAAGATGAACTTAAATACATATTTCCTGTTTCCGTGGATACTTATTAAGATATAATAAGGTTTATGGCGTACTGTTGTTATTTGTACATCTGACGACTAAATTGGTGAAAACCCACAACTTAGAGAGTAAAGTACTTGCAGTGGGTATTACTGTTTTTTTCCGATCCTGTGATCTAATCAAATATTTTGCTTCTCATTTCTCAGAATATCATTTATCCGAGCTTCGATATGATCTGATGGGTTCCTGTAGAGGAGGGAATTCACCCTCAACCTCTCCTCTTAGCGGAGCCACTAGTAAACTGATGACTTAGAACAAATAAATACCCTGCAGCAAAATTAATTTGCTTCTTTCTTTCTCAGGAGAAATGAACAGATTAGATATGCGGTTATATAGGATGGCTAGTTATTTAACATTTGATGCGATAACGGAATGTTTTTCCTCAATATTATAATAAGTTTTCAAAATATTCTTTTATTGGTTATCTGACTTATTTAGATGAAATCAAGATTATCTAAATATCATTATTAACACTTTCCAACATAGTAGAAAAGAGTTTATGACTTTGTTCATTTATTCTGTCTGTCTGTCTGTCAGTCTGTCCGTCCGTTAGCACGATAACTGCCGTAAAAATGACTTCATCAAAATGAAATTTTAGTATGTTGTTCAGACGATCTGTGGGACGGACCTATGGGAATATAAATGAATAATATCACCCAATTAGTTTTGGATTGAACCCGGGTTGAAGAAATGAAATACATTGAATCCTATGGGACCTATTTTTTCAAACATTTTTTAAGCGGATTTAAAATTCACAAATTGCTTCGAAAGTTTTAGAAAATATTCAAATTACCCCATAAAATATATACAATTTTTCAGCAAAATATATTTGGTAGTTTTTTAAATAAAAATTAAAATAATAACTACACCCATGTTCTATGAAGAGATCACGTGACCCACGTCAAAATAAAATATGGCATCCATCTTATGTCAAAATCGGGATTTTGAAAGTTTCTTTTAATTTTTATTTAGTGTTGCATACTTCCTAAAACCGTTTTATTTTTGCTTAATTTCTGTGAACCTATATTCTGAAACAACGCAATTATAATATATTTGAATTTAAATGATCAATGGCATCCATCTTGTGTCAAAATCGATATTTTTAAAGTTCTTTTTAATTTATATTTAGTGTTGTATCCGTCCTAAAACCGCTTTATTTTTGCTTAATTTCTGTGCATCTATATTCTGAAACAACGCAATTATAATATTTTTTAGTTTTAATGATTATCAAACTTTGATTATTTCTACAACGAAGCCTAATTTTGACTTATGCAGAATATGAACACATCAAGCAGTAAGATGAGTTGTATAAAAATTTCTAAATTTTTAACGCAAAATCATTTAGCTCTGGAGTCTAGAATAAGCTGATATTAATGGCATACTCATTGACTTTACATAGAAAAGCAGTCTATTTTATATAATTGCCTTTTTCGGTGAAGTTTTAAGCATAGAGTTAGAAAGTACTTTTACCTCCATGGTTTTAAGATTTTGTGTAAAATAAATTATTGTAGTATTTTAATGAATGAAAGGAATGGAATAAAAGTGTATGAATGAAATATTTACTGATTTTACATAGAGAGCCAAACGATTTATATTTTGATGACGTCATTTGAATATAGTTACATACATTACATTGAATATAGTTACATTGAATATAGTTACATTGAATATAGTTACATCATTTGAATATAGTTACATAGATAGCCAGGCGATTTATATTCCAATAACGTCATTTGAATAAAATTAATTTTTTTCGATGAAGTTTTAAGTTTTCAAATATAATAAATTATTGTAGTATTGTGATAATTTAAAAAATATTACCGATGCATGTATCGTCATTTAGAGATGTTTAAACGAAATTTCATTGCAGTTGGAAAGTGTTTCCTAATGAATGCTTTATGCATTATTGATCTTTCTTGTTTTATCTAAAATCGAAAAATCCATACAATAATTAAATATGTTCACTTTTATCACATGAATTAAATCTCTACAAGCATTTTTAACCATAAATAAGTGAACATAATTTGTTAGTATTAAACTTAGCCATTCTCGATGCATTAGAAATGTTATTTTTCAAGGGAAGTATCGAATGACATGAAACAATTTATTCTTATTTTAATCGATTACAATATTGATTTGCAGAAATATATAGTAATAAGAAAGCTTTGATTTGTGGTATTGTTTTACAATGACATCAAAGTTTGCTAATCTCTAGCGAAGTCGTATGATGGATACATGTTTATCCACACTGTCTCATTTTTACACTCTATGGTTTTTAACATCGATCCGTCTGGCCGCCATGAACTCTGACTCAGGGAATAAAGCACATGATTTTAAATAAATCTCAATGGTGTCCATTGAGGTTTCTAAAACCTTACTACTTCATATTTTTTAAGAAATCACAACTTTATTATCAATGGAAGTGTGGCGATTGCTTGTAATCGGAAGCGGTCTTTCATCGGAAACATCGGAGTCGGGAAGGAACTTAGTTGCTTTGCGAAGTCGTCATCAGCTGTTGGGTAGCACTATTTGCGTCTGCGAGCATGCTTGTCTCTGAGAGAGCAGTCTTATATGAGCAGTAATTTATTGCTGTTGGCAGAGTATTGCTCCATTGTTGGCATCCGTAGAGAATTGTTCCATATGCTCGGGCGTTCAAGTCCATAGGGTCACCATTGCGGGGTTTATGGTTTGCTTGTTTGTGTGGGCTGAACCTGACATGCGGTATTAATGCCCAGCACAATCCCCCGACATTTGTTGTTGTTGTTTTGTTCTCTAGGCAGAACGTTACCTTGCGTAAAATAACATTTATTTACATTAAATTTTACAAATATATATACAGCATACTAATACTTTGCAGAGAGATTCTGCGGCAAGCGGATAAATCCTGACTGTTGGAACGTTAAGTTCGAAGCAGTCGGAAGGAGGTTTCGACTGCGTGGTTCCAAAGTTCGAAAGCAAATCTACCGATCGAGATTTCAGGAGCGAGTCTCTGTCCTAAAAGATGTAAGTTCTTTTCTAAACTGAATTTTGTAAACGCCCCAGAAGGAGTGACCGACCATCTTATTGATCGTCGTCGGTCAGGGGCTCATTAATGGGGGTGCCCCCTATGCACGCCACGTGTTTTCGGTACCCACCATCGTATTGTTTTTCACACATGACTGTGACGAAAATTATGGCTTTCACATGCCAACATACTGTCACCGGCGTTAAAGTTATGTGTAAATCCCCATCGGGAATTTTTGGAAGTCAGGCGTCCCAAAACAGGAAATGGTATGCGGTTTCCTCAGTTATCAGATACATTGAGAAAAGCCGCTTCTAGTTCGTTTTAGTGCAGGTGGCATAAATGGCGATAGTTAACCGCCACAAAAGTATTAAATTGTTAGTCTGAGGAGTTAGTATATTTAATACAACACATTTTCAGAATGAAAAAAATACAAATAAGAAAAATAATGAAGTAATAAAATAGAATTGTAACATTACTTCGAGAATTTATAAAACGTTGCCAAGATATAGAAGTGTTTATTGATGTTTTAATTGTTACAATGTAAAAAAAAAATTTTGAAGATTTGAGTTTATAAGAAGAGACTTTCTGCATTTAAAAATTTTGAGTTCTAAACAGGCATATAAATTCTTATACATTCATACGAATAGTTGAATGTAAGTTAGAATGTTTGTTTTGATTTATTAAATGTAGTATAATGTGTAGTGTTTGTGGAAATTGCGAATTTAATATTTTGCAGTTTGGGGTGAAATATATACATATACTAAATTCTCGAAAATTATTTCAGTTACTTGCTAATATAAGAATAGCATGTGACGAAATAGCTTATAATTCAAAATATCTGCATCTAAAGAATATGCAATACCAGAGAGCTTAGACAACATAATTAAACAATCGTTTTTTAAGCAGAGTGACTTCACACTCTTACTACGAACAAATAGGAACTCTTAATTCTACTTGCTTAAATAACAGGTGCTCACTCAAGGAAAAGTTGCAAAAAGTGGAGTTATAGAGCAGGAGTTCCGTGTGGATGACGATGTATCCAGTGAATTCGAAGATGAAGACAAACTGGTCAACGACAAAGAGGTCCTAATCACGCCTGCCATCGATTCTCCTAAATCACCACCACCAGAAGAGGAATGTCCATCTGCGAAAGAAGCTCGGTAAGTTCAGTTTTCAATTGTCTAGGATTAATTCATATTAAGAATTCAGTAGTGTTCAGTTGCTTAAAAAGCGAATTTCCAAGAAATATCTTGGATTCTCTTGGTTTACAAAGATGATCGGAGGGAAAATATTAATGTTGGTGGTTTAAAAAGTTTCAGCTATCCATCATTCATCCAAACCCACAAAACACTTGCAATCATGGGTTACTTTTTTCAACTTCCACAGGTCAATTTTTGCAATCCAGATTAATCAGTGTCTCGAGGTACCCAGAGACTGATAATCGCCGATTACGGTGCACTTTACTTCAGAAACAAATGACAACCTCAAAAATCCCTCTGTTTTCACATAGGTTTTCCCCAAAGAGGTGAGATTTTATCCTTTGTGCTTTGTTCGTTCCATAACAACTCACAAACTCTCCATCAAAATAGACATTTCAAAGGCAAAGTAGACATTCAGTAGAGTTCATCAAAATAGACATTTTAAAAGCAAAATCAGTAAATAAATTTTCACTAAGGTATAGCTTGAAAATTTCTTTGGAACTAACAGAATTAGATGATTCAAACTTCTGTTGTCATTTAGTAAATGAGTCTACCACTGAAATACAACATTTTTTCTAAAGATTATTAAAAACCACTTATCTGTTGATTCACAAAAACAAAGTGTATAAACAGATATTGTCCTAATTTCTGTCCATAAATTATTGATGATGCAGTCAAATGAACACCAGCCAAGTAGATCCCTTTGAGCTGAATGGAATGCGTTGGTATCAACTGCTTAATTAGAATACGTGATAGCCAAGTTGCTTGGGGAAATGGGATCGGCTGTAAAGTCAAAAAATTTTTTTTCATTAAAGCGAAATATTGTTTTCGTGTTGAAAAACTTTTTGACTGCATTAAAATATATGTATATTCAAGGATTCCGCTTAAACTTTTCAGCATTCTGTATGCCTTTCGGCCTGAAAATGTACGTCATTGTTTTTATCAAAAACTACTCGGCTGATTGAAACAAAATTTGACCCCAAAATAGGATGTTATAGAAGTGTAAAAATATCTCACAATATACATAAAATGTCAACGTATCCTACGCTGTCCATGGCTACTATGTCGTGATTCAACATTAATTCTTCATATTATCTCAATTAAACAATGAGCATAATATTGATATAAACAATTAAAAAATAACTGTTGTACTTAATGAGATATGAATTCATTTGCCTCATACTTTAAAATTAAACTGTAGCCCATGTAGACAGAAAATTTCGATAGAGATAACAAGATCAACAATAAAGATCAATCATGCTTAAAGCATTGATTATGAAACACGTTACAACTTCAATGCAATTTTATTTAAACATGTCTAAAATGCAATACTTTCCTCGGTAATATTTTAAAACATATCGCAATACTACATTAATTTATTATATTTGAAAACTTAAACCTTCATCGAAAAAAATGAACTTCATTCAAATGACGGCATTGAAATATAAATTGCTGGTTTAAACATCTCTAAAATGAGATACATTCCTCGGTAATAATTTTAGAATTATCATAATACTACGATAATTTATTGTATTTGAAAACTTCATCGAAAACAACTGAAATTCATTCAAATCACGTCATAGAAAAAATAACACGCCTGACTCTCTCTATAAAAGCAGAATTTCATTCATAAACAATTCCTCATTCATTTCATTCATCACAATACTATAATAATTTATTTTATTTAAAAATTAAGACCATGGAGCTACAAGTAATTAAATTCTATGCTTAAAACTTCATGAAAAAGTCGTCCTTCTTTTTGTAAAATCAATGAATATTTCATGCATATCAGCTATGCAGACTCCATGAACTAAATAATTTTGTCTTAAAAAAATACAGCAATTCTAATACAACTCATTCTACATAGTATGCTGTTTACATTTTACATAAGTGAAAAATAGGCTTCGTTGTAGAAATAATCAAATTTGGATGAGCATTTAAACTCAAATATATTGTCATTGCGTTGTTTCAGTATGTAGATGCACAGAATTTAAGCAAAAATAAAGAGGTTTTAGGACGAATACAATACTCAATATGAATTAAAAAGAACTTTAAAAATCACGATTTTGAGACAAGATGGATGCCGTATTATATTTTGAAGTGGGTCACGAGATCTTTTCATATCATGGTCACGTGATCGCTTCATATAAGAGGTGTAATTATTATTTTAATTTTTATTTAAAAAACTACTGAATATATTTCGCTAAATTTTTTTTATACATTTTATGGAACAATTTGAATATTACCTAAAATTTTCGAAGCAATTTGTGAATTTTAAATTCGCTTAAAAAATGTTTGAAAATTATGTCCCATAGGGCTCAATGTATTTCATTTTTTCAACCCGGGTACAATCCAAAACTAATTGGGTGATATTATTCATTTATATTCTCATAGGTCCTACAGACCGTCTGAACAACATACTAAAATTTCATTTTGATTAAGTCATTTTTACGGCAGTTATCGTGCTAACGGACAGACAGACAGAATGAACAAAGTCATAAACACTTTTCAACTTTGTTGTAAAATGTTAAAAATGTTTTAGCAACCAGCTTGTGTCACATGAACTACTTTTAAGTATTCCAACTCAATCATGCTTCAAGATATATTTTTCGAAAGAAAGCAAAAATAATATTAGTTTTAAGATGGTTAAATCCTATATAACAGATTTTCTCTTTTCAGATATGTCCCTCCTATTGGTGAAGTTGACATTGATGTCGATGTGGATGCAAGTTGGTCCCCATTTTTCCACCTACTGGTGTACTACATCCGTGATGACAGAGAAACTATCGCCGACTCTCAGAAATTCGAAGTCGAGAAATGTTTCAAGAACCAGGTAAGAATTTTATTTCATTTTCATGTTACTGTGTGCTACCATCATTGGAAACAACTTAAAACTAGCTGCACAAGTTTCTTTATAAGAAAAAGAATTAGTTAATTTACTCTGTAAAAAGATGTTTCTTGTTGGAAAGGCTAAAAAAACAGAATTTCCGTCCCGGGGCTCAAAAATTCGGATATGTTACGCCCTGTTCGGTAGCCCATACTATGAGTATGCAAGTGTTTAGCCTTTGAGATTACCTAGCGGCTTCTGGAGTGTCTAAAAATACTGTTCGATCCCCCTCTCATTTTTTCCATTCGCGGGGAAGGGGGGGAGCCTTTAGGTCTCCAGTTCAGCGTTTAGGTCTCCGGTTGGCTTCTAGAGGATCTAGAAAGATAAAAACACGTTACACAAATATATATAGTGATGTGAAAACCAATAGTTTTGTCATGTTTAATAAACAAATTTGACCGAATTAGTGACGAATTTTGCTTATTATCGACAGATTAGAAATATCGCTAACTTTTGTAAAAATATAGGTATGTTGGTGATGACAGTATCTTTAAAAACAAAATGTATTGTTATACCTATTTCTTTATTGAAATTATTAGCTTGATATTCTTAGTTCAAAATATAGAGAGGTTCAATGTTTGTGAGACATGTGCGGCTTATTGGGTGATCTTATAGTCTTGAATATTAAAAGAAGATATTTGTGTATGTGCCGTCCGTAGTGGAAAAACTAAGCCTCGGACAGCGACGAAATGTAGTACAGAGGAACTTTGGGTCCCGAGATAATACGGCTTGGCGAAATTTTTAAAATAATCTGATTAGATTTTTGAGTCATTTTATGTTCAAGCACGATTTTGAGCAACATTTACACAAATCTGTTCTTTAGCGATCGAAAATATTATCGTAGAATACTCATCTCGACGTCATTGGAAAGATCGATGAACGTTCCTTATGACGATCTTAAAACTGAATCCGTAGGATAATTTACATTTAATTAGTTTTAAATACATCAAAATTTGAATTTTTTTTAAATGTCTGATTCCTACTTCATTTTGTGCTTGCGACAGTCAATCGGGAAATTTACGTAACAGTATCTTAAATACATAGAACTTTATGACAAAATATATTGTGGATCATGACGGCCTAAACACCGGACTTTTCCCCTCGGCTAAACTTCAAGAGACTAGGGTGGGGTTTATCAAAACAAATCCTCTACCAGTGCTCGAGGCTTGCTAATGGCCAAATAGATGATCTGACCAACCAGGAGCAAAGGAACAAATTGATGATATCCCCCTCCTCCCCCCCCCCTCCCAAAAAAATATATATGGTCCAGAACACTTTTTTTTTATCAAGAACGACTTCACTTGTTGAATAACTTTAGTGATGTGAGTTTGAAAAATAGTCACTGTTCCAAAAAAGAACAAGACATAATCGGCGATTCTGAAAGTCTATGAAACAGTCCGCGCAATAGTGTATATGGATGATATGCTGATCCTCAACGATTCGTCAGTGTGACGAATTTTTAATGAGCGCTTCATTATCTCTCTCTATATTTTATTCTTCGCGATGTCCCTATTTATTCCTTTTGGACAATCTAGACAAATATCAATTAAGAACGTTTGCCTTTTGACACTGTTTGGATTATTGAAAATGATTTATGTAGTGATTTTATATATGATTTGTAAATATTTTAAATTGTAAATAAAAAATATGTATTTAACCCAGATAACAATTGAGTCATGTGGGATGCCCAAGGCTGGATAATTTTATTTTTCCCTTATTAGCAAAAATGTTTTACAATTTATGTATATTTTTTTCATATAATAATTTCTAAAGAATATCACTTCAAATTGTTTGGCAGATACATATATACAAAAGCATTTTTCATTTTCCTTCTCATAATATATATATATACATATATATATATATATATATATACATATATATATATTTATATATATATACATATATATATATATATATATATATGAGTATTCCTGAGGAGGAATTTAACTCTGACTAATCATCGAATTTGGGCTAGTGCTGTTCTCTTCTCTTATCGGTATTATGGCCGTGAATTTGCTTCTTTGGTGATGTTAATATTACTTGAATTTTGTTTTTTATTATTACATAATTTTTTTTATTATTACATATTTCTAATATATATATATATATATATATATATATATATAAACCACAGAAAATGTAAATTTCAATATTTATCTTTCAGGTTAAGATGCAGTTTGGTGATGCTGTCAAACAACCTGCAACGAAAACTTCCATACGAGTTTCTGCTTCACCCAATTCCCTGTGCGGAATTAAAATAGTTGATAAGAGTATATCTCTACTAAATTCAGACGACCAATTCACAAAGGATAAAGTGAGTTACTTCTTTCAACTCATCTGTTTTATGTTGAAATAAGATCATCTTTTAATTCCTTCTATCTATACTAAGAAGTCATGAAAAACAATTATTTTGTAAAGTAATAAAAATCGAAGACTATCAACAACGAATGTTTAAAGTTCGTTGTTGAAAAGTGATCGGATAAATGTTGCGCGTTCTGCGTTCCCTTTACTTATATGTATTGTCCAATGATAAAGTCTCTAGAATATTACCTAATTATATTAAATTTCGATATGTGGTGCAAATCGATGTTTCACCACAGGATAAGTCCGCCGTCCGACAACAACGTTTCTAAAACAATAATTTCTTCTTTTATCAATAAGTGCAATACACTTTGTGGGAAGGACAGGGAGAGTTTGAGCATCTTATATAAGCACAAATACCAATAATGCAGAATACAGATGTTTCGAGGATGCGTTGGATCTCCTTCATCAGTGCGTTGAGCAACGCATATAAGCACAAATAACAACAACAATGCAGCATACAGCTGTTTCGAGGATATGTTGAATGCATTATTGTTGTTATTTGTGCTTATATGCATTGCTCAAACTCTCCTTATTTCTTCTTTTAAATTGCATATTTATTGTAAGATAAATTTTTACAGGCCGAGTTAGTTTCTGAACATGATCGGATAAGAATTGTGCGTATTGCACCCCCCATTATTGATATACTTTTTCTCCGACAGAAAATCTCCGAAAACTTAACCGGAGCTTATTGAGTTTAGAATGCATGTTAAAAATAAATGTCACGAAACGTGATCCAAAATATATCGCTCATAACATGCCATCACAATATTCATGTACATTAATCGGCTCCAAAATGATCTGAAAACCAACATAGTTTGCCGAAATGTTCGGCTTTAATAGTGTACATAATGGTGTTCTTTGATAAAATTAGTCGGATAGAAATAGCATCGGAAAAACCATTCTGGAAGAAATAAACGTTATTTCCTCAATAATGCAGCTATTTTTTTTTACATAATTTTATATACAGAAGGTCGTTCGTACTTTATGGAAACGATTTTGTATTTATGTTTCTCGTTAGCATTTTGATATAAAGATTTGGGATTTTCAATATAATCATCTGCTACTGTTTTGTTTTGACTGGAATGTAGAATAAAAGATTTATTTTGAAAATGGCTGATGAAATTGATAGATGGCTCGAAGGTTACGTAAATACGCTTTCCGAGGAAAAATATTCTTATCAACAAATTGTAAAGCGGTGTAAAATAGAGGTTATTACATTTCAAAGAAAGGTATTTTTAATATACTAAATTTGAAAGGAAAAAAGCATCCATCTTAAAGTAAAAATTAGAAAAATGGCCTTAAAATCGCATCTTAAGACTGTTCGAACGCAGTTAAATAACAAGAAGGTGAAGCCTTTGATTCTAAAAGAAAATTCACCGACTCAAAGATTCATTGCATTGAAACTGGGAATGTCTTCTGGCACTGTAAGTAAAATCATCCATAAAGATTTGAAGTTAAAAATGATATTTATGTCTAAAGTTCATCTGCTTTTGAAAAAGCATATTGAAAGAAAAACAAATTGTAGAAAATTATATAAAAAAAAAACCTAGCTGCTAATAAATGGAAATTTATGGTAACACTCGATGAGGCATGAGTGTATTTAAGTGACTGTAATAAAAAAGAGCAGTTTTCTATTGCTCAACTGACGAAAGTTGACAGTAAGAAATGGCTTCGTCAATGTACAGTAAAGTTTCCAAAGGGATTCATGATATATGCAAGATTTTGTTACAATGGTAAATTAAAACACAAAAGTCTCAAGCAAAGCTAAAATCAATTCACTCTACTATCAGCAGAATATTTTAGAACCAATTTTTTAAAAAGAAATTCCAGCCTTACATGGAAAATACATCAATAAAGTTGAGCTTCATATGGACAAAGCCTCTAGTCACACGTCTAAATCAACTGCCGCATATTTGGCAAAAAAAAAAATCAGAAACGGGAATAAAATGTATCCCATTTAATTTAATACCTGAAAACTCACTTGAAGCTTCTCCTATGGACTTTTGCGCTTTCGGTTTTCTAAAACGAGCCTTAAGAAAACGGCATCCAAGAGCACTCACTGAACGGACTTTAGTAAATGACCCAAGAGGAGTGCGATAAAATTGACATGATGGTGCTAAGTAAAATTTACTTTCATTTAAAATTCGAGCTAGAGCTATATTAAAAAATCAAGGCTATCAGATAGAAGCAAATTGCCGCAAGAAATACGCCCTTTATGCGCAGTTTCCCGGCCGCCCATTTTTTCTGCTCTATATCTTCAGGTGAGTCGGACGGCCTGGGTTTTCGACCTTTATGCGCAAAAATTAGTTTCCATAAAGTGCAAGCGACCATCTGTATTAATATTGTTACAGATTGGAAGGAACACAGTGACTGATATTTGAAGTTTGGGAGAGCTTCCTTAATGACATATCTCCTCAGTAATGCAACTATTTATTTTTACTTCATTTTTTGAGATTTTTAAACTTTTATTGAGATTAAGGTACACAGTGACTAAAATTTGAATTTTGGGGATGAACATAGTTCGCTCTTCTTTAATGACACATCTCTTCAGTAATGTAACTATTTATTTTTGCTTAATATTTTTATATCTTCAAATTTTTATTGCGGCAAAGAAATGCAGTAAATAAAATTTTCATTTTTGAGATGAACTTTGTTCGCTTTTTGATTTATTTGCTATGTCTGAAGATAACTCATATTAAAAACATATGATTTTTCTGAAATTCAGTATAGATAAATGTGAGACCAGAAATAGATCTCACATTTGATGAGACACTTTTATGTACAAATTTATGGTGGCCAAAACGGCTAACAATACTTGTAGTTTGACTGGTACCGAGTTTTATCACCCCGTGAACCTAAAGGTCAGAAAACCATAAATTTAGGGGGGCATGACAGAGGGGCTGAGCTGGGCCTTACGAGATGTGGAATAGCTCCATTGGTTAAAGGAGTAACCAATAAAAAAGAAGATTGTTAAGTCAAACTCAATGCGCCAAATGGGAGAAATGGGGAAGTTACCCCCCCCCCCCCCAGAGGGAACCACAACCGGTAACCCGAGAATGAGAGAATTATATGAAGGTTTTGAATCAAGAAGAAAACTTGTGCACAGAAAGGGATACTAACATGGCTTGGAACAGATAACTTGTAAAATACGACTTAAGATAACTTGGAGACGATGACTGGATTTGGTGAATTCAGACTTGTAGAGTGTACCGTAGAGGTTTCAAAATAATGGAGATATATTAATGTATGAGTGCAATCAGAGTACGAGAAGGAGCCAGACACCAAAGAGTTATGGCCAGTACAAATAACTGATGCAAGCATTTGATATATGATCAAAGCCTAAGACAGACTTGAAGGTATGTGCCAATTGAAAATGATATCAAGGCATAACCACTATTTAGGATTTTCCGTTTTGGTCACATATGTCCCCTCCGCTGAAATAATATAATTAAATAGAGTAATTGAATTTAATTAAGATTTATGTTGTTAATAAATGTTTTATTGTTAAAGTTTAAATGGTGCAGTCAATGAGTATTATAACAATTAATAATTCCTTTACAGGACTCACACGAAAGTTAAATAATTGGAGGGTTTTATATAGCGGCACAACTAGCAAATGTACGACTAAATACTAAATCCACTATGTATGAATTAACGGCCATGTCAATCTTAATGAATTTAATATTTAAAAGTTTAACTTTGAGTTTCTTTTTTTAAATGTGTCCCACAATAAAACAATTACTACAGATAAGTTTTGCAGATATTACAAAAAACGAGTAACTCAACGTTACACAATTTCTACATTAGCTCAACTTTTCAACGAATTTTAACGTATCATATAGGACAAATATTAACTGCAGAACTATTTACTTGAATTCAATAAAAATCACTTTTTCATTTTGTGACACTGAAATATCATATCCTGATTCATATTGAGTCAATCATACAAATACCTAGCAATTAATTCACATGCGAATATCGTGTGGTATGCTTACTGCTGTGATGAACAAATTGTTGTCTCTTCAAACTGTGGCAACTAACTGACTGACCAAGGTTAATCAAATCAGCAGACTATAGAAACAATCAATTTCATAGATATTGTTTGGATCAGTGAAAGCAAAACATCGTACAGACGATGTTTTAAAATAATTGTCCCATTCTGTGAATGGCAGTTGTTTTATTTTGTAAATGGGACAACTGCCTGAAAATCATATTTAACATAAGCAAAAATCAACAGACATTTATCTGAGAATACTGGAACCTTGCCGAAGTTCAATTGACACTTTCGATTCTTTTTTTAGATATTGCATCTACAGATTCAAGGACACACGCATATACACACATCACCTCAAAAATATTTATTTCGAGTTCAGAGTTGTTCGTAAGGTGCTTTGCCGTCGAAATCCCGGAATTCGAATTTTTTACCCCGTCACAATACATTCCCTATATATTATACCATATAATAGGGAAAGTAATATTAACAGAACAAGAAAGATCAATCATGCATAAAGCATTGATTATGAAACACTTTCCATCTTCAACGCAATTTTATACAAACATCTCTAAAATGCGATACATTCCTCGGTAATATTTTTAAAATTATCACAATACTACCTTAATTGATTATATATGAAAACGTTATCGAAGAAAATGAACTTCGTTCAAATGACGGCATTAAATTATAAATTGCCTGGTTTAAACATCTCTAAAATGCGATACAATCCTCCGTAATATTCTAAAAATTATCATAACATTACAATAATTTATTATATTTGAAAACTTTTTAAATATAATAAATTATTATA
This sequence comes from Amaurobius ferox, assembly GCA_951213105.1. NCBI lineage: Eukaryota > Metazoa > Arthropoda > Arachnida > Araneae > Amaurobiidae > Amaurobius > Amaurobius ferox. Next base: position 76,446,711 of record OX578140.1, read on the forward strand.
TAATAAAACAAATTAACTTTATTCAAATGACGTCATCGAAATATAAATCGCCTCCATATAAAAGCAGCATTTCATTCATAATCATTTTTCCAATCGTTTCATTCATCACAATACTATAATAATTTATTTTATTTACAAATTTGAAAAATGGTTATCTACCATATTTATTTTAAAATGTGAAACTTTTCTCATATATAAAATAATTAAACTCTTGGAAAGATATTTATTATATAATATATCTCTTTTTTCTTTCTGAAGGATATAACGAGAGTCAGAATTTAATTGAGTTTGTTTTTATCCCTATATTAAATAATTTTTATTTAAAAACTACCTAACATATTTTACTGATTTTTTTTATATATTTCATGGGATAATTTGAATATTACCTAATATTTTCGAAGCAATTTATAAATTTTAAATTTGCTTAAAAAATGTTTGAAACATTAGATCCCATAGGGTTCAATGCATTTCATTTTTTCAACCCGGGTTCAATAAAAAACTAATTGGGTGATATTATTCATTTACGGTCCCACAGACCGTCTGAAAAACATACTAAAATTGCATTTTGATAAAGCCATTTTTACAGCAGTTATCGTGCTAACTGACAGACAGAATGAAGAAAGTCATAAACACTTTCAACTATGTTGTATAGTGTTAAAAATAACAACAAGAAAGTTCAATCATGCATAAAGCATTCATTATGAAACACTTTCCAACTTCAATGCAATTTTATACAAACATCTCTAAAATGCAATACATTACTCGGTAATATTTTTAAAATTATCACAATACTACATTAATTTATTATATTTGAAAACTTCATCGAAGAAAATGAACTTTATTCAAATGACGGCATTGAAATATAAATTGCCTGGTTTAAACATCTCTAAAATCTGATACATTCCTCGGTAATAATCTTAGAATTATCATAATACTACGATAATTTATTATATTTGAAAACTTCATCGAAAACAACTGAAATTCATGCAAATGACGTCATAGAAAAAATAATACGCCTGGCTCTGTCTATAAAAGCAACATTTCATTCATAAATAATTTCCCATTCATGTCATTCATCACAATACTATAATAATTTATTTTATTTACAAATTAAGACCATGGAGCTACAAGTAATTAAACTCTATGCGTAAAACTTCATCGAAAAAAATCGTCCTTCTCTGTAAAATCAATGAATATTTGATTCATATCAGCTATGCGGCCTCCATGAACTAAATGATTTTGTGTTAAAGAAATACAGCAATTCTAATACAACTCATTCCACATATTTTGCTGTTTACATTTTACATAGGTGAAAAATAGGCTTCGTTGTAGAAATAATCAAATTTGGTTGTTTGATTGGTTGGTGTCGTGTCCCTAACATATTTATTAAGGAAGAATGTGTGCACTGCTTCTGTTTAGTCAAAGACCCGAGGCACCCTAAAGAAGAAGTCTGACTTCTGCTCCAATAAGACATAACAACATCCATGCCCGCAGGCGGGATTCGAACCCGCAATCTGGCAGCCGAGCCATCACGAGGAAACGCCTGCCTCTTTGACCGCACACATCGGCAATAATCAAATTTGGATTAGCATTTAAACTCAAATATTTTGTAATTGCGTTGTTTCAGTATGTAGATGCACAGAATTTAAGCAAAATTAAAGTGGTTTTAGGACGGATACAACACTCAATATGAATTAAAAAGAACTTTAAAAATCACGATTTTGAGACAAGATGGATGCCATATATCATTTTGAAGTGGGTCACGTGATCTTTTCATATCATGGTCAAGTTATCTCTTCATATAAGAGGTGTAATTATTATTTTAATTTTTATATAAAAAACTACTGAATATATTTCGCTGAAATTTTTTATTACAATTTGAATATTACCTGAAGTTTTCGAAGCAATTTGTGAATTTTAAATCCGCTTAAAAAATGTTTGAAAAATTAGGTCCCATAGGGCTCAATGTATTTCATTTTTTCAACCCAGGTTCAATTCAAAACTAATTGGGTGATATTATTCATTTATATTTCCATAGGTCCTACTGACCGTCTGAATAACATACTAAAATTTCATTTTGATAAAGTCATTTTTACGGCAGTTATCGTGTTAATGGACAGACAGACAGACAGAGAGAATGAACAAAGTCATAAACACTTTTCAACTTTGTTGTAAAGTGTTAAAAAAATACTGCTGAAAATTGCATTTTGGAAATAGTCTTGTTCTGCTTGTTCTTGTTGTCGCATTTCCTATTGACAGACCTGCAGGTCAAATAAATAAACCAATTTTGATGTTATTTTTTTTCCTTATTAAAATAAATAAACTAACAGAAAGTAGCAATAGCTTAAAATAGACAGAAATTGCTCAAACTTTTATATTGTAGTTCTTTTATGTTACAAACTTCTTAACAGACAGTTTCAGTAACTTCTTTACAGACAACTTCAGTAACTTCTTAACAGACAGCTTCAGTAACTTCTTTACAGACAACTTCAGTAACTTCTTTACAGACAACTTCAGTAACTTCTTAACAGACAGCTTCAGTAACTTCTTTACTGACAACTTCAGTAACTTCTTAACAGACAGCTTGTTTCTAATATGACGACTGATAAACGGGTTACATATTTTGGTAATGATAATCATCACTAATTTGTTACCAACTTTCGGTTTTATTGCACATCAGTAAAAGAATCTATATTTTTTTTATACACGAGTTATGTTTATTGAAATTGTATATATTTTTCCATATGTAGATCTTCACTGTTTTGGAAAGATTGGACACTGATAAACACTACGTAGATAACCATTGTAATGATCACAGACCGCAACCAGGTAAGTTGTATCGAAATAGAAATTATATTTACCTTAAAATTCCTGTATGTGTCCTTTTTTACTGTTTTGGAAAAACATAATAATATTTTAATTTTTTCGTTATTTTTGTTCCATTTCTGTCTATTTCTTAGCTTATGGAACTGTTATGTGTTGATTTGTCTTATTTTTGCCTGGTTGATGCTTTCTTCATCTTGCTTTATCACATCTCGTCGGAACATGTCTTTTGTGCTTTGCGGCAGTCCGATCTTGTGTGTTAGATCTCTGTTTCAGATTGGCTAGAATATTCTTCATTCTGCTTTTTAATTGGATGTCCCAGATGGATTGTTATTCCATGGATTTGGTATATATATCCTTCTGTTTCTTTGCGTCCATTTCGTATTTTGGATTTCGAGCTTGTTGGGCTTTTACTGAAGAAAGAGATTCAGCGTATTATTATATGTTGCTTTATTTTATTAATTTTTGCTTAATTACTTTATATGATTTTTCTCTTATTACTTTTTACTTTCCTTATACACATAATGTATATTACTTTCCTTATATACATAATGTATAAGGAAAGTATTGTGAGGGGATCGAAAATTCGAATTCGAGTTTTCGACGGGACAGCACGTTTCAAGCATCCCTGATCACGAATCAAACATTTTTGAAGTGATGTCTGTGTGTGTGTGTGTGTGAAAGTATGTGTGTGTGTGTGTCAGTGGGTCTGTGGAGACGATAACTGACGAACGAATGGACCGATTTGAACCAAATTTGGTACAGAAATCACAATCCGTAAACACTGGAATCCTATTGTTTTTATATGCAATCGAATGTTCAGAACCACCCTAAATTTTCGAATGAAATTTTGAAAAAATCGTCAAAATATCAAAACCACTAATAAAGTTACGCAAATGGACATTTCTTATGTAATTTTTCATTAGAAAACGATTGACATGAATTTTAGAACGCTAACACGAGCCGTTTTCGAGATATTATACATTTTTCAAAAAAAATATCAAAAAGTCATATAAAATAAAAAAAATTTCCTATTGATAAACATGTTCACTTTTCATATGTAATACCATGCGATAAATTGGGTGACATCATTCTCGTGGATGTAGCTCGTTCCATTCATGAAAAAAGATACTCTGAGTAACACTTTTGTATTTGGACGTCAATAGTCATTTATCGGCTGTAAGAATAACTTATTTCTTAGTGCATAACGCTTGGCGAGATTTTGGCGACGAATTTGGCGGAATGTCGCCAACTTGGCGACTTTTTGAAATGTTGCCAAATTAACGAAAATCTCGCCAAATGGATAAAAATTACGACTAATTGTCGAAAATTCAATGTCTTGGAAAGAGTATTCGTATCTACTATAAGAAAACCTATTTTTTACTGTAAAATTAGTAAATTCATTACATTATATAAGGAAAGTCATGTGTTGCCCACATCAGATTTTTTATAAGTGTTTTGAATTGTAACACGTGCAGATACGATTCAATTATGATACAGCAATTACGATGTATGTGACACCCAAATATGCTAGTAACCACAGGCTTTGTGTCTTATCTCGTTGCAACTGCAATCTGCCCGTGATACACTTGAAAGTCCGCCTTGTCAAACTTGAAAGTTTCCCTTCGAATAACATTGCATATTTTGATTATATAGTGATGCTGATTTTGGCGTCCCTCATTTTGTATGTTGCTTTGTAGGTTGCTGAATTAAACTTCATGTAAAGTAGATAATATGCTTTAGATGTAGCAGAGCGATAAGGTTATAAATTAATACATGATTCAACATGTCTGAATTCAAAGAGTTGAATGAGGAATCGTCGAAATTTCCAAAAGGCTTGTTCCATAAATTGAATAACTGCTATTATAAATTCGGATGGTCAATAACCTGACAATATTTTGGACGATAACCTGAATTATTGCAATAAACAAAAGCTGAAATATTTTATTAAACATCATTCTATTAACAGCAGCAAAGAGTTGGAGCTGATACGCAAAGGTACCAAGGTATCGGTTGTTAATATTTCTCACGGTCTGAGTACTGGTTGTTAAATTCTGACAAACATTTTAGATGAATCATGAGTGCATTTAATGTTGACGAAAACAGATTGTCCGAAAGCTAATTCGAACATTAATGAAACCTACAAATGTATAATGTGCCTTTCGCTTGCCAATTATTTCACGTCATCTCGGGAATTAATAATGAATGACGTGCCTTTTGTTTGTGTACAGTTGTTGTTTTTTAGTAACTCATCAGGGATTAACAGGGGCATTTTTAATGGAATGAATGATAATGATTTGGGATATTGTAATATTATTTTAATAAGAGGAATATTTTCTATTCTATTAAACGGGTATGCGTAATTTAAAGTAAACGGTAGACTATCAGTAAAAATTATCTGCTTTTCTGACTTTCGAAAAACATATTCATTCTTGCTAAATTTTCAAGCTTTATGTCTCACTTGTATCTTTGTAGGTTTATACAAATCAGCCTCAGGAGGTATTATCAGACCACACCATCATCCTCGACAGCAGTCTTCAATATCTTATGAAGATTCTCTTGCCGCTTTTGAGGTAAGTTTTAGAACCATTGGAAGAATAAATATTGTTTTTCTATCTATGGAACCAATTTGGGTGATAACCAGGACAGTTTAATTGCGCATTTTAGCCAGTAAGATGGCGAAGGATTATAAATCTAAAGTAAATGTAACAAAAATTATTGCAGTAAGTAGTCACTTGTCTTTCCTACACATTCATATTTATAAATCAATTCGTTTCAAATTAATATTGAAATAATTGGAAATAAGAAATATATGAGAGTTTCTTTGAGTGTTATTCATTTAAAAATAATTCTTTATTCTTTAAAATATAAAATTTGGCAACAGACCAATCATAGTGCTTTAGACATGCTCAACTGATTTTCGTTAATAAATATTATTACTAACTTCACTCTGAATTTACTGCATTGACTATACACGGGATTCAGGAAAGTCATGGATTAGGCGAATGACTCGGTAAGTTATAGTTATCGTATAGTTTTAATGCAGATGTTTATAAAGGGGTTGCCACTTTAAGGGAGTGGCAAGAGAAAAATAATCCACCATATGGATGCGTGTAGTAGCATGGTGTGGCTCACTCGCAATATGTCATACAAGAAAAGACTACATACCTAGACTTAACCATTTATTAACAAAGAACCGTAACATAACAAGAAAGTAGATATACATTACAGTATTACATTGCTTGGCATTAGAATACCTTAGCATAAGCTCAGCTGATAGCAGCTAGATGCACTCATGGCGAGCGACTCTCTCGAGATGCGTATTAGAGTTGAAACAGGGAACTTGCGAAACTTACGAGACTGAAGTCGTGGCGATTGCAGCACCTTAAATGCATTGCCACAGACATGCGCATTACAGCGTTCATTGGTCAAGCATAAAACTTCGTAGTCCCGCAGCAACGGCGGCACCACAGTACTCCCTCCTACAGACTAAACTCAGCTTAAAAATGTGCCACAAGCTTAGACCGCCGGCCAGACCTAGTCAAACTATGGCGGGACGAACTGGGAGTATCAAAGAAATCGGTGCGCTCACCTACTGTTGCGAGGTATTACCCTCACGTTCGATTAGAACGCTAAAAATACTTAAAATGTTCATGGAACATTAAGTTTACGGCTAACGTGATCGCAAGCTGTTTTATCTGAAAATTAAAAAATTAATTAAAAAAGTTTGGAAATGAGGACCAAGATTAAATTTAAAATAACGAAACAATTTTATTTACATATTTTACAGTTAAAAGAAACATGAAAAAGTCTGAGCCAAAAATTGCTCACTTGAAGTATTGACACATCGTAAAAGTTTAACATGTTAGGTCATTAAACACCCCGTAAATCACTATAAACACATAAAATTACCAATACACCATAAAGCCTTGATACATCAAAGTTAAACATTGAATATCATTGTTATTCCTCAATTACTATAACCCTAACCAAATTTTCAGCTTGAGATAAAGAAAGACTGAGAGGAGAGAGATAATCACAAAGAAAGAGTACTGCATGATGCCAAAGAGGCCTACCTTTCATTCAGGATCCTGTAAAGGATCGGGTACACGAAGGCTGGCGGAGCATCGTCTCGCTCCGATCAAAAATCATTACCGCTCATCTCCAAGTCTCAAGAGGCACTCTCGATTCCTTCCCTCTGAAAAAACCTCTTTCCAAAAAAACTGTAATTTGAAGTCTCCTCCCTCTCAAATATTATTTGCTGACAGGACTTAAGCCCCCCTTAATATTACTGGTGGACACTTGGCTTCCACTCTCAGTGGCCAGTCCATGACAGCAGGGCTTGCCCACTAGCCCCTGAATTATCGCTTGCAGGTGGCCAGGAGTCCCACGCTCCTGCGCGAACCTCTGGGCATAATTGCGCCCCCAACGACCGCTTTCCCCCCGTTCTGTCTTCCTCTTGTGTAAGACCACCCAGGCAGCTCCACTGACCCTCTCTTTTGCAGGTGGCCAGAGGGGGACCCTATACAAATTTGTAACAGGGCTAGGGACCGTCCTTTGCAGGTCGCCTTCTTCTCCAAAATTTCACAATGTCACATATTTTGGAAATCACCATGTGACACCTACCTCGGGACTAGGCAAGTAAGCTGGCTTGACTCTGTCCAACGAAACATTTTGCTTTTGATTATCCTGCAGAATGGTGATCACTTCATCTGTCCTTGACAAAACAGGAAATGGTCCTTGATAGGGTGGAACCAATAGTCTCTTGATCGCATCTAGTCGCAAAAACGCATGGGAGCAGTTTTTCAAGTTTTTAGATAGTGGTGTCGAGTGTTTCGACGCCTGGATCGGTCTCAACTTTGACGTCTAATCCCTGAGATTTTGTATAAGCACAGTTGGAGCTATAACATATCGATCACAACTCTGAAGCATATCACCAGGCAGGCGGAGGGCTGTGCCATACACCAACTCGTTCGGTGACGCCTGTAACTCCTCTCACACCGCCGATCTTAGCGATAATAAAACTAATGGTAAAGCCTCTCTCCAATGAACTGGATCTACAGCAATTAGGGCCTATTTCAGGGTTCTGTGAAAGCGTTCCACCATTCCATTTGATTGAGGACGATCTTGCGCAGGGGAAAGTTTTTTAGAAAAAACTTAAAGGTTCCTTACATTTTTCAACCTGATGTTGCAATACTGCACCTGTCGCCATCTGAGAAGCATCGACCATCAATAATAACGGCACATCCGGAGCGGGGAATGCAAGGGAAATGGCACCAACAATAGCCTTTTCACAAAACTCGAGCGCCTCCCTAGCTTCATCAGTCCAAACGATAAGTGTTTTATCGTTCTTGTACTTATTCCTGACAAGTTCATGCAACTGAGGCTGTTTCTCTGCTGCGCCCTTCAAAAATCGCTGATAAAAATTCAACATTGCTAAAACTTTCTCAAATGCTTCACCGTAGTAGGACATGGATATTCAACCAATTTACCAACTTTGCAACGGAGAAACTTCCTTATCGGATATTAAAAATCCCAAAAAGGAAATTTCAGGCACTCCGAATTCGCATTTTTATAAGTTTTACTACCAGGTCATAATCACTCAATTTCCTGAACAACCTCTCTAAGTGTTTCTCATGTGTTTCCTCGTTATCAAAAAAAGAACCACATCATCCAAATACGATAGACCAAAGTCAAATTCACGATGAATATTGTCTAAAACGCGTTGATATGTACTACCAGCATTGCGTAATCCATACGGCATCTTCAGAAATGCGAATAACCCTATCGAGGTAGTTAAAACCATATTCCATACATAATGGGATTCGACTGGAATTTACTGATATGCGCAAACCAAGTCAATCTTTGGGAAAACCATTTTACCTCTTAATCCCATCCCAAAATCATCTATGTGTGGAAGCGGGTACCTATCAGGAGTCGTAACTTTGTTGACCGCTCGAAAATCTCCGCAAATTCTCCCCGTATTGTCGTTTTTCATTACCATATGAATTGGTTCGATTTACAGAATAAATGAAAAACTCCTTCTTTTGAGCGAGAAAATATTAGACACATAAAATTAGACACATGAGTGAACAATTCTATACGACACATTGCAAAAAGTAATTTATTCTAACACTTAAATTTGAAGATCGTCACACCAAAACGTTTGAAATATGGACAAATAATTGCCTTTATAATTTCCTTATATACATAATATATAAGGAAAGTATTGTGAAGGGTCGAAAATTCGAATTCGAGTTTTCGACGACAGAGAACGTTTCAAGCATCCCTGATCACGAATCGAACATTATTGAGGTGATGTGTGTGTGTGTGTGAAAGTGTGTGTGTGTGTGTCAGTAAGTCTGTGGAGACGATTTCTCACGAACGAGTGGAGCGATTCGAATGAAATTTGGTACAAAAATTGCAATCCATGAATACTGGAAGCCTATTGTTTTTAAAGAAAATCAAATGCTCAGAACCCCCTGAAATTTCGAGTGAAATTTTGAAAAAATCATCAAAAAAATCCAAACCTTTAATAAAGTTACTCAAATAGACATTGCTTATATAATTTTTCCTTAGAAAACGATTGGCACGAACTGTAGAACGCTAGCATTAACCGTTCTCGAGTTATTGCACATTTTCAAATAAATTTATCAAAAAATCAAATAAAAAAAAAATATATTAACTCTTAAGAAATATGTTCACTTTTCATATGTAATACCATGCGATAAATTTGGTGACATCATTCTCGTGGATCTAACTCTATCCATTCACGAGAAAAGATACTTTGAGTAATACTTTTGTATTTGAACGCCAATAGTCATTTATCTACTGTAAGAATAACGTATTTCTCCGTCCATAACGCTTGGAGAGATTTTGGCAACAAATATGACGGAATGTCGCCAACTTGGCGACTATTTTAAATGTTGCTAAATTAACTCAAATCTCGCCAAATGGATAAAAATGGCGCTAAATCAATGAAAATGACGACTAATTGAAGAAAATTCAATATCTTTGAAAGAATATAAATATCTACTGTAAGAATAACATTTTTTTAACTGTAAAAGTAGTAAATTCATTGCATTATATAAGAAAGGTCATGTGCTGCCCACATTAGATTTTTATATTTGCAAACTAAGAGGTGATTATTAATACCCATGCAGCTACTTCATATCCGTATTAATATATTATAATAATTACAATTGATTTTAATGTATGCATTAACTTGTAATAAAGCTGTTAATAATTTGTAAAAACATTGTGAAAGTTTGTACAAGTTAATGCTTTATTAACTCTTACCTAATTATCAGTTGATTTTGGCTCTATAATGTACAACACTGAACCCCACAATACAAACATATCCTAAATACTATTGCCATAATTTTTAAATATTTTTAAATTAAATATGTAAATAAATTGTTCATTAGTATAATCACAAATTCAGATAAATTAAAAATTATTTGAAACGAAGTAATTTATAAAACATTCTTAAAGAAATTTTTATGCAAAATTTGAATTACATTTTATATGAAATTTCATATCACTACTAAACATTTAATATTTTTATCAGGGGAGCAGAATATACCTATTTGGGGGGATCTGTCCTCTCTGACTCCTTCCTTTCTACGGCTCTGTTATACGGTCATATGTTTGCAGGAAAATAGGAAAAAGATTGTGTTGCAATATTTCGTATTTTCAGGGTTGTGCACTCTAAAATGCTTGATTGGTGAATTATTGAGAAATAACCTGTTTTCAGTAAGACATACATTGGAAATTGAGTTATAGATGACCAGTTCAAAAAAGTCATACGGCAGGAACTGAATTATTTATAAATTCACGATCTTGGGGTGTGCTTATAGTGAGGCCGTTGCTTTTCAAAGGGTATTCGGCTATTTCATCTAAGAGCAATGCTTTATACTAAAATACAGTAAGTGTTGTCAGCATACCTGTACTTTAGTGATTTACTCACAATCAAGATATTGTGATATAGGTTCATGGAAATTTATTTTTCAGAATACTGGATTATGCGTAATGAGCGATTTCGTGTTATTAACACGACCGTGCAAAAGTCGAGGAGGGGGAAATGGAAATATCGTCTATGATTCCGATTCCGCAGGTTATATGCTATCAGGTGCAGCAGGTAAGTAATGTATTTATTTAAAATGTGTAATGTTTTAACCTTCTGGGGAATTAGGATCTTACATCTAAAATGACATAATTCTACATTTATGCTGAAAAACAAGCACGCAAAGTCCTGACAGACAGAAAAAAGCATGCAGAGACCAGGATATAAAACTGGTTTCTCAAATTTTTCTCCATTTCGAGATCTAATTTTCTTGCGATTTAGTAAAAACTCTTAATTATAAATAAAAGTTAAATATATTTCGTCGGGTATATTAACGTGTAAAAGCACCTGAAAAAAACACTGCACTCGCTAATATTTTTCAATTTTTATGACATCTTCTTTGTCAAATTTTGAAAACTATTTTAATTAAATTGAATACATGATCTCTATTCTTATGCAGGCCATTCTATAGGTATCAGTATATTTTATTCATTATAAGAAGTAAGTTTATTTTAGCTTTAAGTTCCAAACAGCTGCAAATAAAATATTTGGTTGTAACGTTGTTGATTTTCATTTTTAAGTACATATGATAAAATCGCATCTGTTTTGATAGTGATTTATACCCCACCCAATTTTTTTGGTCTTAAAAGCGCAATTACTCGTATATAAATTACTCGTAATGGCAATTACTCGTAATGGCAATACGTATTGCATATATGATTTATGTATATGTAATACGTATTGCCATTTTCAGAGATAAAAAATATACTTAAAAGGACTTCAGAACTAAAAGGGACTTTTCTTAAAGCATAATTCAATAGCATCATGCATATGTCTTATTTTATACATATTCTTAAAAGAACCTTAAAGATGTTATATTTTGTGAGCACCAGTTTCTCTTGGACTTAATAATATTGAGAATAATATTGAGCTTGTTATGTGTGTGTTCCACCAGAGGGTTCCACCAGAAGGTTCTACCAAAAAGTAACAGAATCGAAACATGACATCCCGAAAAGAAACTTCATTGGATAGATAGAATATTACAAAAAATATTAAACGTAGAAATTTTGAAAACATAATTGACGCAAAAAAGATCTTCCTCAGAAGCAATAAAATTTAGTTCCGTGAAAATCCACTTAATTACTGGAACAAAAATAAGAATACGAATTCAGTCAAACCTAAACTCCGACAGTTACATCCTGTAGAGTCAATACCACTTAAAATTTATGGACATGGCATAAAGAATAGCATGGCGCGCATCATAATATAATTTTTTTCGGAAAATTTGTTGAAATATTTGATCTATATCATTGTTGATATTTAAAGTATCTGACTTGATTCACTGGTGTTAACTCTATTGAAACGAATACATTTTATTTGTTCTTTGCATGACTATGAGATTGTATTGCACGTGAAATGTTTCTTGTGGGCACCCTAATATTTAAAATCTATATCACACAATACTTTTTTTTAATTGGGAGAATCCTGCTTAAAAAACGAATTGACAAAGTAACAATGTATGTCCTGGCGTATAATATGTTCCTTCTGATACGTATTCAAATTTATTTATTACTAGCAGAATATCCGTTCTTCGCACGGAATATATAATATAAAAAAATTAAAACTTCAGTAATGTGCATATTTCTATAATTCTTTAAATGGCATTGTTATTCTAAACATGTTATTAAAATATTTAATTTAATTCTCCTAAAACGATGTATAAGAATCTCTGTTCTCGATATACAAATTATCTTCACAGGCAGATCTGAAGAAAAAAAACCATCCTGGTCCCGTTTGTAAATAAATTTACAAAACTATTATTTAATTCCCAGAAAACGACGGGGATTTTCAAGCGACTTTCAAAAGGGATAAATACGTTCAATAAACTCCCACAAAACTCAGAGGTTTAATTGATTTTCATGTTTTAAACTAACTATTTCCAATCTTTTTCATTGGGAATCATGGAGTTAGAGAGAAGAACTCCTAGGAAAAAGTTTCGTTTTCCATTAATATTTCGAATATTTCAACAACCCCTAGTCTTAGGGACTCGAAACTTATACTAAATTTATGGGTAGCTATTTCAAAGTTATCCACCAAATTTTATTAAATTCGGTTCAGCCGTTCTCCTGTGATGATGAGACAAATGAAAGTGTCGCTTTTCACTAATATCTCGAGAACAACTGGTCGTAAAAACTCGAAACATGTACTAAATTTTAAGTAGGGCTATTTGAAGACTACCCACCAAATTTCATCAAATTCGGTTCAGCTGTTCTCCCGTGATGTTGGATCATACATACGTACATACATACATACATTACATACTTTTCTTCTTTATATATATAGATTTGGGTTTTTTTATAGTTTAAAGATTGTTTTGGGCCCACTAAATGTTTGAAAACTTCTAATTTGACCCGTGCATCATAAAGTTTGTCGGTCTCTGCCTTAGCTGATTGCCTCCTGATGAATTTCTGGGACTGTTTAGAGCGTTAGAGCATTATAAATTCATATAGTTAGTACATTAAAGTCACGTAAAAAAGTGAGAAAACTCATAGTATTATGCAATTTTCGTGTGGTAATATTCATTTTGGTAGCATTAGTGATTTGATTTGTCCAAGTTTTTTATTATTTGCTATTTTACCTAAGTTTATTCCACAGGTAGATTTCCGATAATCGCTTTTTCAAGACGACCTGCCAGACCACCACCAGCACCAATGCCGGGAGCAATGTCAAAAGAAAAAATCGGAGTTTCATCCACCAAGTCAGTCGTCGATATTAGAAACTACTTCCCCGAGACATGGCTCTTCGATATGGAAATGACAGGGTAAGTTGGTTGTTAAATTACTTATTTTACTACAGTTGGTTATATTCACTAAAAATCAGGCATCTTGGGGACTTGATATTTTTTTTTAGAACTTCGTTAGGTTTTAATGCGAAACATATTTTCTGTTATCTACTCTAATTTACGACACAACCTAAACGCACTCTCAGTGTATATGTCTTAAAGGTACATGACGAACGTGGTAGAAGTATATGTATCAGTAAGTATATGTATCTTCTATTGTTTCAACGTGTAATAATTACTAGGCCTCACATGTTAAAACCACTCGTTTTTACTATCCCTACATACATAGTATAATGTAGGGAAAGTAATACGACGGGATAAAATGTTCGAATTCGAGTTTCTGACAGATGAGCATCATTGCCAAGCATCTATGAACTCGAATTGAACGTTTGTGGTGTGTGTGTGTGTGCGCGCGCATGTATATTTGTTTGTGTGTATTATGTTAATGTATGTGTGAACGCAATATCTCACGAACAATTGAAGTATTTTGAAAATAATTTGGTACTGATTATTACAAACGGTGGATACTGACGCCTTTTGATTTTAAATGCAATCGAATGTTTGAAAAATCTCCCAGTTTTTAAAAGAAGTTTTGTAAAACGCATAAAATACATTGACCATCAATAATCATAAATAATCATTTACGATGTAATTTTTTATTGTAAAATGAATATCCGTTTTAGAACGCTAGCTCTAACCGTTCTTGGGATATTTCGCATTTTTCAAATAGATTTTTAAAAAATTACATAAAATTAAAAACGTAGTAAGTATCATCAAATAGGTTCACTTTACATATGCAATATTATGCTTCAGATGTAATATTATGTAATAAATTTGTTTTGCATTCTAGTGAATCATCTAGTTTATTCCATTCGCGATAGAAGATACTTTATCTTCAAGTTTTGTATTTTAACGTCAAAGAATGCTTTTGCTGCAAACCATTATTCAATTGTTATAAGTATGTCGTCATGGTCAATTGTCAAGTTGTCTCCCATGATTATCACCACGAATTTTTCAATTGGAACCATTATTTCTACTTTCTCATACTATGTAATAGAGTGTAGAGAAAGTATTATTTTCATGAAATTTTTCGAATTCGAAAATTTGGTGCAAATGTATGTTTGGACCCATGATACCGATTTTCAAAAATTTTCAAAGATTTTCAAAAAGTGAAAAACTACTAAGAAAATGTATTCTTGTATCAGAAAGTCTAGTTGAGTGACACTCCAGTTAATTTTAATGGACTTCAGTTTTCATCCAAAGTTTTCTAATAAACAAATTTTCTTCTCTAGGGGGCTATATTTTGAAACACCCTTAACTGAATATTGTAAGTGAAATTCAAGTGTAATGCAAGTATAATTGCTTCAGAAACAATGTATATAAAATGTTAATTTTTCATTCATTGTCTACAGTATGTACCTATATCTACATTATGCACCTATTTATTTAAAGCCCTGATGGTAAGTTCGTGACCAAGGAGAAGCTGCCTCACACAATTACAGAATGGGTCGGCAGTGCTGTCTGCATCAATGACGAAGATGGTCTCGGAATTTCGAACCAAACCAGCATCAAGGGATTCCAGGCGTTCTTCCTTTCCGTAAATCTTCCATATTCCGTCATCAGAGGAGAATCATTCTGGATTACTCTCTCTGTATTCAGCTACGTTGAGGATGCGCTACCGGTAAGATAAAATTTAAAAAATCATCTGCCATACATTCTCTTAATTTTAAAAGAAGTTTCAAGCTCTCTCGCTGGATTTAGTTACATAAACTGATATAGAACCTGTACAAAATATGTATAGGGAGACCTCTTATTGAGTTAAGCCCCCATATCTTAGTATGGCAATAAGTATATATAGTTAGATTCAATTTTACTATTTTCAAACAAGTCCTTAAAATAGACAGAGATTTTAGTTTTTTTAAAAAAAACTAATTCTCGTAATTTTGAAAAAGTTACTTTTAAATCTATACCTATTACCATACCGTAGTATATTTTAATCACTCAATTGAGTGCATACCAGAAAGTTCTGGTTTCGTGAGGAGTTAAAGTTAGGCCGTATCAATTAAGACAATCTTAAATTACTTCAAAGACTTTTATTCATATTAGCACAATTAAATTATTATTAGATAAATGTTAATTTCTTGATTAAATATTCATTTTTAAAAATACATGTTGCAACTAAATTTTAATGCAGTTCTTCTATTTTCTTAATGCACAATCAGTATTATCAAATTCGAATTTATCTTAAATCATTTTGCATTTTAAAGATAATCATATTATATCACACTTTATATAAATATATACTCAATAAATAGGTAAGAGTTTTCTCTTCCTTTACTTTTATGGACCAAGACAATTCTATATTAACTTTCATTTTAAGTCAATAAAATAAACTACACTTACGTGTCTTCTTTAAAATAATTACCCATTTTAGATAGTTGTGTTTTTACTAATAATAGCATTCAGTATCAAAGGCACTTTATTCCTCTTGGAGTTCCAGACACTATTGTTTATTTGAAAGTTCACATTTGATGATAAAGTTCACTTATGAAAATGGGTTCATCACTTTGCAGGGTCAATTACAATTTCTTGGTAAGTTCACTTAATCATTCTATTGATAATTCTATGGATTGTCTCTAGGTGCAGACTAATTTATGCAGTCTTAGTGTACTACTCAATTTATGCAATTTGGCTATTCTGAATATTCTCATCCAATTTGTTGAGTTCAATCTTCAAAACACATTTTATGACGCTCACCGCTAATTCCTTATTGCCTTTCTACAAAAATAAGAATGAGTTCTTGCTTTACTGCATTCGTTTATTTACAGTATTTCTTTCATCAGCTAGGCATACATAAATTCTTGCTACGTCCTCTAATCTTCAGGTCAGGTATAATTCACTGTAGCCAATACCGCATATTCTGTCATCATTCAGGAACTTTAAATCTAATTCATGACAGTCTTTAAAATGAAGCATTTTTGCAAAGCAAAATGTTGTAGAATAAATGCTTTCATCTATTGCTGCATCAAAATTGTAATTCTTTACTCACTCTATTCATTGTATCCATCTCCGTAGCTCAAAACTCACAATCGTTCATCCTTTTAGCATCCTCAGTCACAGTCAATATAGATATACATATTCAAAATCTGTAAGGTGAGGCTATGGGATGCCTCACCCCACTCCGGTGCAAAAGTTCTGTCTCTCTAGATACTGTATCTATTTTAACATCTATCTATATGAATTCTATAAGTATCTGTATATTTGTAAAGTTCACAGCTTCGGCTATATGTACACTTCCAGACTGCGGACGTACACAGCAGTACTTCGGCTTCACTCTGACCCAGTTCTCTCTTGTATCCCTCCGCGTCGTACCAGTCTGTATCATCTCCCGACAGTGCTTTTCCCCTTTTCTTCGTTCGTGGGAAAGCGGCATGAAAAAAGAAAGAGCGTTTCTTCTATTCCCTTGGTATTCTATTTGGCTGGTCTCAACTTTGCAGAGAGTATTGTCAGGGTAACATCTAATCTTGTTTGATGTCTGGCATGGGAATACTTGATGCCTCTTTTTGACTCAAGCTGTTTCACATTTATCATGTACAGTGGCACTTTTATAGTTGTTTCAGGTGTGTTTCTCACCTTCCTGAAATAACTGTTGCCCTTGGTCGGGTCAATGTCATTGTGCCAGTTGCTTGCTCTTCCATCCATTCACAATATTAATTCATATTTTTAATAATAAAATGTTATATTTTATAAATTGCACAAAATATGTCCAGTATGTCTATCATACTGCGACAATATGAAATATAGAATCTTTACATTTTTAACCTTTGTAAGATATAGAACTTTTGACATTTGTCACGAAACATTGATTCCAATAGAAAACCAGAAAAATATAAGTTTCCTCTTGTAAGCCCCAATATACAACTCACCTGGAACACGTGGAGGAAATTTTCAGTCATGAAATTAATTTTGTTATCAGTACTATCGGTCTTTATGGTACACTATAAAATTTGAGAAAAAGCTAATTGTGATGTTTCCATTTAAAAATATTTAATAGGTTTAAGTGTAATTTAAAACTCGTATAAGAAAAGAATATTGAACATAAAGTTCCAAAATATCGCGATTACGCAAGTGCAGTTACCAGCTTTTCCGAAATGATTAATATATAACTAATTCCAGAAAGACCACTTGCGCTATTTATAAACTCGGATTCGAGTAAAATTGAAATATACCAGCAACAACGCCCCGCAGACATCAAAATCTCCCGTTGCCAAAATCTTTCGAATCAAAACGCCACAGAGCATTTTGGAAAATTAGCAACTAATCAGAAAACCTGATCAAGTCGCATTTAATCAAGTCGTTTAAAAAATATCACCTCTGAATGTATCGCATTTTACAGATGTTTAAATAAAATTGCACTGCAGTTGGAAAGTGTTTCATAATCAATGCTTTATGCATGATTGATTTTTCTTGTTTTATTATCCTTGTCCTTAACATCAATACCAATAATTTTCTTCATAAATTCATAGAACTTCCAAATACATATTTCCAAATACCTTAACAGTCATATAATTAATATATTTCAGATTAAAGTTTCTTTAAATAAGGGTGATGGTTTTGAAGTCACGAGTGAGTCTATAGACGGCGACATCTGTATCCAGCCTGGATCGAATACTAACCTTAAAATCCAGCTTAAAGCTACCGCTTTGGGTAAACAGAACATCACATTCCGAGCCGAAAGTGCTCCGTCAAGCGAAGTTTGTGGAGACTCAAGTGTGTCCGATGCTGTTGCCAAAGATGCGATCGAGAATTCATTGATTGTTGAGGTATGAGTTTTAAGCATAAGTGAATTCTTAAACTATTTGATGTAAAACTGTTTTTAAAACTTTCACAATACAACTTTTGAGTCTGATCGAGCTAACAAAACCGAATCGGTGCGTGGATACGTAGAGAAAAGTTGGATGAAGTTTGATCTCCTTTGCAGAAGCAGATCTAAAAAGTGAACCCGGATCGGGCTGTAATTTTCAGTCTGCTGTATGTCTGTCTTTTGGATATATATATATATATATATATATATATATATATATATATATATATATATATATATATATATATATATATACACATATATATATCAGGTTAGCATAATAAAATAAAGAAAATATAAAAATTTAAAAGTTGAGAAACATAAAATAAAAACAAAATATTTGAAAATATAAATTGCAGAAATGTGTAGCTTAATAGCAGAATAAAATATAGTAAATACAATGATACAAAAGTTTCAAAATACAAAGAAACATTTGCACCAAAATATAGTTTTCGGTTGGTTTTCCATCGCCATGTGCTCTTTCAGACCAGTTGCAATTCGTCGATATCAAATTCACTTCGATATCACGACTGGTGTTCCATATGAGATATACACCAATTTCTAAGTGCCAATACTGAATAAACTAATTCGGTAACGGCAGGAACGATAAAAATTTATTTAAGAAAATCATGCAAAACGTGTGCCTATGCCATATTTGCTGTCGGTTTGCACTGGAATTGAAAATAATCACTCACCACGAGCCAATTGGGGAGTAACTTTTAAAAAAATAGTTGGAAAGAATTGCACAACACTCGACAAACTAAGTATGATAAGCACTCGTTTAAGTATGATAGTAGGTAAAACTAAATATATCGGCTGATTTAAATTGTACTATTCGCCATTCGTTATAAAATCTGCATACGTGACGGTAAAATTCATCAAATGAAAAATCCAATATTGGAATTTTTTTTTTCGCCGGCATCTTTAAAATTGTCAATATCCAATCTTTCTCCCAACACTTACGTACTTAGTCTTAAGGTTCCAATGATGTTTAACGTAAATATCAAATTTTGATTTTTTACTACTAAATTCGATCTTGTATTAGAGATTGAGTTTATTCATTGAACATACAGATTGTGTAAAAGAGTTGAAGTTATCATAAATAATTTAAAATATTGCAATGAACTTGTGTACCTAACTAGCCTAGCCAGTATTCAAACCATAGACAGTAACCAATCTATCGAGCTATGATGATAAACTTCACTTTATAGTGGAAATGAACAGCACTTTGATATCTATTGTAAAACTTAGTATAAATGCATAACGAAACGTATCAACGAATTTTTTTTCTGTGTGTTAATGAAAACAGTCACTTTTTCAGGTTAAATAGAATCATTTAAGAATAGATTATTAATAGAACGACTAATCATGAATCTGAAATTAATAGTATTCCAAAACGCAATTTTAATATACTTCAAATAAAATTCCACGTAATCATAGATGAAATGCAAGGGGTGAACCCTTGTTATATGTAAAGATGAAAAATATTTTGTTTCCTAAAAAATCACAAATTCATGCATTAGTAAATACGTTTTAAATATATGCCTACAGTAGATCGTTATTTTAATATTTCAGTGAGTAGCATAATGTATGTACACATTATATATATCACAATAAGTAACAAGAAACGTTTTATTCATGGGGAAAATATTTGGATAGGAAAAATATTTTTAGCCTGTAACTTTTGTAATCTACTGGCCATTGACCAGTAACCAATATTCTGTAGCTTTTGTTTAGACATTAAAACAGTTCACACTTTGCTGACGCTTGCACAGTTATAAAGATGCAGCCCGAAGTCACTGGTTCTTGCTTATTTATCTCAATATGTTCTTTTCATTTTACTTGCAGGCAGAAGGTTGGCCGGAAGAAAAAATTGAAAGCTTTTTGTTCTGTCCTGAAAGTAATAAACTTTTTCAGATTGTTCTTTTGTAATTTAAAATTATTTCATTAGTATATAATTCCTTTTAAAGGTACATTCATGTTTAATAAATTTTAAAATATTTTTCAGATGAAGAAAATGGTGTGTTCTTGAAGGAATTTTCGCTTACCGTGCCAGATGATATCGTTCCAGATTCAGCAAGAGCTTTCATGGATTGTACAGGTATCACCACTGTTTTATCAGTAGCTTACTTCTTAAAGGGTCATATTTCATAAAATTAGAATATTCAAGGCTAATGGCATTCAGAACATATACATTTTGCTTTTGTGTTAAAATATTTTTCGTATAGTGCAAAGAAAGTAATTTTCCAGAATAGTTTAGAATTAGATATTTTGGCGAGAATGTGTTGATGATTTAATGAATTCGTTTTGACAACGCTAATGAAACGATATATGTCTATTTTTGTGATACAGACACACAAAAAATTCAAAAAAATAGTTTCAGTACAAAAAATGTATTTAGAATTAGGAAAAATCTAGAAATATATCGAATCTTTTGAATGATTAGATCAGCAATTTCTAGAAAATCAGCAACACCTAGAAAACATTCTCTAGAGAGAATTTTAGCAAGAACATTAATATTTCTCTAATTCTAGATAACAGCATGGTCTCACTCTATATTTAAGTCTTTGTTTCTGAAAAAATATTATTCAAAATAAAATAAATAACAAATGATAAAAAAAAATGTGTAATTGTTGTATTCCAAATTTGCTGTATTAAAATGTCATTGCTGTGTTGAAATATTATATCTAAATAAAGCAATTCATTATAAGTAGTTATAACGTAAATTCCATATTTAAATTAAAATGTTTTTATTACAAAGTAATTTTTAATTGCTAGCATCTTACCAAAAATAGAATAGTATGGAATTGCCAAAATATTGATAACTTCAAGAAAAAATTATAATAGTAGTCAGAAGGAATTGAACTTTGTTGTACTACATAATTACACTGTTCACATCTGAAATCCCAACACCATGAAGAAATTGATGCATCCTTATGAAATTTACAGAATGTAATTGTAACACGGAGATGTACAAATGATCAAAATATCATACGTAAAAAATGAAATCATGGAACTTTATTGACATTAGATCAATATGGAATAGACCCACCACGAGCAGCTATACAGGAATGAAGACGATGAGGCATCCCATCAATGATACGGTGAATGGTGTGCTGAGGGATGGCATTCCACACATCGTGCAATTGGGCTTGTAACTGAACATGCTTTGCTGGAACTGGGAGTTCTCTTATTCGGCGACTCATAATGTCCCTTATATGCTCAATTGGCGACATATCCGGAAAATATGCTGGTCAAAGCAGGATATGAAAGCCTTCTAGATTATTCATAGTTACCCTTGAAGTATGTTGCCTGGCATTATCCTGCTGAAAAATCTGTTCAGGCTTGGTTAACAGATATGGCTGTACCACAGGTCTCAAGATGTCAAAGACGTATCGTTGTGCCGTGATACTGCCAGAATCGTGGAACAAAGGTGTTCATACACTAATTGTTATACCACCCCAGACCATAGTACTACTTGAGGGGCTGTGTGGCGACTTATAGAAAAAGTTTCCTGGTTTCGTTGTTGAAAGCGTCGCCATACGCTAGTATAGCCATCTGGCATGCCAGAACAGAATCGTGATTCATCCATGAACAAAATGTTTCGACATTCTGTCGATCAATTGCGTCTCATTTAACACCACTGGAGGCGAGGTAACCAGTGAAAACGTTAAAACGGTAGATGTCGAAAAGGTCGTCCACCTGGAAGTCCTGTGTCATGCAAAATAAATGCAGGATAAATGTCGTTGTAACATGGTTGCTGTGGTAAACGGCTCCTGCGCAACGCTTATCAGAAGCATACGATCTTCACGGGGTGTGGTACACTTGGAAGCTCCACTACCTGATCTTCGTATCGCTTCGTTGTCGCTCACGAGTCGTAACACACAGCGTTGAACTGTGCTCACATCACGACCCAATATTTCAGCGATCCTTCGGAGGCTCATCCACCCTCACGTAAAAGAATGATTTGTTGTCGTTCTGTTGACGACAACTGAACGTATGCGGTACGTAGACGTACTCTTGGCATACTGTGATGATTTTTAAAACCTGAAACCAATTATGCTATGATTTAGCTCTGATATCGCTCCTTCGTAACATGACGCTTTTATGCTGCTCGGCAAGGTGTTACGCCACTATGCGTAACGAAACTGATCATTTGCATATCTCGCCTTGCTGTTTCCATTGCCTGATTTATATAAAGCTATACCTACAACTTTATGGTGTTGCATTTCAATTGTGAGCAGCGTATGTTAAAATAACATTTAATAACATCAAAAGGTTTACATGTTACTTAAGCATTTTATCTAACCAACTTAAATAAAATATTTTTTAATTACTTCAAGAATTTCAATTTAAAGTTATTTTAGAAGTTCAAAATGAAATGTCCGGTAGAGGTAACATTTTCACTGCTGTGATACAGCATTTTTTGTACGAAACTACTCTTTTTAATTCTGCAAAGCTAATTGAAAATTTAATCATTAATACATATCTTTATAAATAACATGTAATTAACATCAGTGAAATAAAATTATAGAACATTTAGTCCTATTGGTTCCATTAAAAATGTCATAATTCTTTATAAAACATTTTGGATTTAAAAATGTAGCTACTAATGTATAAGGAAGTAGAGTGAAATTTCTGACTCCAAATATTGTGAAGTCTTTCGTTTCCAAATAATTAACATTAAAGTAAAAATAACTCCAGAAAAATTTGTCTTCATAATGCACTCTAAATGAGCATTAGATTTTAATATATAAGTTTTTAGTTAGCTAGAAATTAAACTTTATATTTAAGTAGAAATAGAAAAATTGTTTTAACATAAGTGATTTTTAAGTTTCTAATTGAACACGTGTGGTATAATAGCACACTATATTTATAGATCCAGCAAGACAATTCAAGACTTTTTAATAAGCATATATCTTGAAAAATTATTAATCATTATTCAAAAATTAATACATATTTTTCGCATTTTACAATGTGTTACTTATTTATTACTTACAACATATTACTTATTTATTACTTGCAATATATTACTTATTTATTACTAACAATGTATTATTTATTTATTACTTACAATGCATTACTTATTTATTACTTACAATGTATTTCTTATTTATTACTTATTTCAATTTATTACTTCTTTAATATAGTTTTCACTTATTACATATTACTTATTTAATATCACTTTTCAATTTGAATTTATTCGAATTAATTAATTTAAAATATTTCTATGTATTTAAATTATCTTAATTCAAATTTAAACAATTCCTTTTAGGCAACGTGTTAGGTAAAAGTTTGGATAACTTAGAAAGTCTAGTGGTCATGCCTACTGGTTGTGGCGAGCAGAACATGGTGAAATTCGCCCCTAATGTTAAAGCTCTGACTGTACTTATCGACACCAACCAACTTACTGATAAATTGAGAACCAGAATATACAAGAATCTGAATACAGGTTAGTTATTGGATATGATCTATATTCTTATCAACCATATTTGTAAATAAAATGAGGATTTTATGGTCATCATACAAACCGAAGATGAGTCATCCAGTAAATGCTACTCTGACACTTTTGAAACGGCTAAGGTCGTTTTGTACCCAACTTCTTTGAAATGACATTAGACATCAAATTTGTCTCGCAGCATATGTTTTTGCAATTATTGAAGCTACTTGAATACCAAAGACCACAACTGCAGTAAAGGCTTTAGCAATCGGCGCGTTGTCCTTCAGAATAATTCCGAGGCTATTAAAAATGCTTTCACTTTTGACCAACATCCTAGCGATGAGATTAACTATTTCAACGTTGCATTTCAGAAAATAGTTCTATGTCTATGGGATCTGTTAAGATCTTTTGAAATTACGGAAGCAAATGTTAGTTTACAGAAAATGATTCTATGTCTAATGAAAGTGTTCAGAGAAAAATTGGGAAAATGGAAATGTTATCTTTCAGCAAATGCTTCCATGTTTTTATGAAATGTTAGGGCAGTTTGAGTTAAATTGTGGGGACTGTAGGGTTGGCTTTCAGCTAATGCATATGAAAATATCATAAGCATTAGCTGAAAGACCTATTGACTAATTAGCTGATAGACCTCCTGACATTAAGACCTACTGACAACATAGGCGTAGAGTTTTAAAAAATATTGGGGAGGGGGGGTGCTTGGGGCTGCCCATTTTTCTCTAATGTGAGGCATATAAAGCCTTTCTAACGTACACTTCTGAAAATCGGACATCTTCGTTCAACTGACTCTACTCAATAGCAGACAGTATTTAATTCACACATTCTTTTAAAGGACAGTTTTAAATTGTCCCACAAAATATATACAGGGTGTCCCAAAAAGATTGAAACGCTCTTTAATTCTTTAGCTGTTGGAGATATGTGAGCAATGTAAATTGCAAAAATGATGAAAGTAAGGTAGGGAATAAGACTATGTTAATTAAATAGTCCTTCCATTAATTTTCAAAAAGTTACACTTTTGAAATTTTTATACGACCCCTTTAGACAAATTTGGTCACACAGAATTTTTTCATTTTTAATGCAACAAGATCATTAAAAAAACCCGCACATCTGTATCTTTTACATCAATTGATTTATGATAAAGGAAAAAAATCTCACTTATGCCACTTTTCCGTACCATGTGAAAGACTGTTTCATCACTGAAAACAAGGATCATAAACAAATTGACGATGAAAATTGTTTAGATCAAAAATACGTTAATACTCGTATGTGTCAAAATTTTTTATCACAAATGCATCTAAATAAAGCATTACATTGACAGAGATCATATAAAGCAGTGGTACTCACTAAGCGGTTGGGTATCCTATGTATTATCATTCAGTTATATATTTTTTATGATATCTCACAAATTTAATTAATTCTAATTTGATATATGGTTCCCACTCACGATGTTCAATTTTCAATTAAATATAACTCGCTCAATTTTAAAGATACAGACATGTGAAGTTTTTTTAATGATCTTGTTGCATTAAAAATAAAAATTTTCTGATTGACCAAATTTGTCTAAGGGGGTCGTACAAAAATTTTAAAAGTGTAACTTTTTGAAAACTAATGGGAGGACTATTTCATTAAGGTAGTCTTATTTCCTACCTTACTTTCAACAGTTTTGCTATTTACATTGTCCATTTATCTCCAACAGGTAAAGAATTAAAACGCTTTTCAATCTTTTTGAGACACCCTGTATAGAGTTCTTTAACCGTAGAATAGTTTACTCTCCGGCCAACGACGAGTACTGATTTATATCAAACACACTTAAATATCATGCATTCAAAGAAAAAAAAGCTGATATAGCTTCCAGTTGCTCTCAAAATTCAAAACATAAAAACAAAGCAGCAGAAAATGATCAACGATTCAACAATTATTTTTCAATGTTTATTTTTCTGAATTCAATGCTTACTTTTCTGAATACTAATATGGAGTTTTATACAATAATGTACTAGCACCATCGGATAACAGTACTTTGCAGTAAGTATTAAAGAAAATCAAAGTTCTGAAATTTACTTTTCGGAAGAAATTAACATAGGTCTATATAAGTAATTTGCAAATCAAACTTTTGGATGTTTTCACATATTACTTTACTTTAACCTTCCAGTGGACATTTTTAAAATTCATTATATAAATCTGCAAGCATGCTCATCCTTTCGAAAAATTATTTGAAAATAAAATGAAAAATAGGGAAGCAATATCTTGATATCTTGATGAAATAAATCTAAATTTGAGAGAAAAGATTTTCAGAAGAGAACATTCACAGAAGATGTAGCATCTTTGCTATTAAACTCAATAATAAATATATTTTTATAATTTTTTCATGCAGTGTGAAAACTGTTTCAAAATTTCAAATTATTTTTGTAGCTATTCATGATTTAATACCACCTCTGCTTTAATACTCATCAAAGCATTTTGTTGACTTTTGGGGGCTGCATGTGCTTGTATGTATTTCATTTGTACCTCGATAAAAATGTCCGTACATAATTTATACGTTTCTATATAAAAATCCAAGACTATAATTAACTCTATTAAGCTACATAAAAGAATTAAATAAATAACAATGTAGTTAAATAAACCACACGTAATTAAATATGACTTTTAATAACAAATAATAAACTTTTAATGACATTTAGCTTCCAATAAACAGTAACCTGTACCGTTAAAAAATCTGTGTATTTTAAATAATTTATCATGTTTACTAGAATATGAAGTGGTTGACATAGCATAAAAGAAATTTGCAATAGTTATTAGTTGTTAGGTAACGTACAGAGGAAATGGAGCAACAAAATAGTGTATAAATAACAAGCACACAACTATACAAGAAGGTCTTTTATTTCACTTCTTTAAGACGTACAAAACTTAAAAAGGCCAGAGCGCTTTCGAGCGTAAATACGCTCTTCATCAGTGGCTACATGGAAATAGGAATGATCGTTCATATATAGACCAGAAAAGGTGACAAATTTGCATAAATACAATCATCAATAAACTTACGTTTATCTAAGGAGAATCCAAAAATACAAAACATTTTGCACAGATTCAAAATCGAGCATAAATCACGCAAAGTACAGTGAAAAATTCTTACAATTTTATTACAAAAATTTGAATTCAAAAAATTTTTTTTTAAAAAGGGGGCAGTCAGGCCCAATCCCCGAGAGGATGACGTCAAAGATAACTATGAAGAGACTTGAATTGCATGGAGTCGAGAATGAGTCGCCAAGCATAACTTAAAATCTGAACGGAGTCAAAATTACAAATCGATCAGATTTTAAGTTATGCTTAGCGACTCATTCTCGACTCCATGTAATTCAAGTCTCTCATAGTTATCTTTGACGTCATCCTCTCGGGGATTGGACCTGATTGCCCCCATTTTTTAAAAAAAAATTTGAATTTGAAAATTCTGTAATAAAATTGTAAATTTTTACTGTTCTTTTCGTGATTTATGCACGATTTTTTGAATCTGTGCAAAATGTTTTGAATTTTTGGATTCTCCTTAGATGAACGTAAGTTTATTCATAATTGTATTTATGCAAATTTATCACCTTTTCTGGTCTATATATGAACGATCATTCCTATTTCGATGTAGCCACTGATGAAGAGCGTATTTACGCTCGAAAGCGTTCTGGCCTTTTTAAGTTTTGTACGTCTTAAAGAAGTGAAATAAAAGACCTTCTAGTATAGTTGTGTGCTTGTTGTGTGCTTCTGCTGGTTGAAATCAGACGTGATGCCAATTTTATTTATTAGTGTATAAATATTGCAATTGTGAGGGCATATTTATGGAAAACATTTCTTACTACAAATATGAAGTTTTGGCATATTAGTAAAAGTTTTAAGACTATTTACATCATTTAAAAATATATAATGCAATACTGAAATTCTACAAGAACTCATAAAATAATACAACAATATAAATATAAATTAATAATGAACTATTTAATATTAAATAAAAAATCTGATGTGGGCAGCACATGACTTTCCTTATATAATGCAATGTATTTACTACCTTTACAGTAAAAACAAAATAGGTAATTCTTATAGTATATACTTATATTTTTTCCAAGATATTGAATTTTCTTCAAATAGTCGTTATTTTCATTGATTTAGTGTCATTTTTATCCATTTGGCAAGATTTTCTTTGATTTGGTAACATTTAAAAATGCCGCCAAATTGGCGATATTCCGCCAAATTCGCCGCCAGAATCTTGCCAAACGTTATGGACGAAGAAATAATTTATTTTTATAGCAGATAAATGACTACTGGAGTTCAAATACAAAAGTATTATTCAAAGTATCTTTTTCATGAATGGAACGAGCTAGATCCACGAGAATGATGTCACTAAATTTATCGCAGGATATTACTAATGAAAAGTGAACATGTTTCTCAATAGGAAATATTTTTTTTATTGTATATAAATGTTTGATCTTTTTTTTGAAAAATGTGCAATATCTCGAGAACGGTTCATGCTAGCGTTCTAAAGTTTATGTTAATCGTTTTCTAATGAAAAATTGCATAAGAAATGTCTATTTGCGTAACTTTATTAGAAGTTTTGATTTTTTGATGATTTTTTCAAAATTTCACTCAAAAATTTAGGGGGGTTCTGAACATTCGATTGCGTATAAAAACAATAGGCTTCACAATAGGTAACACAATAGGTCGCTCAAACAATAGGTAATTGTAATTTTTGTACCAAATTTCGTTCGAATTGGTCCATTCGTTCGTCAGTTATCGTCTCCACAGACTCACTGACACACACACACACACACATACTTTCACACACACACACACACACATATATACTTTCACACACACACACATACCTTCACACACATACACACAGACATCACTTCAAAAATGTTCGATTCGTGATTAGGGATGCTTGAAACGTGCTCTCCCGTCGAAAACTCGAATTCTAATTTTCGACCCCGTCACAATACTTTCCTTATACATTATTGTATATAAGGAAAGTAAAAATGAATTTAAACGTTGAGGAGATCTTTGGATAAAAATGTTCATCAAGCTGAATATATCCAATTTATCCAATTTCTCTTAATAAAAGTTCAAAACAACAACATGGTGTAACCTATGTACCATTACAACGTTCTATTTTTCCAAATCGTACTAAAATCTAATCAGCACCAGAGGAACTTAGAAATGACTTGCCTATCAAATTTTGGGAAATTTCGTCCGTGATTGAGCTAGATTCGATATTTACATTTCCCAAACATACACTGCCGCCAAGTTAAAAATAGTTTTTTCTTGTTATTTTTCGTTTGAAATGTGTAGATTCGTGGAAAACTCGGGATCCGATTTTCGATACGATTTCAATAGTATATTTTTCGTACACATTACAATGTATTGTAGGTAAAGTACAAATTATGTATTATTTTCTATACTACTTTGATCAATTTTACAAGATTCTTTTCCCGCTATTTAATATTTGATATTAATTTCATCAGTTTTTTTTTTTTCCTTCTTATAGTGGCAGCTCTAGTGGTCACAGGGCCGTAACGATTGGTTAAGCGGGGAGACGATCGCCGTGGCTGCCATCACAGGGGTGCCGAAACTGAAGTTTTTATTATCTCTCAATATTGAAAAATTAAACTGACGCCGCCGCCCCCACTGTTTGAAAAATTTCTAGTTTCTCGTGCTCGTGTTTCTCTTCTTCGCACCGCATAAACTATGGCATATAAAAGCATAAAATTGGATACACTTGTAGAAAAAAGTCTGGAGAATAAGCTAAAATAAACCGTTTTTCGAGTTACATGTTAGTTTCAGAAATGTTTAATTTCAAATTCAAAGACAAAGTATTTGAGCTGTGAAGGAAAGTTCGCGTCCTGGAAAGACCAACAATAGCAAGACCACGAACTTTTGTAGTCATGTATCTACATAGCTGAATTTTCATATTAAGGAGTCCTTTTTACTTTCCTTATGTACATAATGTATTAGAAAGTATTGTGACGGGGTCGAAAATTCGAATTCGAGTTTTCGACGGGAGCGAACGTTTCAAGCATCCCTGATCACGAATCAAACATTTTTGACGTCATGTCTGTGTGTGTGTGTGTGTGTGTGTGAAAGTATGTGTGTGGTTGTGTGTCAGTAAGTCTGTGGAGCCGTTAACTAACGAAAGAATGGACCGAATTGAACGAAATTTGGTACAAAAATCACACTCCGTAGACACTGGAAGCCTATTGCTTTTATACCCAATCGAATGTTCAGAACACCCTAAGTTTTCGAGTGAAATTTTGAAAAAATCGTCAAAAAATCGAAACCGCTAATAAAGTTACGCAAATAGCCATTTCTTATGTAATTTTTCATTAGAAAACGATTGACATAAATTTTAGAACGCTAATATGAACCGTTCTCGAGATATTGCAGATTTTAAAAAAAAAATTATCAAAATGTCATATAAAATAAAAAAAAATTTCCTATTGAGAAACATGTTCACTTTTCATATGTAATACCATGCGATAAATTGGGTGACATCTTTCTCGTGGATCTAGCTCGTTCCATTCATGAAAAAAGATACTTTGAGTAATACTTTTGTATTCGAACGCCAGAAGTCACTTATCTGTTGTAAGAATAACTTATTTCTTCGTCCATAACGCTTGGCGAGATTTTGGCGATGAATTTGATGGAATATCGCCAACTTGGCGACTTTTTTCAATGTTGCTAAATTAACGAAAAACTCGCCAAATGGATAAAAATGACGCTAAATCAATGAAAATGACGACTCATTGACGATAATTCAATATCTTGGAAAGAATATAAATATCTTCTATAATAATAATCTATTTTTTTTACTGTAAAAGAAGTAAATTCATTGCAGTATATAATTAAAATCATGTGCTGCCCACATCAGATTTTTTTAATTCCGATGTAGTTTACGAGTTATTCTACTTATGCATTTCTGAAGTGAAAAATATTCTTCTGCATTGATACGTCCATCGAGTTTCTCTGTCTCGTACCATAAAAACTACAACATATAAAAATATGAAATTTGGCACATTTGTAGAGAAATAATATAGAAATACCGTGAAATAAACCGTTTTCAGATTTAAACTGTAGTTTGGCTTGAAATAGCTCACGAACACCAGCGAGTAGGTGGCGAAGCCTCCCAAATCTCAAAGCAAGTTAAGGATATTCACGGACCTTAACGAGCACGGGGCCCCCTAGTAGTTAAAAAAACTAAAAATTGCTTTAAAATAATGCACTTGTACTTTTCTCAAAAATAAGTTTTAGAAACTGAGAGCGTTGAAAGAAATACACAGCTTTAGAAATCAGAAAATATAAACACAATTTTAATAATGTGTCATCTCACAACTGAAATCAACTCGAATTAAGCAATAAAATAATTTTAAAAAATGCCTTCAGGAAATTGGAATTTGTTAAACAGCTTCCTTCTTCGATTCAAGACGACACCTAAATTGAGGCGCCGCGAATTAATAGCAGCTTTACGAAAACACATTAACTTAAATAATACCATATCCTTTTTGCAAAGCAACAACTCTTTAACTTTAAACATTAAAGAAACTTGTTAATTTTAATGTATTGGAGAGTCCACTTTGACAATAAGAGCTTAAAATTCCGCCCCAGTTCAACGGTATAGAAACTCGGCTGGCCTGTACGAAGATCTGTGGACTCTGTTTGGGCTGCAAGATTCTTTTCAACATTGAAACTTAAAATACGGTAGAAAAAAATAACCTTTCCTATTGGTCTGTCTACTCAACCCAAATTTTATACAAAAGTAGCTTGTTACCTGAATGTAAAAACGACTTTGTAATGTTTTTGGAAAAGTTACCCATGTTGTACATGTAAGCACATTTTGTACGGTGTTGTAATGCCTGTGCACATTTCATAATTCAATGCATTACAGCAGTTTTGATGTTATCCAGTTGACTCCAAATTAAGTGTACTGGGATAATTTATGAATACTTTAAAAAGAAAGTCGGATTCAGTTTGATATGAATGTGCTATGCTCAAATTATGTATTTCAAATTATAGTCCATAAGAATATATACATGCAAAGAAAACTACCAGTAAATAATGTATAGTATAACCACTGGTATTTCTTTTTGTCGGTAAAGAAACAGATAATGGTATTTTATTTTAGGTATTTAATATTATAAAAATAAAATATTTTACAGAAATCTTAAGAGAAACATATAAACAATATTATGTAAATTTTGTTATAGCGTTATGAAAATACCTTCTAGAGTTCTGAAGTACATTCAATTCCATTATAATGTGCTTTACTAAAATTATGCTAAAATTTATTCGAATTGTTCAATTTGTTCTTGAGATATTGTGACCACACAGAAACATATACATTATTTGCACATGAGGGGTACTAGTTTAAGACTTTCTTGGAGGAGGGGGGCAAAAGTTGTAATGATCCAATAATGGAAATATGATTTAGCAGGAAAATTTATATAAGAAACACAATAATTTGGAAATCCTTAAGAGGGGGGGGCATCCCTGTTACACATACTGACATAATGTGGAATATGTTATCTATATAATCATTGGAATATAGCATATTTTACATAATTAAATGCCAAAGAAAATATTTGAAGATAAAACGCGCTTTAATTCTTTACCTGTTGGAGATAAGTGGCCAATGTAAATTACAAAAATGTTGAAAGTAAAGTAGAAAATAAGACTACGTTAATAAAATAGTCCTCCCATCAATTTTCAAAAAGTTACACTGTTTAAATTTTTATACGACCCCCTTAGACAAATTTGATCAATGAGAAATTTTTTATTTTAAATGCAACACTATCATTAAAAAAACCGCATATCTGTGTCTTTAAAATTGAGCGAGTTATCTAAATTAAAAGTTACTTCAACCTTGGACACACCTTTTGGAGCTGGGCCAACGGCCGTACCGTGCTGAAAACACCGGTTCTCGTTAGATCACCGAAGTCAAGCAGCATCGGGCGCGGTTAGTACTTGGTGGGTGACCACCTCGGAACACCGCGTGCTGTTGGCCATCTCGGGTGCGGTATCCCCGTGGTTTGCGCGCTAGATTTGCACGCTACCACAAATGCCGCCGTGTTCATGCGGAGTACGATCACGTTAAACATGTGGGTCCGTAAGTCCTTCCGAGAGGTTGGTGGTAGGGGAAGGAGGGTACGGTCCCTGTGGATGCCTCCCCCACTGGGTTCCGGTCTAAATTGGGTGGCACTTCCCGGCCGTCCATACAGTTACCTTACACCTTTCTGGTAGGTCGGACGGTCTGGGTCTCAACAACAACACCTTTTGGAGCTGGTGGAATATCAGATTACTCAAATATTCCAAGCAAATGATTATCTCTTGTCTTAACCCTTTCTGCTTCATAGACTTGGATATTAATTCCAGGCTGGTTATCAGAATAAGTCGAGAATACTTGAGGGGGAATAAGTTGAGAATTTTTGCATGGGATTCTAGGATTTCTTTCGATGATTTTTGTCATCACACCATCAGCTGTTTCTATACCAGGGGAAATAGGAGCTGCATCGAGTAGAAGAACATCATAGATTTTGTCATCAGTGTTTCCCGTTAAAATTGCTGCTTGAACTGCAACACCTTTTACCACTGCTTCATCAGGATTAATAGATAAGAATAGTTCTTTACCATTGAAAAAGTCTCTTAGTAACTTTTAAATTTTTGGAATTCGAGTTGATCCATAAACTAAGACGACATCATGGATACTGTTCTTATCGAGTTCAGCATCTTCTAAGTACGTTCAACTGGCTTAAGAGTTGAAAGGTAGAGATTCATGCAGAGTTCTTCAAATCTGGCTTTGGTTATTTTGGAATAGAAATATATGCCTTCAAAGTGAACATCAATTTCAATGTTGGCCTCTGTATTACTGGAAATAGTTCTTTTCGCTCGTTCACATACAGTTCGCAATCGTCTCAGTGCCCGTGGGTTTGGATGAAGATCTTTCTGATGTTTACATTTAAATTCTTCAATAAAATGAGTTATTACTCAGTTGTCAAAATCTTCACCACCCAAATGTGCATCACCTGCAGTAGATCTCACTTCAAATAAATTACCTTCATCAACTGTGATAATGGATACATCAAAAGTTCCTCCTCCAAGATCGAACATAAGGCTCTTCTTCTCACCTTTTAAGTTTTTATCCAATCCATATGCTAGAGCAGCAGCTTCTGGTTCATTAATAATTCGAAAAACATTTAATCCAGCAATTCTTCCACCGTCTTTGATAGCTTGTCGCTGTGAGTCATTGAAGTAAGCTGGAATAGATATTACAGCATCAATTACTTTCTGGCCTAAATACATTTCAGCAATCTCTTTCATCTTAGTTAATACCATGGCACTAACTTATTCAGGATTAAATGCTTTTAGTTCACCTTTGAACTCAGCATGTATTTTTGGATTGCCTCCTTCACAGAGGACATTGAAAGGCCAGTTCTTGATGTCTTGTTGAATTTTGGGATCATCATACTTCCTGCCAATGAGTCTTCTTGCATCAAAAATAGTGTTTTCATGATTTAGAGCCACCTGTGATTTTGCAGCATCACCAATCAGTCTCTCGGTGTCGGTAAAGACAGCGTAACTTAAGTTGTACGATTTCCTTGATCATTGGCAATTATTTCCACCTTTCCATGTTGAAAAACACCAACACAAAAATATGTCGTTCCCAAGTCAATACCAATCACTGGAGTTTTCTCACTCGGCATGATGAATCACTGTTTTTCTTTTAAATCTTGAATTACCATTACTTAAGTCTTTAATCAGGATGCAGAAGGTCAATAATATCTCACTATATAGACTATAGAAGTGAAAGAGAATCAACAATAGCAAGTAAAACAGCTGCCAATTCGTATTACGTATCATTCCTTTACTCACGAACCTCTGCTGTGACGACGTCGTTTAGAGC
Organism: Amaurobius ferox; assembly: GCA_951213105.1. Lineage (NCBI taxonomy): Eukaryota > Metazoa > Arthropoda > Arachnida > Araneae > Amaurobiidae > Amaurobius > Amaurobius ferox. Next base: position 76,481,687 of record OX578140.1, read on the forward strand.
CAGTTTAAAGAGTATGCAGATATGAGCACGTGCGTAAATAAACAACCTGCGTAATAAAATGCGCAGAAACATAAGGGCAAAAGGGAGCTTTCCAACATAACGTCACAAGTGCTGCGTCGTCTGCTTCGGAAGCATTTGTAGGACTCCGACCCTATGCTATTAACATGGGGCGAAACTTCTAGACTTGTATAAAACACCTTTTGTTATAAATTTAAAGTTAATCCTTTGAATTCATGTTTGATATTGAAGCAACTAATTAATTACAGTGGAAAAATATACTATTAATGCCAGTTTTATCTTTAAAATATCATTTAAAATATTTTCACATTTTCGTTTTAAAAGCCAAGTGGGCGATACTGGCATCTGCCAGGAGCATTATAGTAACCTCTTAGAGCAACCTCTGTCACTGTGTCGCCATCAAAAGTTCCATCTACATCTATTTATTGAATTTTGAATGTGTTTGTGTGCGCCTGAGTTATTTTTATTTCTGTTCATATGAATGTTTTTTTTTACGTTATAAATTTTCCATTTTGGCTGAACTTCCGCAAATGCTCCGAAGACTGACCGTGACGTCATTTCACCGTCAACAGTCAACGCTTGGCATTATTCTGGGGTTACATTTATTTGAGGAGGATCTAACAAATGTGATAGCAACGACCTTAAAAATTGGAAGATTTGTCCTGTAACAAATCATGCTCTGACTGAGATTATAAAGTCCATGTGATCATTTTATTTAATTAATATTTAATTCATTTCATATTTAGTAATCATGTATTGATGATATAAGCAATTTTTTGTGAAATAAAATATTACTGTACATCTATTGTCTCCAACTCAACTTCTCAATCAAAATACATTGGAATTTAATGAGTTATGCATTTTTCTCTCAGGTGCTCAGCGTCAATTGAATTATAAGCACCATGACGGATCTTTCAGTGCTTTTGGTATCAGGGACAAGGAGGGTAGCATGTTCCTGACAGCTTTCGTTCTGCGGTATTTCTCGGAAGCTAGAAAGTACATCACCATTGACAACAACATATTGGTGAAGATGCAAACCTGGATGACATCTAAGCAGCAAGCTGATGGCTGTTTCCCTGACGTTGGAAAAATCATTCATAGAGGACTTCAAGTAACTGAGACTTTTCTGAGAAAAATTTACTAGTTTTCAAATTAATGATTAGAGTTAATAAGATTAGAGGAAAATAACGCAGCATTACAAAAATCTTTGAGAATATAAGATAAATGTTTTATGCAATTTTTTAATTGAAGTAATTGAACCAAATATCCAGAGCTCCTCTCAACTTTTTATACATTCAAATAACTGTGTTTAGGTCCACTTGTATTATAAGTATCAGAATTCAAAATATTTTTATAAAAGCTTTCGCTATCAAATAATTCATTTTAAAATCATTTTGAAAATTTTCTAATAATAATAAACACCAAGTACTAATAATTATCAAAAAACCACTGTTGCGCTGCCAAGAAATTTTAAATATCAAACTTCGCTTGTTTCAAACTTTGGTGCTGCCATCTATCTTTAATAAAATAAAACAATTTCCTTTTCCTGAACACTGGCAAAAAAATGTTGAAGTCTGTGTTTGAATCATAAAACATTTGTTAAGTGTAATTTAGTATTCGTCAGTAAAGTGCAATTTAGTATTCGTCTGCAGTGGCGTAGCAAGAGGGGGGGGGGGCAAAGGGAGACATTTGTCCCTGGATGCCGATATAGGAGGGGGGTGCCAAAAAGCAAATTTTACATTTTAAACAAAATAGTATATAATAAGAAGAAGAATCTACAGAATATTGCTTGTATTTATTTCGTTTGGTTCACGATGAGATATAATTGAGATGGAATTGCGGAGCGGATTGCAAAGATCAATTATATGTAAAAAGAATGAAATTATATTTTTATTGATAACTAGTTTGTGTGTGTGGGGGGGGGGGGGGGGGGAAGCTTCTCAATACATACACTTAATTTCTATATTCTCAAACAGCTTGTCATAAAATTGGTCAGCTCATTCTCGTTTATCAGAAGCAATGAAGTGCAATTTAATTTAGAGACAGTTTTGCATTACAGACATTCCGAAAAATAGGCTTTTCTTTAAATTTTAATTCAGCGAATTTTAATTCATTCAGAGAAATTTGTAATAATTTTATAATTTGATTTAATGTATTTGTATTTTTGTTCTTTAATTCTCCCATATTGTGCAGTCTCTAGAAAAAATGTGTTTACTCTGACTCATGCTAAAAATGTGTATGTATATAATACTTTCAAAATGGTAACGTTATATATATTTTATTTCATCAATATTTACATCTGAAAATCAAAATCGTTCCAACAGAAAACTGAAATTTATATTTTAAAAACAATAATTAAACCAATTATACTTGTTATACTTAAAAATTATACTTGTAAATGATTAACAATTAAAAAGTGTACGCCGGAAAAAAGATGATGCATGATTGATTAGCGTATACGAGTAGTTAGTTATTCTAGAATATTCTATTGCACCACATTACAGAACTAGCGCAAATTTTCTATGTCTCCGAGCGCTCTGCATCCTTATTACGCCACTGTTTATCAGTAAAGTGTAATTTAGTAATCGGAATTGGAAATTATACTGATATTTTTACTAATGTATGAATTACACTAATTAGTCACGAGTTATGCTAGTCTACAAACATAAGGCACAATAAAAGGCAAAAATAACAAACAAAACATCCCTTAAGAAAAAGGCTTTTTGCTTTTACTGGTGTAATTGCTTTGCCTTTCAATCCTGTTTTGTTTCTGAAATTGGTTGATACCAATACTAATTATGCTGTATTTTGAAAGAAATTTTTAATTTATAATGTTAAACAATCAGCAAGCACTAAATTAGTAATGAAACCGATAATCAGCATTATAGCAAGCTCTGGGTAAGAATATATTTACCTTTAATTAAAAATCATAATTTCTATGCCAACCATAATTTTGGAGTAAAGGAGACGATATAATATAACAGCAAATTTCCTCCCCAACCCCCCTACCGCTTCTAACAACAAGTCAAAGACAACGTTTCAAATGAGCTATACCACTTTCAGAAAACTTAATTAACAGAAACTTACATTAGAACTAATTATTAAAAATTTAAATTTGTAAAAATGGAGTAAAAGTGCATTTGTAGCATATCACTTAACATGTTCGTACTGATAAAGAGAGCTCATCAAATGATTTTAAAACGATCGTACTCTTACTAAAATGTTGAAAGCCTACGATCGTTTTAAAAACATTTGATGAGCTTTCTTTATCATTACGAACATGTCGAGTTTCTGTTTATATTGTTATAACTTCTTATGACACAATTTTAATGCAACATGTTTTCTCGTTTTAAAACATTTTTACCGTCTTATATTGTGCGGAGAAAGTATTGCTTTCACGAACATTTTCGATTTCCAGATTTTGATGCAAATATAACTTCTAGGACCTCCTGAACACATTTTGCATATTTTTAGTGGGATGTCTGTCTGTCTGTATGTCTGCGATCTATTTCTAGTGCACACCATAGCTGCCACAAATATTAATGGATTTTCACGAAACTTTATATCCGGCTTTGTTATACCGACAAATCTAGAACTAAATGGAAATTTTTTAATTTAATATTTCCTTGGCGTGGCAGCACAAGACGAAATTTGACATAATTATGGATAAAAGAAGTTTTTTATGGTTCAATGGTTAAGACACTTCACAGTTTTAATTATTGATGGAAAAATAGCAGTGATACAATTTTTGTGTTTGTGTCACAAATTTTGGGACATCATTAGCCCCGTTGCGTGGGCTTGACAAATCACCCCAAGGGGTGATAATACTCGAGGGTTACAATCTCAAGTATTATATCAATTGAAAGATCATTTCAAGCCCTTTAAAGTTAAAGGTAACATGCTATAACTGCGATCATTTGGACTAACAATACTAATTTTTCTGAATTTTTCTTGCAAAATTTGAAAAAGAAGGAAAAACCAAGTTACTTAAAAGTGCATTCTGGTATGAGATATATGTATATATATATATATATATATATATATATATATATATATATATATATATATATATATATATATATATATATATATGTATGTATATATATATATTGATGAGAATGCAATTTCGAACTGACCGCCATTTTTTGTGTGGTTTCGATTGATTGTTCTCTATTCTTGATCTCTTGTCTTGAGCTGATTATTATTGCCTATTCTCATTTTTGCAGAGTTTTATTTTTATTTACTTTTATATACTTTTAATTGTGATTTTTGAATCCTAATATTCTTCTCATCCCCCTTTCCAATGTAGTGATATGTAACCTTCTATCTTTATCCTTAGACTTGGCTTATAGTTACTCATTTGTAACAGATATGCTAGAGATGGGTTTTTTTGTACATACAGTAGTTTATGCATAATTTTCGATTAAAATCCTTCAATTTTTATTTATGTATATATATATATATATATATATATATATATATATATACATAAATAAAAATTGTCGACTTTATATATATATATATATAAAGTCGAGTTGATCTTCACTTCAGTTAATTTTCATTTCACTTTCAGGGGGCTATTGGGAAGGACAAGAGCCAAGGCACAATCACGGCTTACGTGTTGGCTTCCCTCTTGATCTCTAATTACCAGAACCAAACGGTTTTGGACTCTGCCCTGAACTGCATTCAAGAAAGCACAGATAAAAGCCTATATTCAACATTCCTGTATGCCTACGCTGAAGCTTTAGCTGGTAAAGAAGATGCTGCTAAAGCACGTATCGCTGAAGCTAAAGAAAGGGTGACCACGAAAGGTAATTGCTATTTATTTTTTAATCATGTTCGACCATTGTATAGTTATAGAAAATTTCGTCAAATAACGGAGGCTTTCTTTCCTTCAACCTGCTTAGTTACATGTTTCATACTCGTGTATAGTGCTGTTGGTTCTTGTTTAACCTTCTGATTATATTTGAATAAGGGATAACTAATATAAGTAATTTATTTGGTACCCGAAATTCCCAATGAAAATAGCCTCTTTTGATGTAACCTTTATTCAAAATTTATGTTCTCAAGATCATGAGCTCATAACTAGACTTAATTAATTCCAACAAATCAACACTCTCTTCCCATTTCTCGTGTATAGTTCAAACTGTCTCAATCCACTTTCACACTTAGATCAATCCATTTGATCGCTATAATCAATCTCGATTTTTAAAAAAATGCTTATTTCAGAACATTCCCATCCTTGAAACCAGGACCGCTTTAACCTTTGGTGGAGCACCCTAGGTAAAAGTAAATTCTAGAGCCTCCCATAAAAATTTTATAATACATAAAATGCACACTGAGAGCTTAAGATGGTCCCCCAGAACTTTGCGGACCCCCATCATTTGCCTATGGTCACAAATGGCTTAGCTTGGAGATCTCTAATCTAAACTTCCTTTTTCAAAAGCTGACTGGAGTCGGTTGACTTGTCTTTTATATAATTTCCTCGCAAATTGCCTGAGGGACTATTTCGCCATAACCTGCCTGAGTGAGCGTTTCGAATTTTCAAAAACGGCAGTCCACTTCTCGTCGCCTTTCCTAACAGCTGCATGGAGAAATTGGCTGACTTACTTCCTCAGAGTTCGCAAGAGACCTACTGGCAAGGGTCTTTAATATAAGGTCATGCACTTAGTCCGGCAGCCAATGAAAAAGTTGCCAACTTGACGTAATGGGACATATCGTCATTCGTGATATCATGGTCTAGAATAAACTTTGAGAGGAGTTGAAAAAAACCCAAAAGGTTTTCGCATTATTACAGTTAAAAATTGTTTGTCAATTTTGAAGTGGCAATAACCAGGCGTAAATAACTTGCGGAAAAATTTTCAATTGTACTCTGCACGCAGAATCCAGTAACGTCCAAGGAAATTTAATGACGTCAGTAGAATAAGGTGACAGCTGCAGCTAACAAGTTCAGTCTCGCTTGAAAGTCCGAGAACAAAATACGCTCGTTCTTAATTCCCGTGTCGGCATATGCACAGAGCTAAGTAAAAATTTTGAAGTCAATCATGCCCGGCGGGATAAGTACCTCCTGCCTAATGGTCAGACTTGAACAGAGGTGGAGAATGCGCTTTAAAATTTGATGAGACATCTACGAATTTTATGCAATTGGTATGTTAGTTGGGAAAAGTCTGTGCAATTGAAATGAAATGCGAGTTTTATTATAAGAACTGTATGGCTACGTGAATCTTGAACGGAATTAAGTATACAAGATTAAGGTTGATGTACGTCATAAGCACTGGCAGTTGTAGAAATAATGTTACATGCATATTAAACGTAAACTATCTATTCTGGAGATCAAAATAACCTTATAGTCAATAGAAAGAAAGCCAGATTTTTACTGTGGGAAAGAGCACTTGTAAAGCTGGGAAGTTAACGTATTCAGATTATCAAAAATTTAATGGGGTACAAATTTTTAAGTTCCATGTATACCAATAGGTGGATTTAACCTTCCCTATTAAATTGCTTTTATTTTTCAGGCAATACGAAGTTCTATCATGACCTCAACGCTGCAAAATCTACAGACGTGGAGACTTCAGCATACGCTGTGTTGGCAATATTGAATTCGGGTGGCAGCGCTTCAGATGCACTCCCCATTGTACAGTATCTCACTCAGAATATGAATCCTTTTGGTGGCTTTTACTCAACTCAGGTGATATATTATTTGATTTCAAATGATATACGTTGCTAATTATATAAACAAGAAAGATCAATCATGCATAAATCATTGATTATTAAACGCTTTCCAACTGAAATAAAATTTTATTTAAACAGCTCTAAAATGCTATGCATTCAGCACTGATGTTTTTAAAATTATTACAGTACTACAATAATTTCTTATATTTGGGAACTTAAAACTTCATCAAAAAGTCAATGCTATAAGTTGTTTGCTTTTCTATGTAAAATCAATGAATATTTCATTCATATCACCAATATTCCAGACTTCAGAGCTAAATAATTATGCTTGAAAGAAAATTCAGCAATTGTTATACAACTCATCTTACAATTGCATGATTTGTTTATATTCTGCATGCTATAGAAATTAGGTTTCGTTGTAGCAATAATTAAAGTGCAATGATCATTTAAAATCAAAAATATTGTAATTACGTTTCCACAGAATTTAGATACACAGATAATATGCAAAAATAGAGCAGTTTTATGACGGATGCAACACTAAATATAAATTTTAAATATCTTCAAATATCACGATTTTTACACAGGGAAAAAAATGGATGCCATATTTTATTTTTAAATGAGTCACGTGATCCCTTCATATAATATGGGTGTAATTATTATTTCAATTTTCATTTAAAAAACTAACTAACACATTTTGCTGACATTTTTTTACACATTTTATGTGATAATTTGACTATTTCCTAAAATTTTCGAAGCAAATTGTGAATTTTAACGTTACAACAACATTTTAACGTTGCAACTTGTGAATTTTACGTTTAAAAAATGTTTGAAAAATTAGGTCCCATGGGATTCAATGTATATCTTTTTTCAGTTAAATCCGAACCTAATTGGGTAATATTATTCATTCCGATATGTCCCACAGACGTTCTCAACAATATACTAAAATTTCATTTTGATAAACTCGTTTTTATGGCAGTTATCGTGCGAATGCTGTGTAGGAAAATGAACTGTTGTGTGGGAAAAGAACCATTTTCCTAAAATTCTTAAAATCCAATTAAAGTACCTAAAACACCTGAAAATATCCTAAATTAGTCTGAAAAGATCTGAAACATTCTGAAGTGTGCCAGTAAAGGGTGCCAACTGACCAGTCACTTTCAAGGGCATAAAAATATGCTAAGTCTGCTAAACATTGAAATGGCACTTTCCTAAAATAAAAACACATTAAAAGAAAAGAGAGAGAGAGTTTAGGTTTCCCAAATCTAACGTTTATTAAAAATTTCTCTTTAAATTTAAAAAGCTTTTAAAACATTTTTATAACCTTTTAACATATCATAACAAGTAAATTAAACTTCATAAATAAATAAATAAAATGACAGAACTTAGAGTAGTCTAAAAATCGTTAGAATACTAAAAGCATTTAATATTTAAATTAAGCTATGTTAAAATTAAAGAATGATTTCTTGCCATTCGAGAATTTAGAATAAAAAGAACTTGAGTTAGCCAAAAAGGAAATTTAGAACATAATTAACATCCCAACTAAAAGTTAAAAACCCAATTACAAATAAGAATTACAATTACTTTTGAAAAATCCCAAAGATACCCAAAGAAAGAGAACCACATAAAATTCTGGGGACTTGCAATTTATAAGTCAAGGGGGTTTTACTCCTACCAAAACAATTAAACTTTAAATAATTCAAAAGTAAAACAATTAGAATTTAAAGAAAAAGAGAATAATTTCACCAAGGGCTCCAAGATAAGCTGCAAATATCTAAGGGAGAGGAATTCACAGTGCTGTTATAGAACATCTCTTGAAAAGCAAAACAAATATAGGAGGGTTATGTCCATCAAGAGTCAGGAAAATCTCCGGCCGGATCTGATTCCCGTGAAATCTGTTGATCGATTGCACGTGACATTTAGGAGACAAGAAATTGTTGGAATCAAAATGCAAAATGTCTATTTTAGGTAACTTTTTTTTTTTATGAATTTATTCAAAAGCATTAAATGTCTTGAGACAGGATCATGCATTGTTCTAAACTGAGAGTTATTTAATGTTGATTTTATAATAAAAATTAACTATAAAATGAATGTTTTTCATTTTTGGTTGTAATTTTGTGAATGAGAAAGACGTTTAAAAATCTGGTTCCTTTCGAATGCTAGATCATGTTTAACGATACTCTGAGTGTATATCTCCAGAATTCCACTCAGAGTATTGTTAGTTCAACCATGGAGTTAGAGAGGAGGCGATAAAACGCCTATGGATGAAACAAATTCTCTTTAAATTGCCATAATGCTTTTAGAATTACATCTATGTGTCGCTAGTGGTGATAAAGCCCCCTTCGTTTCCATTTGACTTGAGAGAGACAGTATTGTGTATATATATTTTTTTGATTATCTTTTAAATTAAGATTCCCTAATTATCAGTATAATTAATCAGTATTTTTTTCAGTTTAGGACAGAGTTCAGAATATAGTGAGATCAAAATTGTTTTACCTTTTAATTTATTTAAGACATAGAGATATACCTTATTGTTTCAGTTCTTATTTGCATTGAGCTGCTAATTTATTTCTACAAAATTGACAGTTTAAATAAATTATTTCAGACCTTTTGCCATAGCACATACAATGCAGGAGAGTTTATCTTATCGAAGCACCTCCTGAATTATTGTCAATATTAATTATTGTTATTACTGCTATTGTTATTGTTATTACCTGAATTATTGTTATTACTGTTATATTGGCATTTTCTCAGTATGGAGAAAATACCAATATATTTTACTTTCATGAATACAACGTTGTTTAGAGCACATTATTTCTCTTGAAATCGGGTCCTGACGACTTTTTACAAAAAATTAAGTTCAACGGCTTTGAATCATTTTAGACAATTTCAGAACGTTCTAATTATATTGTTTATGGTTTCCCCAACCTATCCAATGGTAAATAACATACATTTAAGTATTGAAAGCAGTGTTCATATTGTTTGACCCTGAATCTGAGTCACTACATAACCGAATGTTATCAATAGCCGTCATATAATGAATGTAAACTGCGGTTAAATATTGGAACAAATTCAAATTTTCTCCTTCAACAAAATTACAAGACAATTCGCACTTCTTTAAATAAAGCAGACATGTGTACATTACTTGGTACTACTTGTGTTATTCTCGCAAGCAGTGGATTTATATTTTGCAAGTTTAATTACATTTTCCTTTCTAATAGGATACTTGCGTGGGCCTAGAAGCTCTTGGAGAATTCGCCAAGCTGACGTTTAAAGACCCTGTTGCCATCAACATAAAATGTACCGGCGGACTAAAGAAGGAGATTGATATCAAGGAAGACGAGAAGTTGGTTCTGAAAAGAAACAAGATCTCTGAAGTACCATCTGAAGTAACTGTGGAAGGCAAGGGGACAGGATGTGCTGTTATTCAAGTAAATGTGTTACTTAGTTATTCTGCATTGTTGTTACACATTCTGAATTAACTGCATAAAATTACAGTTTGACTTGCTTATATGAATCCCTACTATTTTTGATCTGTTCGAATATTTAGGAATGGTCCATAGAATTGAGCGATATAAAAAGTTCATTTAGAAAAATATATTACTATTATGCATGAAGAATTATTTCATTTCTATTTTTATAAACAATAATTGTTATTAATAATAATAATTGTTATCAATAACTTCTCCTGGCCAGTAAAATAGCTCAACAATTTTTTATCTCGTGAACCTGACTATAAGTTAACTTGCTATAAATTACTTTCTTACTTTAATGCAAGTTATCTGTGTGCTGTCCTACTGAACTTTAAATAAATGCACTGGCTGCACATTTATACAGTCACTTCATTACTCTCATTTGAACATTTTTTAAAAAAAAATTCGTTTAAAAAAATTTCTGGTAATCATCGTTATGAGAAAACTTATTTTCTGGAAGTACTTTGAGAAGTGTGCTGTACTGTTCTGTATTTACTTTCACTTTTATATCACATGCCGATGTACTTCGGAGAAAGCAAAGTACAATGGTTCGTGCCAGATGGAGAATTTAATAGATGGAAAATGAATTTTAAGATGGATAATTTAAAAGCCAGATGGAGAATTTAAATACAAACTTTCTATAATATCTCACTTTCTGAAAATGCCTTGTGTTGTCAAAAATATGAGGATGACCCATTGATCTCGCTTTTTATTCAGGGGGGAGGGGGGGGACAAACGTAATTTAATACTAATTATGGTCAGTGCCGTTCCTGGCGGGTATGCAGCGAATGCCCCGCACGCAGGCGCCCAATTTAAGGGGCGCCAAATTCAACTATTCGCTACTCTTGCAAAAACGCACTTCTAATTGGAAGAAAAATCGGCATTAAAGGTATTAAAAATCAAATTATAGCAAAGCTGTAAACTTTGATTACAGGAAGAAACAGTAAACTAATATAAGAAGTAACTTCTACACTTTGCTTCTACACTGGAATTTACATGCAAAAAATACGTTAATAGTCTATTTTATTTGATGTCGAAAATAAATTTTTTGTCATATTTTTTCGTTGTTTTATTTTATTACGCCCATTTTCATAATCAAACACTTACACTAAAGTGACTTTAGTCTATAAGGAAACTATTCAGTTTAAACCTCAAACTAAAAATGATTATGAAAATGCCTTATCATCAAAATTTAAGCATAGTATATAGGGGCGCACAAAATTATTCTTGCACGCAGGCGTTCGCCACCCCAGGAACGGCACTGATTCTGGTTACGTCATATTATATAAGAAAATACCTGCTCTGTTTGTCTATTTGTCCTACTGAGCGACAAATTTGGCAAAACATCTCCAATTTTAAAGATTTTTGTAAAATTTTGCCAAATATCGTAAAATATTGATTCAAAATATAGTGAGCTTCACCGTTTGAACGATAGGTGGATTTTATTAGGGGAATATAAATTAATTGCATTTTGTTAGGCATTTATATAATGTTTCGATAGGGGTCATATAATAATTAATATTGATCTAAAATGGTAGTCCGCACAGGAGTCCTGTCCTGACCACCATATTGATTGATGTATTTAATTGATTATTTATTGATAGTTTTAATTGAATATTTATTTGATAATAATTTAATGATAATAATTAGATAATTGTGATTTAGTGCAGGAATATTTAGCGTGACAGTCCCTTAACAAATTTGTCAGTGCAACCTCCCCCTCCCCCACGAATCCTGGTTACGACACTGTAATGACCGCCTATAGCGGAGGACACCACTCGAGTTGGGTAGCAGTCGTCCGATATTTTATAGGGAAGTGAGAACATTAAAGATTCATAAGAAGGGGGAAATTAAATTTGAAAGGGGAGGTGAAAATTGTTTGTAAGTGGCCTCAAAATTCGTGCAGGCAGTCCTTTTCCGTGTATCTGGCGAGCTCAGACGAAAAGATATCAGAAAATTTCTGCACCATATCTTATAATTTGAAATAACAACTAGTTTCAAAATAAGTAGATAAAATTGTAGAAGATAGAGGCACAGATTTGAATTTTACTTGTATACATATTATGTCACTTCAGTACATCTTTCTGTTCTTTTAACAGAAAGTTTTACGGTACAACACCAAAACCCCACCTGGGAAAAGGAGCTTCAACATCGAAGTTGCAGGTGAATGCCTGGATGACAAATGCAAACGAGGGTCCATTACTACTACACTAAGGTATGAAATAACACTTTGTAATTTTTAGTGCAACACGCGTTACTGCATTACTTATAAAACACTGTGACGATGTTGAATATCTAACTTCATTATTTCTTTGATTTTCTTTAAATGCAATGTTACTAATGGTAAAATTATAATCTGAATTAAAAATGTTTCGTTAGTAACAGTATAAAAATGTGTTATAAAGTTGAAACCAGTCTCTGAAGTAAAAAGGTCTGGTGTGGGCTGCACCCTAAGTAATTCAAGCACTTTACTTCTTTCAATGCGATATCATGATGGACATGATCCACAGCAGAATGTTTTTCACATTAAAAATACACTGGCATTTGGCGCTTTTCTGGATGACAACGTATAAAAAGATTTTGAAGTATCAAATACTTTTATTTCGCGCGAATCTAACTTAATAATTGGAAGTATTACTAACATTTGCTGAGCAGAATACTCTATATTATATTATATTAAAATACGTTAGTTATTATTTCATCAATTTGGCTTCATTTTTGCCAATTTAATGACACTTTCATCAATTTGGCACTACATTAAAAAGTTGCCTATTTAACGATATTTCACCAAATTAGTCGCCAAAGTCACCAAATTAGTATTACATATTTGATATTTACTACTGTTTATTTTCATGAAATTTGTTTAAACATTTATTTGAAAAACGTGCAATATTTCAATGATTCAAGCTATCATTCTAAAGCTTGTCATTGATTTTAGAATAAAAAAATTAAGTAAAAATGATAATTTATTTAACATTATTGAATGTCCTGATTTTTTCAAAATTGTATTCTAAAATTTTGGAGTCTACCGATGGAGATCTCGTTGGCGATTTTAGTTTGTGAATGTCTTTAGCGACTTACACATTCTGTGAGTAATCAATTGTGTAAGAGTTTCGAAATTCGTAATAATGTCCTCCAGAGTTGCCTATTATTCTGTCTGACATTGTAAAATAATTAGTTAACTAAGGGAAATTATAGCATTCGGATTATTGGAATATTGGGAATCTTTAAATACTAATATGAAGAGTATCTCAGGGGTTGGCGTGCTGTAGCGAAGCCCCTAGTAATATAATATATTAGGCATGAGCTTTTAATCGCCATTTTCACAACAGTTTGTCACCTACACAACTAATTTATGGTTGTGGGGTTGATACTTAGCGACTTTTTTTAATATCAACATTATTTGTTAGGCCCAATGAAGACAGTCACATGATAAGAAAATAAATATTTCAACTAAACAAAATTCATCAAAAGTAATTTATTTCAGCATCATTAGCAGATATTACATTTTAAATATGCATTCATTTTAAACTGTACTTCAATTATACTTAAAAAGTTTTATCAAACGGTGTGTTGCGGATACTTTTTATTTAAATTGGACAGAAACTACAGGTTATAGAGTTAAAAGAAAAACAAAGGCACGTGTATTTATATTTAGAATTAAAAATATATTCTTACATTTGTGCTCAAATACCTTTCACAAATAAAGCAAAACGATGAAGATTCGCTGTCGGATATTCTTTATAAGTGAAATCTACGGATAAAATAATTTAATTGGCATGCAAAATTTAGCATGTAGACCTGCTCTGGTTTTATTATTTAAAAGTGATTTTTAAATAGTTTTAAGTCTATTTTGTTCAAAATAAAAACAATGGCAATTTTAATATTAGTTTATTATTATAAATTAATATGAATGATTAGAAATATGATTTAAAGAATTATAACTATGACACTGAATAGGTCCCAAAGTTGAATAATTGTCCTGTAAAAAATATATAGGTTTAGGAGAGTATGGCGAAGGTGGGATGTAGAATTGTTGCATGCGGCATAAGAGCATGAAAAAAACGTAATCCGTTGTTATACATTCATGTCCAAAAGTTAAGCATAATTCATAAAATGCGAAAAATTCGGAGTTAATATGGATACAATGGTTCACAATCAGTTGTGGAGAATCGTGGGATGAAGGTAAATCATTGTGCATATGCAAAACAGTTCAGTCGACGTCGACATGCGTAAAGCACCGGCGCACGTTGGAACGAGTATAAAACGACCTCGAGCGGCATGGTCAGTTGAGGCAGAATTTCGCAATTGCTGTGGTACGGAGAGTTGTTAACAAACAGAAAGGACAAAAGATGTCACAAAGATGCCAACTGGACATGTTTTTGAAGGGACGAATTATTGAAATGCTGGAATCCGGTAGATCCCAAACTGAAGCGTCTCGAATTCTGAATGTGCGTCAGTGTGTGATCTCCAGACTGTAGCAGAGGTTCCAAACCACTGTAAATGTTACCCGACGACGAGTACCAGGTCGGCCAAGGGTAACAACCGCTCCGCAAGACCGATATTTGATGATAACTGTTCGACGTCAGAGGAACCGTTCTGCCAAACAACTGGGTTCAGCCCAAACAGCCGCCGCAGGAGTCACTGTTTCGAGACAAACTGTTTAAAGGAGACTAAGACACGTTGGTTTCTATGCCAGACGACTAGCAGTTTACACCCCACTGATGTCTGCACAGAAACGCGCGCGTTTACAGTGAAGTTCGGAACATCGGCAGTGGAGTAGACACCAGTGGGGCAGTGTCATGTTCAGTGACGAGTCCAGGTTTAGACTGCAAACTGATTCTTGTCGTACCGCAATCTGGAGAAAACGTGGAACGCGTTTTCACCCGGGAAACATCACGGAAAGACATCGTTTTCCCGTTTGGGAGAAGCATGGTCTGGGCGGGCATCATGATGAACGGCCGCACAGACCTCCACATCTTTGATACGGGATTGGCTCAGTCAAAGATACAGAGATGAAGTCCTTGAGCCTACCGTTCGATTGTTTCGAGGTTCTGTTGATCCTGATTTCATATTCATGACTGATAACGCGTCTGACTTCCTTCAAACTGAAAATATCCAGCACATGCAGTGGCCTGCCAACTCTCCTGATTTGAATCCAATAGAGCATGTGTGGGATATGCTCAGGAGACATCTTGCAGCCCTCCACTACCCACCAAGCTCCGTTCCGGAATTGAAAACTGCTCTCCGTGAGGCTTGGAACGCTTTGAGTGCACAAGTCATCCAAACTCTCATCGAAAGTATGGTTAATCGTTGTGCAGCATGAGTGGTTACCCGAGGTTCCCACACACCGTATTCAGCTGCAGCATCACATTGTTTTAATTATTCTGTTTCACTGATGTTGACACTCGTATTGTGACCCTTTTTCTTTGTATAATAAAAGTCGTTATTATCCTTGTTTTGCATTGTTTACTTCTTCTATAATCCTATTACCACTCGCATACCTCGTTTCTTTCCATTCCGATGTAGATTTCCTGAAATTTTCACATAAACAGCAACTATGCTTAACTTTTGGACATGAGTGTAAATCAGGTATATTTAATACAGTAAAAAAGATTATGATAATATTCGAAACCATACTTATATCTATCGACATCAATTCATCCAGTTATGGATAACAGTTTGCAACTGTAAAAGCAAGAAAACTTGAAGGCATGGATTTAGAAAGGAGATAAAACTCCTATGGATGAAATGTTTGAAAATATCATAATGCTTTGAGAATTATATCTAGGTGTCTCTAATGTTAGTAAATTAGCTGCTATTGTTAATTGACACAACAGAAAACGTAGTATTTAGTATATGTATTTTTGATAATTTTAAAATTTAGGGTTCCCTAATTATAAATATACGTAATTAACAAGAATGTTTTCATAGTTGTACGATAGCGTACAGAATATAGGGAGGTGAAAATAAATTGAAATGTAAAATAATTTTGAATACGTAGGAATATTCTTTACTGTTTCAATTCTATTTTCCATTCCGCTATTAATTTATTTTTACAAAATTGACAGTTTAAATAAATGTTCTAGGTCTTTGGCCATAGAAATGCATACAATGCAGGTCTACTTATCTTATCACAGCGCCACCTGAATTATTGTCTCAAACGATATTGGCGTTTCCTTAATATGAAGTTTAAACTCCTTACTTTTATCTCCATGCTTGAAGCCCTAATTGTGTGTTATACTGTTGTAATTTTACTTTCTCGATTCGTATGAGCCATAAATTAAAAATTTTATTCCCAAAGTGTGTCAATGACTAAACCTATATTTGGTAATAAAAGCCAAACATATACTTTTACATTCAACCATGTAATTTATAAAACATGAAATTGTAAATAATTTGCTGTATTCTCATTTTATTTCTAGTTATATCCCAAAAGGTAAGAAAACAGGAATGACTCTAGTGGAAGTTAAAATGATCTCGGGCATGGCACCAGTCAAAGAAACTCTTGAAAAGGTAATTATTATACAAATCATATTTAAATCTCACTCCTTAATTTAGCTTTATAACTAACTTCTATTTGTTGTAAATACCACTTTCAAATTTGAAATGATTTTCATGTAATCAAATAGTATCCAGTTAATGTAAAAAATTAAATTCAAGTAAACCTATGTTTGTGGTAATTTGACTACAATTTCAATTCGACCGCAATATAAAAAATCTGATATGGGCAGCACACGACTTTCCTTATATAATGCAATGAATTTACTACTTTTATAGTAACGAAATATGTTATTTTTATAGTATATACTTATATTCTTTGCAATATATTGAATTTTCGTCAATTAGTCGTCACTTTCATTGATTTAACGTCATTTTTATCCATTTGGCGAGATTTTCGTTAATTTAGCAACATTTAAAAAAGTCGCCAAATTGGCGACATTCCGCCAAATTCGTCGCCAAGCGTTATAGACGGAGAAATAAGTTATTCTTACAGCAGATAAATGACTATTGGCGTTCAAATACAAAAGTATTACTCAAAATATCTTTTCTCTGAATGGAACGAGCTAGATCCACGAGAATCATGTCATCAAATTTATCGCATGATATTACATATGAAAAGTGAACATGTCTCTCAACAGTTAATATCTTTTTTTTTTTAATTTATGGGATTTTTTGATAAACTTATTTGAAAAATGTGCAATATCTCGAGAACGGTTCATGCTAGCGTTCTAAAGTTCATGTCAATCGTTTTCTAAAGAAAAATTACGTGAGAAATGTCTATTTGCGCAACTTTATTAAAGGTTTTAATTTTTTGATGATTTTTTTAAAATTTCACTCTAAAATTTAGGGGGATTTTGAACATTCGATAGCGTTTAAAAACAATAGGCTTCCAGTATTTATGGATTGTAATTTCTGTAGCAAATTTCATTCGAATCGCTCCATTCGTTCGTCTCCACAGACTCACTGACACACACACACACTTCACACACACACACACAGTCCGTTTCAAGCATCCCTGAACACGAATCAAATGTTTTTGAGGTGGTGTGTAGAGACGATATCTGACGAACAAATGGAGCGATTCGAACGAAATTTGATACAAAAATTACAGTCAGTGGAAGACTATTGTTTTTAAACGCAATCAGATGTTCAGAAACTCACTAAATTTTCGAGTGAAATTTTGAAAAAATCATCAAAAAATCAAAACCTTTAAAAAATAGTCATTTCTCATTTAATTTTTTATGCCAACCATATCCCCATCTGTAGACTCCCAAATTTTAGAATGGAATTTTGAAAAATTCATGAAAAAATCAGGACATTCAATAATGTTAAATAAATAATCATTTTTACTTAATTTTTTTATCATAAAATGAACGACAAACATTAGAACGCTAGCATGAACCGTTGAGATATTGCACAGTTTTCAAATAAATTTATCAAAAAATCACATAAAATAAAATAAAAATTAACTGTCGTGAAATATGTTCACTTTTCATATGTAATATCATGCGATGAATTTGGTGACATCATTCTCCTGGATCTAGCTCGTTCCATTCAATCGTTTCATGTCAATCGTTTTCTAAAGAAAAATTACGTGAGAAATGTCTATTTGCGCAACTTTATTAAAGGTTTTAATTTTTTGATGATTTTTTTTAAATTTCACTCTAAAATTTAGGGGGATTTTGAACATTCGATAGCGTTTAAAAACAATAGGCTTCCAGTATTTATGGATTGTAATTTCTGTAGCAAATTTCATTCGAATCGCTCCATTCGTTCGTCTCCACAGACTCACTGACACACACACACACACACACATGAGAAGCCGTTTTTTGACAATAGCCCACAAATTTTCTATGGGATTCAAGTCTGGTGAATTCCCAGGCCAATCCAGTACGGTAATATTTTTTTTTTGAGCAGAGATTTTTGATTCATTTCGAAGTGTGACATGGCGCGCTGTCTTGTTGGAAAACGCAATCTTCGTTCGACCACAGTTTAACTATGGTTGGAGGCACTTTTCGGGTCAATATGACTTCGCAACTGGCACTGTTCATCATTCCCTCTACGGGGACAAGAGATTCTGTCCCCAAAACGCTGAAACAACCCCAAAACATCTTTTTGGGCGGATGCTTGATTGATGTAGTGCTGATTGAGAGGTTCTCCTTGGCTCCTTTTCACGAACATGGATCTAACTCCCAGAACCACAAAATGTGTTTCGTCAGAAAAGAAAACCTTCTCCCTGTCCTTCTCAGTCCATGTTTTGTATTTCCGTGCCCATTCCAACCTTTTTTTCTTCATACGAAGCGTCAGAAGCTGCTTCTTGTACGGTCGAAGTGCTCTCCGCCCGCGTTCTAACAGCCTGTATCGCACTGTTGAAGGTGCAATATCAACACCAGCTGCCGCCATGGACTTGGACAGGTCAAAACTGGTTAATCGAGGATTTTTAACACTCATTCGATGTAAAGTTTTGTCGTCACGAGCCGAAGTTGATCTTTTTCGGCCGCATCTTCCAGAATGGTTGGTTCCAACATTTCCTGAAACCGCTTCCAGATCCTCCCGACACTTGCTGTACTCACTCCATATATTTTACATATTTCTTCGAACGTCTTAGAAGTGTGTTCTCTAAGCGCAATCACTTTAGCACGTGTTTCCGCGCTGATATACATGACGCTAATGACCCCCGCAACAACTGAGAAACTACCACTGCTGAACACCTGCCACCTGGCGGAGGAATTTGAACACCTGCTACTTACCAGGTGCATACGAGCACCTGCTACTTTGATAATAGCTGCAATTTGAAGCTGCGTGTGATAAAACAAAAAAAATGACATTTCTCAATTAATTGCCACAATACTGTAGGCTTCTGGTGTTTATGGATTCTGATTTTTGTACCAAATTTTGTTCGAATCGATCCATTCGTTCGTCAGTTATCGTCTCCACAGACTCACTGACACACACATACATTCACACACACACACACATACTTTCACACACATACTTTCACACACACACACTCAGACATCACTTCAAAAGTGTTTGATTCGTGATCAGGGATGCTTGAAACGTGCTCTCCCGTCGAAAACTCGAATTCGAATTTTCGATCCCGTCACAATACATTCCTTATACATTATGTATATAAGGAAAGTAAAAAAAAAAAATAAAAGAGTCTTGCATTTCCAATTTGGGGCACAACTATGGACCAATATCGCATTCTAATAAAATTTTAAAGCTCAGCAAAGACGTACAGATAGCTTTAAATCTGGTTCTAATATCAAAATCGGCTTTCTAAACATAATATCAGTGAGGAAAAACCAGGGTAAACACACATACATACATTTAGATAGCTTTAAATAGTATGTACCATATAAGATAATCTCTTTACGATTTTCTACTACCCCATATATATTTTACTTTTTCCGTAGATTTTTCCCCGACTAAAGTTTGTAGAAAAGGAAAGACGTTCAGTTGTAACTTTAAGATATATTCCTATGATGTAACTTTAAATATATAAAAAAATCTGATGTGGGCAGCACATGACTTTCCTTATATAATGCAATGAATTTACTCCTTTTACAGTAAAAAAAATCTGATGCGAACAGCACATGACTTTCCTTATATAATGCAATGAATTTACTCTTTTTACAGAAAAAAAATAGATTGTTCTTATAGTAGATGCTTATATCCTTTCCAAGATATTGAATTTTCGTCAATTAGTCGTCATTTTCATTCATTTAGCATCATTTAGTCGCCAAGATGGCGCGGCATTTCGTCAAATTCCTCGCCAAAATCTCTCCAAGCGTAATGGATAGAGAAATAAGTTATTCTTATAGCAGATAAATAACTATTGGAGTTCAAATACAAAAGTATTACTCAAAGTACCTTTTCTCATGAATGGAACGAGCTAGATCCACGAGAATGATGTCACCATATTTATCGCATGATATTACATATGAAAAGTGAACATGTTTCTCAACAGTATAATTTTTTTTTTATTTATGGGATTTTTTGAGAAATTTATTAATGTGCAATATCTCGAGAACGGTTTATGCTAGAGTTCTAACGTTTATGTCAATCGTTTTCTCAGAAAACATTACATAAGAAATATCTATTTGCGTAACTTAATAAAGATTTTCATGTTTTGATGATTTTTTCAAAATTTCGCTCGAAAACTGAGGGAGGTTTTGAACATTCGATTGTGCTTAATACAATAGGCTTCCAGTATTTATGGATTGTAATTTCTATAGCAAATTTCATTCGAATCGCTCCATTCGTTCGTCTCCACAGACTCACTGACACACACACACACACACACACACACACACACACACACATACTTCACACAAACACACTTCACACACACACACACACACATACTTCACACACACACACACATATACTTCACACACTCCCACATCCACACACACAGACATCACCTCAAAAATAATTAAACATTTTTGAGGGGTGCCTGAAACGTGCTCTCCCGTCGAAACCTTGAATTTGAAATTTCGTACCCGTCACAATACTTTCCTTATACTTATTTATATAAGGAAAGTAATAATGTTTAAGATCCACGGTACTGTATTTTGAACGTGTTAATGTACATTTGGTGATTTTCCAAATCACAACATGTAAAACTATTTCAAAATACCCAATTGAGTTATATTTAACATAACTCTAAATACACAATTATCAATATTGATAGCATCCTCAATAAGTGATATAGTTCATATATTAAAATATTTTAATAATTACTCCATCAATTAAGCGTTATTTTCGTTAATTTAACGTCATTTTTGCAATTTTGTCGATGTTTTCGTCAATCTGGGGCGAAATATCGCCAAGTTAACGATACTTTGTTAGGTTATTCGCCAAGTTCGCCAAATGCATCACCGAGTGTTACAGACAAACCGAGAGCAGACCATTTCTTATATACTAGAAGGTATGTCCGTCATATAACGAAAATTACTTCCCATTTGCCGTCATTTTTATCAACCTGGCAACATTTTTGACACTTTTGCAACATTTAAAATAGTCGCTAAGTTGGCGACATCCCGCTAAATTTTCGCCAAGCGTTATGGACGGACGGAGAAATGTGTTATTCATATAATTTACCTTTATGTTCTTTCCAAGATATTAACTTTCTTCAATTAGTCGTCATTTCATTGATTTAGCGTCGGATTCATAAATATGGCGAATTTTTATCAATTGGGTGACATTATCGTCAATTTGCCAACATTTAAAAAGTCAGCAAGTTGGAGATATACTGAAAAATTCGTCACCAAATTTTACCAAACATTACGGACAGAAAAATTGGTTATTCTTATAGTAGATTCTTATATTATTTCCCAGATATTAAATTTTCGTTAATTAGTCGTCATTTTCATTGATTTTGCGTCATTTTTATCAATTTGGCAATATTTAAAAAAGTCGCCAAGTTCGTCTCCAAAATTTCGCCAAGCTCTATGGACGGAGAAATAAGTTGTTCTTATAGGAAGTAAATGACTATTGGTGTCCAAATACAAAAGTATTTTACCTAAAGTATATTACAAAAGTATATTAAAGCATTTTACCTAAAGTATATTAAAGTATATACCAAATACAAAAGTATATAACCCAAAGTAACTTTTCTCATGAATGGAACGAGCTAAATCCACGAAAATGATGACATCAAATTTATGGCATGGTATTTCTCCCCAAATTTCCGCCGCTAAATTTCTCGCCAAGCGTTACGGGCGGATAGACGGACGGAGAAATGGGTTATTCTTATAGTCTACTCTTACGTTCTTTCCAAGATATTGAACTTTCATCATCTAGTAGTCATTTTTATTGATTTAGCGGTATTTTTATTAATTTGGCGATATTTTCGTTAATTTGGCAACATTTAAAAAAGTCGCCAAGATGGCGACATTCCAACAAAATCTCGCCAAGCGTTATGGAAGTAGAAATAAGTTATTCTTGTAGCAGACAAATGCACATCGACGTACAAATACAAAAGTATTACCCAAAGTATCTTTTCTCATGAATGGAACGAGCTATATCCACGAGAATGATGTCATCAAATTTATCGCATGGTACTGCATATGAAAAGTGAACATATTTCACAAGAGTTAATAATTTTATTTTCATTTTATGTGATATTTTGATAAATTTATTTGAAAAATTTGCAATATCTCGAGAACGGTTAATGCATCCTAAAGTTTATGTCAATCTTTTTCTAATGAAAAATTACATAAGTAACTTTATTAAAGGTTTTGGATTTTCGGTGATTTTTTCAAAATTTCACACGAAAATTTGGGGGGTTCCGAATATTTGATTGCGTTTTAAAACAAAAGTTTCCAGTATTCACGGATTGTAATTTTTGTACCAAATTTCGTTCGAATCGCTCAATTCGTTCGTAAGATGTCGTCTCTGCACGCACACACACACGCACACACACACACACACACCACAGACATCACCTCACAAACGTTAGATTCGTGTTCAGGGATGCTTGAAACATGCTCTCCCGACGAAAATTTAAATTCCAATTTTTTACCCCATCACCATACTTTTCTTATACAATATACTATGTATATAAGGAAAGTAATATATTCCTTTTATGGCATTTTAAATAGTTGTTTATTGCTATTTTGCAAACTGCTTACCAGTGAATGAAGTAGATATAAAGCATAAGAACTACACGTGTATTATAATTAATCTTAGGAGAGACTGAGATAGTAAAAGGATAATGAAACGACAGACTATATGTTTCAAATAACTAATTATTACTTTCCTTATTTACATAATATATATCCTTTACAACAATGGAAATAAAAGTTATACAAGAATAAAGGCAGAAGCATTTTTACTTTTCTTATATACAATAATGTATAAAGTATTGTGACGGGGTCGAAAATTCGAATTTTCAACGGGAGAGTCCGTTTCAAGCATCCCTGAACACGAATCAAATGTTTTTGAGGTGGTGTGTAGAGACGATATCTGACGAACAAATGGAGCGATTCGAACGAAATTTGATACAAAAATTACAGTCAGTGGAAGACTATTGTTTTTAAACGCAATCAGATGTTCAGAAACTCACTAAATTTTCGAGTGAAATTTTGAAAAAATCATCAAAAAATCAAAACCTTTAAAAAGCTACGCAAATAGTCATTTCTCATTTAATTTTTTATGCCAACCATATCCCCATCTGTAGACTCCCAAATTTTAGAATGGAATTTTGAAAAATTCATGAAAAAATCAGGACATTCAATAATGTTAAATAAATAATCATTTTTACTTAATTTTTTTATCATAAAATGAACGACAAACATTAGAACGCTAGCATGAACCGTTGAGATATTGCACAGTTTTCAAATAAATTTATCAAAAAATCACATAAAATAAAATAAAAATTAACTGTCGTGAAATATGTTCACTTTTCATATGTAATATCATGCGATGAATTTGGTGACATCATTCTCCTGGATCTAGCTCGTTCCATTCATGAGAAAAGTTACTTTGGATAATACTTTTGTAGTTGGACGCCAATTAATTTATCTGCTGTAAGAATAATTTCTTTCTCCGTCCATAAAGCTTATCGAGATTTTGGCGACGATTTTGGCGGAATGTCTTCAACTCGGCAACATTTTTAAATGTTACCAAATGAGCGAAAATATCGCCAAATAGATCAAAATGACGCTAAATCATTGAACATGACAACTAATTGACGATAATTCAATATTTTGGAAAAAATATAAGAATCTACGAGTACTATAAGAATAACATATTTTTCATTCTGTATCATTTGGGTAAAATTCTAGTGCCGGATTTTTCAGAATATCCCCAACTTGCTGACTTTTTAAATGCTGCGAATATGTCACCCAATTGATAAAAATTCACCAAATTGATGAAATTGACAATGAATCAATGAAATGACGTCTAATTGATAAAAGTTCAATAACTTGGAAAGAACATAAAAATAGACTATAAGAAAAACCCATTTCTCCGTCCGTCCGTAATACTTTGATAAATATTGCGGGCTTTTTTAAATATTTTTTTTAATTTAGCGGGATTTCCCCAACTTGACGATTGTTTTAAATATTACCAAAATGACAAAAATGTCACCATATTGATAAAAATGACGCCAAATGAGAAGTAAATGTTTCGAAAATTCTTATTTCCGTTATATGACGGGCATACATTCTAGTATGCTCTTCTCTCCGTTCGTCTGTAACACTTGGCGATATATTTGGCGAACTTTGCGAATAATCTAGTAAAGTATCGCTAACTTGGCAATATTTCGCCCCAGGTTTACGAAAATTTCATCAGAGTTGCAAAACTGTCACTAAATTAATGAAAATGACGCCTAATTGATGAATTAATTAGAAAAATATTTAAATATATGGACTGCATCGCTTATTGAGGTTGCTATCAATATTGATAATTGTTAATTTAAAATTGTGTGCAATATAGATTATTTGGATACTTTGAAATAGTAGTACATGTTGTCTTCCTGAAAATCGCCAAATGTACAATTCAACGTTAAAACACAATCGCCAAATGTTTTGACTTTTATAAATATTACGGGCTTTTTTAATATGTGCTTTTTTTAATTTTTTTTAATTTAACGGGATTTCCCCAGCTTGCCGATTATTTTAAATATTACCAAAGTGACAAAAATATCACCATATTGATAAAAATGACGCCAAATGAGAAGAAATGTTTCGAAAATTCTTATTTCCATATGACGGGCATGCAATCTAGTATGCTCTACTCTCCATTCGTCTGTAACACTTGGCGATGTATTTGGCGAACTTTGCGAATAATCTAGCAAAGTATCGCCAACTTGGCAATAATTCACCCCAAATTTACGAAAATTTCATCAGAGTTGCAAAAATGTCACTAAATTAATGAAAATGACGCCTAATTTCTGAATTATTTATTAAAATATTTAAATATATGGACTGTATCGCTTATTGAGGATGCTATCAATATTGATATTTGTTAATTTAGAATTGCGTGAAATATAAGTTATTTGGTTACTTTGAAATAGTATTACATGTTGTCATCCGGAAAATCGCCAAATGTACAAAACAAAGTTAAAACACAATACCGTGAATCTCATACACTATTTTTTTACTGTAAAAGGAGTAAATTATTTGCATTATATAAGGAAAATCATGTGTTGCCCACATCAGATTTTTTTATAATAATTTGTTTTTTGTATTATAAATTAAATTCACTCTACCTTTTAAAAATATTTCTTGCACATTAAATATGAAAAACAATAACTTTTTAGACGTTGCATAAAAGTATAAATCTGAATCCCATTACCAAATTCAAGGACTTGATATAAAACTATTTTTTCAGTTACTAGGATTTTTATGTTTAATCAATACTGTTACAAATTTTTTAAATAAATAATGCAGCCCTTAACTTAAAAACGCCAATAAAATTATGAGGTGTACAGTTTTTAGAAAGCTATTTAATACAATTTCAAAAATATTATTGTAAAGTTGAGCCCTAATTTTTCATAAAGGCGGTGTTGGTTTGATAAAGTAATAAGAATTCACTGAAATCTTAAATTGAAGTGAAATATTTAAACATTCGCATTAGGTTGCCATGCCTCACTTCTACTTGACAGTGATATTTTTATTCCTTTAAGACATATTTGAACCTATATATAGAACCTTTATTTTCCTATTTTTCCACAAATTATCTCATTAATCCTATCTCCCTTATATGTATACTGCATGTACATTATCTGAGCACTGCTTAAATTATTAATTTTTTCTAATAATATTTTCCTATTTTAGCTTCTTGAAGATCGAAAATTGGGCCTTAAGAGGTACGATGCGGATAACAATGTTGTCGTGTTTTATTTTATGGAGGTGAGTTGCTGTCTTCGATTAATCGCTTTCTTGTGGTTAAACAATTTCTAAGTGTTGTGCAATGGTTTTAAAGTTTTATAATTATTTTACAAAACTAAAGGATTTTTAATAGTACAAATACAAAATAACTGAAAAAGTATAAGATTGGCATCCTATTCTAACGAGATGCATTTTGAGTGTGATCTGTTTATGCAATTATATCTTACTGCTGACCAGAGTTGGGCAAAATACATTGAAAATGTATTTTCGATACAAATAACATAGGTTTTAGGGCATAAAATACAATATTCAAAATACTTTTCAAATTTAAAAAATTCAAAATACAAAATACATGTATTTTCAAAATACATTCAAAATACAAAATAAATTTTAAAAAATTAAACATTTTTGTATATTGGGCTGGAATAAATTTTCAATACAATATTTGTTTATACATTTTATTGGGCATTGCATTGCTTGTGCATCTGTGAGGTATTAAAATTAGGTTTTTAGAGGTACTGTAATTTTCAAACATTATTATTTTTTCGAAAACTGAAAAAGATTGTAAAAATAATTATTACCAATAATCTTGAATTAATCTTCATTTTAGATATATAATTCTTTATTCAAATGTATGACGTATTAAGACGTTAATATACACCGTTCTAGAATTGTTGTTTATTTTTGAACTATACCTGTAATATAAGTTTTAAAATGTTCTTACTACTACTTACTGAACCTCTAAGTATTTAAAAGCAACACGCTTGTTGACACCATGGCTTAGGAGTTACGTTTTCAGGATATTAGAAATTATACTTTCTTCACATTGCCATGAAAATGAAAATAAATCGTGTAACTACTGCAATTGACAATTACCTGAAGCCTATTGGTTTTCAATGAGGTTGAATCATAAAGACCTAAATTCTTGTTATTTTCACAAATATCAAAATTTCTCCCCCTATAGGGAATGTCATATGTTGAAAGAATCATGTTTTCTGCTGATATTTTTATGCTAAACCAAACGTTTGAGCTGAATAGTGTTGTTCTCTGGAGGAGCGGTAGGGTTTTAGTTCTGTAGCCATGAACTCACCTAAAGGTGCACATAGAGTCGATGGTTGTCAGCTCGGTGAAGATGAATTACCTTGATTCCCGGAGTAGTGAGTTTCTAGTGCGGATTCCACCACCCTTCTGTCGTGGGACAGTATTGGAATTTTCCTGTCGCCACTTCACTTCTAGAAAGTATTACCCCCCCCCCCCCTCTCTCTCCGTGGAAACGGTTGACATTCCATGGCTATGAGTAAGAGACCAGCTGCAGTGGTGAGAAAATGGCAAAGGACGCTATCTTATTTTTAAATAAAATGGACACCTGCAAGAGGGCTAGAGCCCCCCAATTTTTAGCCAACCCTTGGGAAGGGGCCAAATCCAGTGATTCGATGGAGCCCGGCCGCGTCACTGAATTTATGGGTTTTCGAACCTATAGCGGCCAAGCGTCAGTTATGGAGCCGGCCAGGGGGCCGTCCGAGATCCCGGCGAGGAGAAGAAGAGTTGAGAGAGAACTCAGTTGGTAATTTTCAGAGTTTAGACTGGGTCGTCTAATAACCGACGGATGAGTGCCACCTCGATGCCGTCCTGCCGTACCTAAAAGGGGTAAGTCCTTTTGTCCTCTCCCACTGCAGACTGAGTATCAGAGAATATATATTATTTAATAAGGAAGTTAACTGCCTAACTTGAGGGCTATTATGATATTTAATTTAACTAGAGAGGGGGAAATGATCAGATCGATCATTATCCAATACCTACTTAGCGAATGTAAATATGTTCTATGTAATTAAGATGACATTTTGTGGTTTTTTAAATTTTAAGTAACAAGTTTTGAATATAAGTATTTTAAAATAAAAGCTTTATTAACTTTTAATTAGTATTTATTGTGTGTTCTCGTGATGGATTTTCTAATTAATCAGAACCTGGAGATATGCTCGGTAATCGAGCAAGTGGCGTGCAGAAGTACGATTAACGGCCAATGTGGAATTGTAAGATTTCAGCGGAGCCACGCCACATATTATGGCGCCGAGACCAGTCTTGTGCACAGTTATCAAAGTGCCTCGATTAATATTTGACTGGATAATGTAATTATTCAAAATTCAAAATTCAGAGAAATTTTTTTTTGTGAAATGAATATGCATCATGGGAAGATCTTTGTAATATTGTAAATAATAAGTGAGTTAATATTTAATAATTTGAAAGTAGATATAAAAATTGTACAAGATGCCGGATACAAATAGTACAGAAGCGCCCGAGCAGGGAGGCGAAAATCAAAGTCGTTTACAGGGGTTAACCTTTTTACTTGGGGTATTCGAAGGAAATGCTGAAACAGACTGTAAAATATTTTTCGACCAATTTGATTCGATAGCCAAGCTAGGAAAATGGACCGAACCAGAAAAACTCGTAGTATTAAAGTCGCGTTTAAAGGGAAATGCACTAAAATTCCTAGCGAGTTCGCCGGAATTACGTAAAGAAAATTCGTACGAAGTACTAAAGGAAAGGCTACTAGAATTTTTTTCACAGAGGACTAGCATAACGACCCGCCAAATACAATTTACTCTAACTAAACAATTTGAAGGTGAGAGCGTTAAGGCATTAGCACACAGAATCAAATGTATCACGCTGACTTATCTAGAAAGTGCAGGTGATTTGAGTAGCGAGGAGTCGAAAAAAATCATTGACCAATTAAGACTAGGAAAATTTTTGGACGCACTAAACACGCAAATTAAGAGAGAGGTGCTAAAAGCAAACCCATTATCCTTCGAAGCGGCGATTGTAATAGCAGAAAATATTGAAAACGCAATAGCAATTTCTCCACCTGAAACAGAAGCTGTAAACAATATTGTCACGCACCCTGGACCACCGGCTTTACAAACTGAAATCGAAAAACTACGAAAAGAACAGGAAAATGCTAACAGATATTTGTTAGAAACATTAGGCGAACAAATTAACGCACTTAGATTGGAACAAAACACACCTAAAGCTAGAACTTCTAATAATAATATCCCTAATGATATGTTTTGTCTATTTTGCGGACGCACAAACCATCTGATGATAAATTGTAGACTATATAACCGGGAAAATGAAATGCGTAGATCCCAGAGTTCACGCCCACAGCAGTTTAACAACCAGAGCGAAAGGCAATATACGCAAAGTGAAAGGCAGGGGCCAGCTAACAATTTCCCCCGCGGAGAATACGCAAGGCGAAATCCGGGATTTTCACGTACATTTAGAGGAAACAGATACAATGAGAGAGAAAATACATTCCCCAGAAGAGCTGCTTTAAACTAGAGAGGGGCGGCAATTATCATAAGCTCCCAAAAAACCCGCCCCAGTTAAGTTACGATGGATTTGGTTATGTTGATAACCAGGGAGAAATAAAGAATGTACAAATTCATAAGGATAGGAAGGTGTGTAAATACAGAAGTAAATATGGGAACCGGTACATTTTGACTGTGGTATGTCATTTTAGCAGGCACGCGGAACTTTATCCGATAGATAACATTACGGCAGACACCATTGCAACAAAATTAATTACGTATGTAACTACTTACGGCAAAAGTGAATTTGTGTTGACGGACCGCGGGAGCCAATTTACTAGTCAATTATTCAAATCTATACTTGATAAACTAGATATACATGCAAAATTAACTTCAGCAGCGAATCCGAGAACAAATGGAATCTCAGAAAGAATTAATTCAGCCATAAAACGTGCAATCGAGTGTTACAAGCAAGACGATTGGGAAACAGCCGTAGGAATTTATAAAGCATGTTATAATGCAGTAGACCACCCAGCCACAGGTATGTCACCGAACTTCTTGTTCTTTTCACGGGACTTACCATTATTTATGGACATCGTACCAAATAACGC
The DNA here is from genome assembly GCA_951213105.1 of Amaurobius ferox. Lineage (NCBI taxonomy): Eukaryota > Metazoa > Arthropoda > Arachnida > Araneae > Amaurobiidae > Amaurobius > Amaurobius ferox. Next base: position 76,512,106 of record OX578140.1, read on the forward strand.
GGAAGAGACTCAAAATTATATACGAAATCAACCTCAAAAGCTGGAAACTATGGCCGTAGCATACAAACAAGCCTACGAAAATTTAATCCGCACACAAGAGATACAGGAGGAAAAATATTTACAAAAAGCAAAATTTAGAAAACTAGAATTAGGCCAAAAAGTTTTTGTCAAAAACATTCCAAACTTCGGAAAAAAACGTTTTAGAGGCCCGTATAGAATAATAGAAAAACTAACAACCCACTTATTTTTATTAAAACTAATTAAAGATCCTAGGGCAAAGCCAATCAAAATAAATATAAATCGCATATATGAAATGCCTGATAGGAGACCGCATTTATTGCATGAAACACAGTTCGACGCGGAAAGCCAACCGTTTACGGGAAGATACGCTCAGAGCGTCTTACAAAACATTGCGCCGGAGATAAGCGTTGCCACCGTGAAGGCGAATGATAGCTCCTTCGAGGACATTCTCCCATTTCAACTCGAATTGGAAGATAACCGCTCCCCGAAGGAAACGCGCCCCCCTCTCCCACCGGAACAGGTTCAAGAGAAAGAGAAAAGGGTCGCAGAGAGATCGAGAGGTCAATCGACTATTCCTATCACAGAGAATACAACGAACACTGACAAAGTTAGCTCAAATAATTTAAATAATCCCCAAGAGGAGGAGAATGTAGAAAATATACATGAACAGAAATCAACCGTTTACGGGAGAGTATTTCGCAACTCTCATTATAATCTGAGGCCACGGAAAATAAAATAACATGAATAGGTCAGTGGAAAATAATTTAAAGTTACACGTAGGTCACGTAAATATAAGTTAAAATAATACCGATAAAATAAATTCAGAGTAAAAATTATCTCAGTAAAGACTTAGAGGAGTAAAACGAAATGTAACAAGAATTTTTTATGATTAACGTGCCATTATAAATAATATTTAAAGAAATAACCGTAAAAGTGAGGCAATTAAATTAAACTTTCACGTAATTTAAAACTTAGGGAGTTAAGGTAAAATAAACTGAGATGCAGGCGTCTAAAGTTTAAATGACCGGACAGACAGAGCGATCGGCTGTCAGTCGAACAACCTAAGCAAATCTAATTCCTAAAATAAGTAATTTAAACTTTAAGTAAGCAAATCTAAGCACCCAAGCGAAACAAGTACATTAAACTGTAATCCTAAATAAAAAATAAGAGTAATTTCACTCACGGAACTTCCAGAAAAATTAATATGTGTAATCCAATTTGTATAAATCCGTTGTGCAGCACACAAAGAGAAGGCACACTGCCGCGTTGACTTTGAATTTTTTTTCGACTCTACTCGCTCTAGTCACATGACAAGCGGAAGCAAATCACGTACGCGGTTTCAATTAGAGAGAATTACCGCAGGACAGAATCAAAGACATCGTCTGTTATTGGCCCACGTAAACAGAAAGAAAAGAGAAAAAAAACTTTTGTCAGGTCGTACGAAAAGTGACCGCTGCTAGCATAGAAAGTATATTGCGGTACAGGCCTTTGCCAGGGATTGCTTTTAAACCGGACAGCCGGGTGTTACGTAAGGAGGGGAATCAAAAATTAATTGGAAATGGTTAGAGAATTAAGTAATAATTAGAGATTTAATTAGAAATGAATAGAGAAATGGCTAGAGAATTAAGTACAAATTAGTAGAAATTAATTAGAAATAAATAAAGAAATGGTTAGAGAAGTAAGTAGAAATTAGCAGAAAAATGATTAGAAATGAAGAGAGAAATGGGTAGAGAAATGATTAGAGGATGGAGTAAAGTAATTGTTTAAGACTGAATTAAGTAGAGTAATGGTTAGAGGATAGATTGAAGTGATTGATTAAGATCTGGAATGAAATAAGACATTTAAGAGGGCTCTTGAAAATAAGAATAAATAATTCTTAAGAAAACAAAAATTCCTGGTTCAATAAGAATTTCTATAAAGAATATGTATATAAATGATTAATGTAAAATAAATGTAATTAAGATAAAATAAATGTATTTAATGTAAAATAAGTAGGGTAAGAATGTAGAAAACATTAAAAGTAAAATGTTCTCTGGTACAATGCAGTGGACAGAGTTCAAGGACTCTAAACCTCCTACGTCTAGTTGTATATTAAAGTACGAATAGAATGTCTAATCTGAAATTACATCAGCTTTTATATATTGATAAAGTACATTGTGGAAAAAACTATGTGCATTTACATACCCTAACTATGATTACTGCAGAAGTTTGCAGACACGGATCCGGTCTTCAAAAAACGAAAGTGCCATTATAAAGACTCTTGCAGCAACAAAGGCGTATTTTTACAGCTCACATAAGCCTTTACCAGCACATGTATGCAGCATCATTAACCGAAAACGAAATCATGCCTTCCTTGGACCAAAGGGTACCAAACAATGCAACTTCATTTTCATCGTTTAGTGCAACGTTGTAATGCAACTGCATTTTTATCATTTTAATGCAACGTCTTAGTGCAACTCCATGTTCGCAGTGTTAAGTTCAACGTCATTTACACAGTTAGTGCAACTTCTTTGTATAAAGTGATGTCACAGCTGATCCTGCTCAGAGAATATTCCTTCCATATGGAATATCACTAATTTTGTCACAGCCTACAGAACAATATCAATCCTTTAGTGTATAATGTGAACGAACAATTGTTCCCAATTCATGTGTTCTCATGACAAACTTTCATATTTTGTGAACACAAGTAACAGACTGGAAAGTACAATCAGTATGCTACATTAGACAGTGATAATATTTACGCCAACGGACAGTGACAATATTTACGCCATACGGACAGTGACAATATTGCACCTTAATTAGGCTTTGGACATACTTGGAGAGACAGAATATCTCCATACCTATAGGGCGTGTCATTATGTATATAATTTAATGTATAATTTTATTGTTAAATGTTATTGTTATCTCTTTTTATATGTATACTGTGCATAATTTGTAACCCTTTATTCTTTTGGTAGTTTAAGCTTTTGAAAAGAAACTTGGTTTCTTTTCCCTTGTTTGGGGGAAGCCAGTGTCGTGGGACAGTATTGGAATTTTCCTGTCGCCACTTCACTTCTAGAAAGTATTACCCCCCCCCCCCCCCTCTCTCTCTCCGTGGAAACGGTTGACATTCCATGGCTATGAGTAAGAGACCAGCTGCAGTGGTGAGAAAATGGCAAAGGACGCTATCTTATTTTTAAATAAAATGGACACCTGCAAGAGGGCTAGAGCCCCCCAATTTTTAGCCAACCCTTGGGAAGGGGCCAAATCCAGTGATTCGATGGAGCCCGGCCGCGTCACTGAATTTATGGGTTTTCGAACCTATAGCGGCCAAGCGTCAGTTATGGAGCCGGCCAGGGGGCCGTCCGAGATCCCGGCGAGGAGAAGAAGAGTTGAGAGAGAACTCAGTTGGTAATTTTCAGAGTTTAGACTGGGTCGTCTAATAACCGACGGATGAGTGCCACCTCGATGCCGTCCTGCCGTACCTAAAAGGGGTAAGTCCTTTTGTCCTCTCCCACTGCAGACTGAGTATCAGAGAATATATATTATTTAATAAGGAAGTTAACTGCCTAACTTGAGGGCTATTATGATATTTAATTTAACTAGAGAGGGGGAAATGATCAGATCGATCATTATCCAATACCTACTTAGCGAATGTAAATATGTTCTATGTAATTAAGATGACATTTTGTGGTTTTTTAAATTTTAAGTAACAAGTTTTGAATATAAGTATTTTAAAATAAAAGCTTTATTAACTTTTAATTAGTATTTATTGTGTGTTCTCGTGATGCATTTTCTAATTAATCAGAACCTGGAGATATGCTCGGTAATCGAGCAAGTGGCGTGCAGAAGTACGATTAACGGCCAATGTGGAATTGTAAGATTTCAGCGGAGCCACGCCACACCTTCTAGCTTCAGAACTGAGCTCTTCCAGGTGACGGCGTAGACCGTTAGTGACTGGGATCATAGCAGGTAATTTCAGTACATTACCCAGTGAATGATCCCATTGACCGACTCTGACTGGGACTTCGAACCCGAGTCTTCCTTCAATTTGGTGTAAACATCACTGTCACCTAGGGATATTATCTCAGCTAACCTGAATAGGGATTGATAGTTCTTAACGTCGAAATAAGACGAAGCAATAGAGTTCACGTACGTATATAATCTAAAAAGAAGAATTTTATTTTATTATTTATTATTTTCCTTATCGAATGTCATTCCTCACAATAATTTTTTAACCGGATCGTCTAAAAAATCAATGTCAATTTGCTTCCATAAATCGATCTACAAAGCTTTGTGTCGATTGCAGTGTACGTTCAATAGTTTGATCCCGTTCAAATGAATCAAACGGTTCAGGTGAATAGTGACGGTTGCATGCGCGTTATAACCATAACAATACGATAGATGTAGTAAAATTTAAGCATTGATATGCATACTATGTTAACTGTGGACATGCATTTTCATTTGTTGGAATTAATAGTTTGCTTTCTCATTTTAGATAACAAATTCCAACATACAATTCTCCTTCGAAGTCGAAGAAGTTATATCTGTGGAAAATAGTCAACCCGGTAGCGTGGTAGTTTATGATTACTACAATGGGGGTAAGTTCAGATATTTACTTATTTTTCTTATTTTCTGGAAAAAGATAAGAGCTTGATGAGATTTATTTAGTTGGTTGCTTAATAATACTTTGACTAGAATAATAGCTTAATTTGAATACAACAGAGCAATCCCCAATCATATAGTGTTAGTACATATCTCGCAATAAAAAATTATCATTTAAAAAATTTTTGCTAAAGCTAGCACAGAACCTATGGCATCAAATAATTTGCAATTTTGTATAATGGTTTAGAATAGTGCACCATGCGTTCCCTCGGATTAAAATTTCAATTTCTTTATAATTTTGAAATTCAAATTTTGTTTTCACTATTTTTGAAGTGAAAATTTTGTATTACTTCCATTTATCTTTATTAATTAGTCTTTTCGACCCCGACCCCCAATATCTTGCGATCCCGAGGAGATCAAATATCTAACTCCGTTAAGTTTTTCCCATCGTCGATGCTATTAGCATGCAAAGATTCAGCCTTCTAGGTCACCGAGGGTATTCTAGACGGCCTGGAAAGATTTAGTTAGATTAAAGATCTAGTCAGACATAAACGAGTTAAACAGGTAAAGCACGTAACTTTGCGCACAATCAATATAATGAACTGGTTTACAACGTAAAATGCAACGATTTGCTTATTTTTCTTAATTTGCACTGACTGCATTTTGTGCTGTAAAGCAGTTCATTATTAATTGTTATATAGACTTAAATTTAATTGTTATATAGATTTAAATTTTTCAAAAGAAAATTTGAATGTAAATGATTCGAATTAATCTATCCAAATTAAACTATTCAGATTCTTCGAAATCAATTGTTACTTTCCCTGCAATACATGGTAATGTATAGGGAAAGTATTGGAATCATGTCGAAAATGGCAACTCGAGTTTTCGACGGATCTACACGTTTCGAGACCTCTAGAATACGAAAAAAGCATTTTTAGCATGACGTCTGTGTGTGTGTCTGTGTGTCTGTCTGTGTGTTTGTCTGTGTGTCTGTGCAAATTTTGTATCCACTCTAACTAAAAAACTAATACACCGAATTTCACAAAATTTTGTAGGTAAGTCACTTGTGGGCGAGTCTGGTGCTGATTAGTTTTGGGTACGATTCGGGGATAAAAGAACCCGCCTTTTTCTGCGAAATGGCCCGCAAAAGCTTGTATCCACTCTAGCTGAAAAACTAATGGACCGAATTTCAGAAAATTCGGTAGATGAGTCACGTATAGATCACCCTGGTGCTGATTAGATTTTGGTACGATTCAGAAAAAATAACCACTTTTTTTTCTGCAGAATGGCCCGCAAAAATTGTCAAAATTTAAACTAAAACCTACGTATGCTCAAATATATCCATTAAATGCTTGTTTAATACGGAATTTTTAACGAAAAAAAAGAATAAGACCAGCCCCATTACACTAAGACTAGCCGTTCTCGAGATATATTGGTTTTTTTCGTAGTTTCTCCACGCCACCTTTGAAAATAAGTCCAGTTGTCAAATGAGAACGAAAATTGAAGTAAAAGTGAATTAAATTTAATTGAAATAAAGAGAACGTGGATATAAGTCTGCAGGGAAAGTTATGTGCTGCCCACATCAGATTTTTAGTTTCGATAGTTATTGATTCACGACATGTAAAGGTATGCGCAAGCCATAAGGCATGCACTCTCTGCACTAACCAGAGGACCTAAGACTAACCAGATAGGTTAATGCCAATTTACTTTAAAAATAGTAATGCTAATGTCAATTTTTTCTTTTCTTTTTTTTTACCATGGATATTCCCAGTTAATAAAATATTTTGTATTGCAGACATTTCCAGCACCACTTCTTACTCCATTGGAAACTGTAATGATTCCTCATCATGCTCTAAGGAACACTAAATAAACATTCAAACCAGCGAAGAAGTTTAGAATACGTGTATTGAAAATGATTGTGTTGTTCGATCAAGTGACTGTGATTTTAAGTGATTTTAAGTGATTTTAAGTGACTGTGATTTTTAGCGACTCAAGGGATTTTTAAACGTTGGAGCAGGATCGGTGCTATATCAATATTTCTCTCTATAAAAACGCGCACAGATAATACGTCTCGATTTGGGAAAACTTAGTACTCACTGAATTATTGTTGTTGACTGGCGCCCTCTCTCTTTTTTAGTAAAGAGTTGTTTGTAAACAAAATATGTCTGGCTCATTTTTTGTTATGATTACAGCGTATGGCAATTCACCTGTCAAATTTTGTAGAATGGCGATTTCATTATAACGTGTGTAACATTTTTACACAAATTTTGCTATTTGAATTACTTATTCTGGAAGATAATTGAAATGTGTTGAAGGCCCAGACCACACGACCAACCCAAGGGTTTACGGTAGCAAGATGTGTGGCCGGAAATTGTGTATACTTTTTCAATAGTGTTTTTCTACGTTTAGAAAATAAAATGACCTTATGGCAAAGGTGCGATGTCGTATCTTAATCATTACAGAGGACATCATAAAAAGAGAAGTTCATTTACATGAACATAACGTTACATGAATTGTTATTTACATGAACATGAACATAAGCTATTTACAAGTATATACATAGCATGGCACTACATCATAACGCACGTGAACGTAGTCATCCAAATACGAATGTCCGTATCGCTGATGAGAATGCTCTGGGGCTGGTTTTTATGAGCCAGAGCAGAAACGTTGCGCAGGCGTCGCATGCAAAGCAGAGAGACTCTGGAGATCAAGAAGCTGTAGAGAGTTTTATGCTAATCACTTGATCTGGAGGCTTTATGCAAATCGTTGGAGAAGTGTCGCCTAACCCTTCTGTAAATCACTACTAATATTAATTATGCCGATGCGGCAATCGGGGGCATGCGTTTCCGTCCGATAGCTCGATTGCCGGGTTGTGGGTTCGAATCCCGCCAGCGGGCATGGATGTTGTGTAGTCGAGGCAAAGTCAGGCTTCTGTCCTTGGGGAGCCTCAATAAAAGTGAAGCTGCATATTCTCCCCTTCGCCATGGGACCAGGGGTCTAGTGGACGTGGTGCAAGACGCTCCTTCACCACGGGGGATAAGTAACAACAACAATAACAACAATATTAATTATAAAATTAACAAAACGTGCAATATCTGCAACCATTAAACATGCGATGTTACATGTATTGCTAATTTTATAATTAATTAGTAATGTATACAACTGTAAGTTTTTGTTAAATGCAGAAAACACTATAAATATTGATGTGTGGCAGTAAAATATTTTGAGAATTTGATAATTTTCCTGGATAAGTAATGCAAATAGGAAAATTTATATAAAAATGCAGCACGTTAAGATGGAATCGCCGAGAACATGTTTGATCAATAATCGCATATACTCCACCCAGTAATTCCCCAATAGAATCCTATATTGGAGTGAAATATTCCATTTAGCTGTGCTATTAATATTGGTTTAATATTCCTTGACATCCATGCTGATGATGGACTAGTGACAGTTGAAGTGAGGGAGTTTGTGAATCAACTTCACCAATCATTCCAGATCACAACAGGATCCTTAAACAAGTTTCTTGACATACAAATAAGAAGATCGAGTGATGATTCAATTTTTATTAACCAGTATGACTACTCAAAGAGGATTATTTAAAAGTTCAATATGTCAGTTGTGCCAATGCAATGTCGACACCAAGTGGCAAAAGTTATTTTGTGTTGATTATTAAAATGCATGAGAAATTCCTTATCGTCAAGCTATCGGTAATCTGATGTATTTAACTACTGCAACAGGATCTGCCCTTGCTTATGCATTCAGCATTGTTTCATAAAACCTAAAGAACCCGAAAACTTCAGGTTGACTCAATTCTGATAGAATATGAACTATCGGGTTGTTACAACTCGACATGAGACAACGGCCACACGGATTAAAATTATGAAATATCGTTGTCTTCTGCCTCGTAGTTTCTTCTCTCTGTGTTGCATTAGATTATTTTATTCCTGTATTCGCAAAAAATACCAGTTCGTCGCGCAAGTTACTAGAATTAGGTAATTATAAAGGGGCATGCAATCCGGATACGCGACCTGTAGTAGCTGAAACTAAGTTTAGTTTTGAAGTCTAAGCTCTAGCATAATTAGAAGCGGATATATGTTTAAATTAGTGAAATGCCTAAAATTTAGCCGGGGAGAGGACAATTGGGTCTTTCTCCGTAACGAATTGAAAGATTTAAAATTCAAGTGGAATAAGTAAAGAATAGTAGCAAAGCGAAGCTGAAAGCTGAACTGTTTTCCAACTATGATTCAACAATGGTTATTCATATCCGATGCCATAATGAGATATTCAAATATGAACCATATATGGGGACTAAAATAGCCTCCCACAGTCGCATTATAAAGAAATCTCGGGGTTTTGTAGTTTTCTGATAAATTTCACTACTCTAGCCATCCATGTGATAAATTGCAAGTTTCTATCCATTCTAGAAGTGGCCAAACATTTCCTGGACATACATTCAAATTTTCTCTTATATATTTACAGACTAGCTGAATGACAGGAACGCTCTGTAAAAAGTGAAGGGGGGGGGGGGGGGGTGAACTTGCTGTACATTGAAAGATTTTATAATTTGCTATGTTATTTATAATTATTGTAAAGATTATAATACTAAGTCAAAATCATAAGGATTAATAATGTAAGACTAATCGGACAAATTATGAATCAGTATCAAAACAAAGAAGAATTATCAGTTTCTTTACTTTTTATTTTATTTTTTTTTATTTTTATTTTTTTTTCTTTATATCAAAGCATTTGAATCAAAATGTTATTCTTCATATTCGAGTGTCATAAGCGTTACATTCGGTTGTTTCCTTTGTGATTCGCTGTGATGCTGTGTCGTTGTTCTTCCAGGTTCTGATCACGTCGTTCATTGATTTTGCCGGCTAGCTGTGTGAGGTCTTAACAACCTTCCGTTATTATTTAACTCGGTTTTCCTTACAATTTGTTTACTTTAAAGTAACGACTCTGATTGATTCGTTTAGATAGACCAATCACCGAGCCAAGTGACATTTGTGCGATCCTGTGGTGAAAGCAGGATAAAGTCGCGAGTAAGTTAGAATCGCGAGTAAGTTAAGATCGCGAGTAAGTTAGAGAATTGGAGGTTGGCCTGAGAAGCTGGGAGACTAGATGGCTAGAGGAGTAGACACTAGAAGGAAGTGAGACTCGTTAAGCTGATTAAGCTGAGTGGGGTAGTTGGAAGGATTGAGCGACCCTCCTTAATGGTTACCACTATGATCAGAAAGGTCTAGTACCCCGAGTTAGTCGAAGCAAAGTTTCAAGATAAGAGAACAGATTTCAGTAAGCCTAGAAACTTTATTATAACTAATCCTCTGTTTATTTAAATATCACCAGGTCCGTAAAAGTGCATTTCATCGTTTTAATTAAAAACATAAACATCACACACAAGTATTCATTCAAGAAGTTGTAACTCAAAACATTTGTATAATTAAAGTTTTTAAAAATTAAAATGTAAATTTAATTTTTAAAACTTTACAACAATGTTGGAAAGTGTTAAAAATAAAATGTTTGTGACTTTGTTCAATCTGTCTGTCTGTCCGTTAACAAGATAATTGCTATAAAAATGATTTTATCAAAATGCAATTTTAGTATGTTCTTGAGACGGTCTGTGGGACATATAGGAATGAAAATGAATAATATCACTCATACAGTTTCGGATTGAACTCGGGTTAAAAAAAATAAGTACATTGAAACCTATGGGACATAAATTTTTAAACATTTTTTAAGCGGAGTTAACATTCACAAATTGCTTCAAAAATTTTAGGAAATACTCAAATTATCTCCTAAAATGTGTAAGCAATTTTTTAAGCAAAGTATGTTAAAAAGTTTTTTTAAATAAAAATTTAAATAATAATTACACCCATATTATGAGATCACTTGACTCGTTTCAAGATAAAATATAGCATCCATCTCTTTTCATGTCAAAATCGTGATGTTTAAAGATAGTTTAAATTTATATTTAATGTTACATCCGTCATAAAATCGCTTTATTTTTTCGTATTACCTGTGTATCTAAATTCTGTGCCAACACAATTACAATATTTTTGATTTTAAATCGCTAAACTTTGATTATTCGTACAACGAAGCCTAATTTTCATAGCATGCAGAATGTAAACAAATCAAGCGATTGTAAGATGAATTGCATAAGAATTGCTGAATTTTTCGCAATATTATTTAGCTGTGGAGTCTGGATATAAGTGATATGAATGAAATATTCTTTGATTTTACATAGAAAAGCAAGTGATTTATAACATTGGCTTTTCGATAAAGTTCCAAGTAAAATAAGTTATTGTAGTACTGTGATAATTTAGAATATATCATCGCTGAATGTATCGTATTTTAGAGATGTTTAAATAAAATTCAGTTGAAAAGTGTTTCATAATCAATGATTTGTGCATGATTGATTTTTATATTATCTTTTTCCCCTTTTCCACTTTAACTCATATTTCCTTGATGATCGGAAAGTGGTCAGTTCCGCTCCAGTCTTTTATAATATCCCATCCACATAGATGGAATAATTCAGTGGAGATAGATAATCGCTACTGTCATAGTGAATATGACATTTTACGTAATTTTAATTGATGCACGTATTTAAAAAACTTTTAGCTCCCCATTTTTAACACTTTACAACAAAGTTGAAAAGTGTTTATGACTTTGTTCATTCTGTCTGTCCGTTAGCACGATAACTGCCGTAAAAATGACTTAATCAAAATGAAATTTTAGTATGTTGTTCAGACGGTCTGTAGGACCTATGGGAATATAAATGAATAATATCACCCAATTAGTTTTGGATTGAACCCGGGTTGAAAAAATGAAATACATTGAGCCCTATGGGACCTAATTTTTCAAACATTTTTTAAGCGGATTTAAAATTCACAAATTGCTTCGAAATTTTTAGGTAATATTCAAATTGTTCCATAAAATATATTAAAAAAAAATTCAGCGAAATATATTCAGTAGTTTTTTAAATAAAAATTAAAATAATAATAACACCTCTTATATGAAACGATCACGTGACCATGATATGAAAATATCACGTGATCCACTTCAAAATGATATATGGCATCCATCTTGTCTCAAAATCGTGATTTTTAAAGTTCTTTTTATTTTATATTGAGTGTTGTATCCGTCCTAAAACCACTCTTATTTGGTTTAAATTCTGTGCATCTACATACTAAAACAACGCAATTACAATATATATGAGTTTAAATGCTCATCCAAATTTGATTATTTCTACAACGAAACCTATTTTTCACTTACGTAAAATGTAAACAGCAAAATATGTAGGATGAGTTGTATAAGAATTGCTGTATTTTTTTAACGCAAAAGAATTTAGCTCAAGGAGTCTGCATAGCTGATATGAAAGAAATATTATTCATTGACTTTACCGAGAGAAGGACGATTTTTTGCGATGAAGTATTAAGCATAGAGTTAAATTACTTGCAGCTCCATGGTCTTAATTTTTAAATAAAATAAATTATTATAGTATTGTGATGAATGACATGAATGGGAAATTATTTATGAATGAAATGCTGCTTTTTTAAAGAGAGCCAGCGTGTTATTTTTCCTATGACGTCATTTGAATGAATTTCAGTTGTTTTCGATGAAGTTTTTAAATTTAATAAATTATCGTGGTATTGTGATAATTCTAAAATTATTACCGAGTAATATATCACATTTTAGAAATGTTTAAACCAGGCAAATTATATTTCAATGCCGTCATTTGAATGAAGTTCATTTTTTTCGATGAAGGTTTAAGTTTTCAAATATAATAAATCATTTATTGTATTATGAGAAGTTTATTGTGTTATGAGAGTATTAGTATTGTGAGAAGTTTTAAAATATTAGCGAGGAATGTATTGCATTTTAAACATGTTTAAATAAAATTGCATTGAAGTTGGAGAGTGTTTCATAATCAATGCCTTAAGCATGATTGATCTTTCTTGTTATTAAATTGGAATAGTAATTTGATCTTTAACTCAAAATTTTATATTCCCATTTTCCTTTTTTAAATACATCTAAAGGAAGTTGCCATGGTCAGCTAGTCGTATCCCAAATGCCTTTCTCACGCCAAGTAACAACTGCAGTACAAGTGTCCACAACTGCAAGTTCATGAGGGTGGTCACAAGTTACTTCACCCCCCTCTAAATAAAAATACGTACAAGGATTTTACATGCTTTAACCCATAACGATCAGAAATTCCTTCGCAGACAAGAACTCAGTTTCCCACTGAATCGTAAAACCTCGAATTCTACTCATACATGGGCAGTTATCTGATGAAGCCAGTTATTTCTGTCAACTTACAAAACTAATGTAAGACAGTCATTCCTACCACGGAATACGGCTTGGACAGAATTCACAGATGGGTCCACGTTGCTCAAAAGGGGTAATCAATATCGTACCCCTTTATTTTAGCATGGCCAAGGCTTCGACCAATAAGATCGACTTTAAGTGCACGCGTAGCCAATTACGTGGTTCCATAGTACAGCACCATCCTTAGCATAGACTGAGTAGAAGAAGTAAAGAAAAATCTAAGAGTGTTATTATGAGCGTGGCCCGGCCTTGTGTCGGCCATTATGGTATTTTTCATCATGCTGTAAGGTTTGAAAATTTTGTCTGGTAGAGATCTCAGAATGCTGGTTCCTATCTTGAGCTAATCTTATTCAAGACATGGGCTCTAGTTAATTATTGAGCCTCCAGACAGGCACCGAAAAACCACTGACATTTTAATCCGTGATAGTTGAGTTTCTTTCGGTCTGCTGCAGACTCTGAATGCTGCTATACTATTGAGTGACTAATACTCAGGATATGGGTGCTCTTTTATTGAAACGTGCCAGTTATGTATAGGATTACCATTGGCAGGATTGTGATACCTTGCTACGTGATTGAGCGACTGCTAGCAGGACATGGATCCATCTTTTTACTTAAGCAGTACAAAACACCACAGCAACGTAGATCGCCGACATGGCAATGTCTAGCGGAATTAAAACATCACCCAATCCAAATTGCCTTGCAAGTATATAGACTCACGAACTGTGTTGAAGAGAGATACCAATCCGTACAATAAAACCAAGAAAGATCAATCATGCATAAAGCATCGATTATGAAACACCTTCCAACTGCAATGCAATTTTATTTAAACATCTCTAAAATGTGATGTATCCAGCGGTCATATTTTTAAAATTATCACAATACTACAATAATTTATTATAGTATTTGAAAACTTAAAAAATCCTCGAAAAAAATTAATTTTATTCAAATGACGTTATTGGAATATAAATCGCCTGGCTCTCTATGTAAAAGCAATAAATATTTCATTCATACACTTTTATTCCATTCCTTTCATTCATCACAATACTAAAAATAATTTATTTTACTTAAAAACTTAAAACCATGCAGGTAAAATTACTTTTGAACTCTATGCTTCATCGAAAAAGTCTGCTATAAAATCGTCTGCTTCTGTATGTAAAATCAATTATGTTTCATTCATATCAGCTATATTGCAGACTCTAGAGCTAAATAATTTTGCGTTAAAGAAATTCAGCAACTCTTTTACAACTCATTTTACATCTTGATGTGTTTACATTCTCCATAAGTGAAAATTAGGCTTCGTTGTAGAAATAACCAAAGTTTAATAATCTTTTCAACTCAAATATATTGTAATTGCGTTGTTTCAGAATATAGATGAAGCAGAAATTAAGCAAAAATAAAGCGCTTTTAACACGGATACAACATTAAATAGAGATATTAAAAAGAACTTTAAAAATCATGATTTTGACACAAGATGGATGTCATATTTTATTTTGCAATAAGTCACGTGATCTCTTCATATACCATTATTATTTTAATTTTTATTTAAAATATTACGGAATATATTTTGCTGATTTTTTTTTTTTTTTTATATTTGAATGTTTCCTATTACTTTCAATGCAATTTGTGAATTTTAACTTCGCCTAAAAAATGTTTGAAAACTGATGTCCCATAGAGTTCAGTGTATTTCACTTTTTCAACCCGGGTTCAACACAAAACTAATTGGATGATGTTATTAATTTACATTCCCATATGTCCCACAGACCGTCTGAACAACATACTAAAATTTCACTTTGATAAAGTCACTTTTACGGCAGTTATATTGCGAACAGACAGACAGACAGTCAGACAGAATGAACAAAGTCATAAACACTTTTCAACTATGTTGTAAAATGTTAGAAAACACTACCAAATATGTTGCTGATTACAGCATCAAGCCTCTTAGCATGCAAGCCTCAGCAATTCATCAACTTAAGTCTTCTTACTTTATTGTATTGCGTTTTAGCAATTAATGACTCTAAATCCTTCAGAATAATTTAAACAAATAATCTAAAGACAGAAATTTAAGATGTTTTATTTAATTTAACCCATTTAACAAAAATGCTAAATTGCATTACAGCATTTCAAGCAAGTTTATTTTGATTATACATAGTAATCGTCACAATGCCTTAATCTATTATTGATTTATATGTTTTTAACACTTTACAGCATAGTTGAAAAGAGTTTATGGCTTTGTTTTTATTCTGTCTGTCTGTCCGTTCAAACGATAACTTTCGGAAAAATGACTTTATCAAAATGACATTTTAGTTTGTTATTCTGTGGGACATATGGGAATATAAATTAATAATATCACCCAAGTAGTTTTGGATTGAACCTGGGTTGAAAAAATGAAATACATTGAACCCTATAGGATCTAATTTTTCAAACATGTTTTAAGCAAATTAAAAATTCACAAATTGCTTCGAAAGTTTTAGTAAATATTCAAATTATCCCATAAAAAATATGAAAAAAATTTCAGCAAAATATATTCGGTAGTTTTTTAACTAAAAATTAAAATAATAATTACACCTATATTATATGAAGAGATCACGTGACTCACTTCAAAATAAAATATGGCATCCATCTTGTGTCAAAATCGTGATTTTTAAGGTTCTTTTTAATTTATATTTAGTGTTGTATCCTTCCTAAAACCGCATTATTTTTGCTTAATTTCTGTGCATCTACAACCTGCTGCAAAAAAAGCGAAGCACCATGAAGAAAGTGACTGTTTTTATTTAAATTAAATATGCGTTCAGCTCATTCAGAGGTAATGAAATACTTACAAAATCAAGGCCGCAGGACCCATCAATGGTTTGCAATTGTACATTGAATTTTTTAATCAATAATTGATAACTCTCCTTGAAGGCGATGCATGCTTGTATACGCAGCAACCATTGTTGTCAGCACTTTTACACAGCAATGTCCGTTCGGTGGAGTTGGCGGCCTATTGCTCGGTATAACCAGCCAGCTTCACACATCCCAACTATACGATCACTCTCGAACTCGTCTAATTGCTTATAAGGTCTTCGGCAACGTCGTAATGACCTTATTGGCTGCGTCTCCACGGAACTGCAGCGTTGATAACGAGCAAAGATAAACCGTCCACATTTTTAACTTGTTTTATAGGATGTTAGTTGCGCAGTAGAAAATGACTGTTAATTCGCGCTATGACCGGAGTTAACAGTCATTAGCTTTGCAAATTTAATCATTTACATACTTGGTGTCAAGGAATTTGCATGCGAAATTTTGAGTTGATCGGATTATTTTTAGGGGTGCTTCGTATTTTTGGTAAAAGAGTGTATATTCTGAAACAAAGCAATACACTATGTCACAGTGAAAATAAGACACCGAGAAGAAGTGGGCAAAAAGTTATGAAAATCGGCAAACAGAAAGAGACAGCACCGAACAAAAAGTGATGTTTATTGCAACATGATACACCTATACACTGAGCGATAACACCGTCTGATCAGTAGGTTATATGACTACCGCGGGCGGCAATACAGGTAGCAACACGTCTAGGTACAGAGTCAATGAGCGTGCGGTGCCAGAGTTCGTCTTCTAAATTCGGCGACGGCAGCGCACGTAAGCGACATCCAATCACGTCCTAGAGTGTTCGATTGGTGTGAGATCAGGAGAAACTGGTGGCCAGGGAAGCACCTGGGTACCTTGCAAGGCATGTTGGCTGATGCGTGCCGTGTGTGGTCGGGCGTTATCCTGCTGGTAAATGTCATTGAGTACCCCTTGAAGTAAGAGTAGTGTCACCGACCGCAGCACGTCATCCACGTATCGTTGAGCTGCCATAGTGCCCTCAATACGGATCAGAAGTGACCTGCTATCTTAGGCGATGGCGCCCCAAACCATGATGCCGCGCGGTGTGGCGTTCCACAGATGCGACTGGATTGGACCTGTCACCACAATGGCGCCAGACTTCTACACGGCGACTGTCATTGCTAAAACAGAAGTGTAGAAGACCCAGACCGTCCGACTCATCCTGAGGACTTGAGTATACATTTGGACGGCCGGGAAGAGAGTTAGCGGATGCCAACCCCCAAGGCCAACGTCCAACGGTCCATAGCAAAATTTATTTAAGAACTAAAAAAATATACATTGGAGTTACATAGAAGTAATACATATTTGAACAAAGATGTGATGACAAGTTAATTTGATGACAGGGGTGGATATAATTTGATGAAAATTGACAAAGATGGTGTGATGTTTAACATGATATTTGATGACATGGTATTTGATATGTTATTTGATATGATGACAGCAGTATAAGGCAATGATATAATACATAATTCTTGGTGATATGATGACAAACAGAAGTGTGATTCATCTGAAAACATGTACCTGTGCCATTCCGTAGCTCTATCCCGACACCATTGCAAACGAAGGCGTCTGTGCTGTTGGGTCAATGGCAGTCTTCTTAACGGGCGCCATGAGTGCAGGTCGCCCGCTTCCAATCGGCGGATAATAGTCCTGGTCGATATGGGAGCATCAAGGGTGTCCTGCACGTACTGCAAAAGGGCGACGGAAGTGGCCTGTAGGGCCGCAACACTTGCTGGCGAATGCGTCGGTCCACGCGTGCTGACGAGGCTCTGGCCGCACCGGCGCCCCTCAAACGTGCCACATTCCCTTGTTCCAATCATCTTTGCTACAACCGGTGCACCGTGGACGCTTGTATGTGACTGTCCGCTGAGATTTGACGTGTGAACCAACCTGCTCTTTTGAGTCCCATCACCATATCCCTCGTGAAATCGTCTGTCTGCAGTGCAACTGCCTCGGTTTGCGGCTGCCTGGCATTCTCTGCTACTACACGTTTCTTCTGCGACAAAAGAAAATTGCAAAATGATTTCACTGGCAGACAGAGCGGCGCGACTATTGCCGATTCTGCTGGTTGCTTCCTTTATATCTCACTCAAAGTGCGCGGGACAGCTGCGCATTTCGCGTCATTTACATAACTCGGTGAGCAGCGTCTACCCTTTAATTTGGATATTTTTCTTCCCACGTCTTCTTGGTGTCTCACTTTCACTATCACGTAGTGTATTTGAGTTTAAATGATCAATGCCATCCAGCTTGTGTCAAAATCGTGATTTTTAAAGTTCTTTTTAATTTATATTTAGTGTTGTATCAGTTCTAAAACCGCTTTATTTTTGCTTAATTTCTGTTTCATCTATTATTTCTACAACGAAGCCTAATTTTAACTTATGGAGAATGTAAACACATCAAGCTGTATGATGAGTTGTAAAGGAGTTGCTGAATTTCTTTAATGCAAAATCATTTAGCTCTGGAGTCTGTAATATAGCTAATATGAATGAAACATTCATTGATTTTACATACAAAAGCAGACGATTCTATAGTAGGCTTTTTCGATAAAGTTTTAAGCATGGAGATAAATAACTTTTACCTGCATGGTTTTAAGTTTTTAAGTGAGACAAATTATTGTTGTATTGTGATGAATGAAAGGAATGGAACAAAAGTGGATGAATGAAATATTTACTGCTTTCACACAGAGAGCCTGGCAATTTATATTTCAATGGAGTCATTTAAAAAAAGTTCATTTTTTTCGATGATGTTTCAAGTTTAAAAATGTAATAAATTATTGTAGTATTGTGATAGTTTTAAAAATATTATCGCTGAATGTATCGCATTTTAGAGATGTTTAAATAAAATTGCATTGCAGTTGGGAAATGTTTCTTAATCAATGTTTTATGCATGATTGATCTTTCTTGTTAAAATAACCTCCCCTTATAGACAGTAGGGGATGAATATAACTAACTGCACGATTATTACTAAACGATTATTATAACTGCACGATTATTATAACTGCACGATTAATTACTAACATATGAAATTTAGATGAACTACCATTCCATTTGTAAGGTATTTAAATAATATAAATTTGATTATGCTGATAATATGTTGGTATATCTATGTAAAAGGTTATGAATTACATTTACTATGTCGTGCATATATTCATATATCTATATAATAAAATGAATTTTTGGTTGCATCAACTCGTTTTAATTGCATCTAACCATTTTGGAATTTAATGATTTAATTTATTTTTTATTACAGCTAATGTTGAAGTATAAATCTGTATTTTAAAATCTAGCCACTAGATCCTTTGTTTAGAGTAATAGACCAAGGATAATTATTATTTGATGAAGTATAAATAGTAACTACTGATGGATCTTATTTGGTCTATATACTCGAATCGTTTATCGAATCAGGAGGATTAACGGCCAGTGCCATCATGATAGTTATATATAAATCTAATTTGATTTTATTACACGTAGTATAAGTCAGCTCGTTTCTGTTCGAGATAATGCAGTTGTTTTCCTATTGACCATTCAAGTAATTTGGTACCCGCTTGGCTTTGGTCCTGATTTCCCAAGCCTTTGATTTTTGCATTGAGGTTACCATTCCTCAATGCAAAATGGTCTTGCATTGAGGTTACCACAGAAGATAGCGTTTTAAGTCCAAGTTGACTTAAGGATCTGAATCTGATTTGTGTTTAGAGAGCCCGGTTTTTTTGTAGACATTAATTACATTGATTTTTTTCTTTCCCTCGTTTCCTGTGTTTCTTTCTCTGGTTACAATTTCTAAATCTAGGTCTACATTACAATTTTTAACGTCTTTATAAATGATATATTTCTTTGTGGCGATGATTAGTCCACCACTTTTTTTTATTTCCATTTCTGTTTTTTTTTTATTGCATTGTACGGGGCGAATCCAGCCAGTTCTGTAACGCAATGATATCTGGTTTGAAGTCATCAATAATTTTGAGGAAATTGTTTTGATTCACTTTGAATCCCCTTATATTCCACTGCAGGTTATCGGTCTCAGAAAGTTTTTTTTCTTGTGTTCTGACTTTTTCTTTGAAGTTGTGGGTACTCCTTATTTTGCTTTGATAAGCTTCTTTAGACTTCTCTTTTGGGCATTGGTTTTCTGTTTTGGGGTGTTTTTTCTTTGTTCGTCGTCATGGGATATCAGATCTTATTCTTTCGTTTCCCCTCTTTACTTGTGAATTTGGTTATTTATTTCTTGCATTTGTCTTCCAGGGATTTTATTTTTTTCATGTGTTTCCTTCTTCCTTCTCTCTGTCGTTATCTGCTATCCTGTTTTCCAAATCCTCCACCTTTTACATGAGTATTTCGTTTGATTTTTTATATTCCTTTATGTCTTCTTCTTGGGTACTTTTTACTTCCTATACTATATTAAGTATCGTTACTATGATATTTTCCTCCTTGGCCTTCCTATTTGTAGTTTCGCTATGTCTGTTCGGAAAAGTAAGTTCGTTACCGGAAAAGTAATCTTCTTTCCCTTGACTTTTAACGAATTCGACTTAAGTTCAAGTTTCTTTACTTCCCTCCTCCCATTTTGTTTTTTCTCCTTTTCCTTTTTTTTTTTTAACTTTTTCTAATTTAAATATCGCGCAGTCCTTATCTGACCGTCGTGCTCGCCTTCGCGTCTAATGCATTTCTTCCTTGATTCTTGGCAATATGTTCTTGTCCGCAATTTTGGCACTTTTGATTCCCTCATGCAGAATTGTTAACAGAATGTCCAATTTTGAGGCATTTTTTACATACTTTTGGGGTTCTCCGAGTAAATTTCGGTTCTGTAGCGATTAAACAAAATGTCGACGTAGTTCCTTTTACTTTGTCTTATTTCTTTTATAATACTGTCGGTAATTTCGTTTCTCCCTAATTTTTTGCAAATCTATTTATCTGATACCAAGGTATGTTTGTTCTTCTAATTTCTCTGCTATTTCTATTGCTGTGTATTCCGTGTTTACTTCTTTTTTTCCAATAGACCGTTTTCTGCTATTCTACTGTCACATTTTACACAAGCAATGTTTTTTACGACCGCCCACTTTGCTGCTCTGTGTCTAAGGATGAGCCTGACGGTCTGGGCTTTCGACAAGCTATGTTTTGTAGTTTTAGAAATTCTGTTGCGTCGCTTTATGCTTCTTCATATAGCTCTTTTGTTCTGGATAAATTTATTTCCTTCTTACCTTGGATTTTGGCATTGATGTAGCTTCTTATCTCTTTAGCTATGACGGAGTTGATATATTTCCTTTTCCTCTGAAGATAATCGTGATTTGGTTTGCTCCGTTTTCAAAAGCTCTTATAACTTTATTTTCTTCGTCTATGTACTTTGTAATTTTATTGGCGTTTCCTTTCCCGTTGTCCACAATGTACATAAGCTCTTCCCCCATGGGTGGGGAGAATTCGGCCTGACCAGCTTGGTCTGATCGAGAAGAAATAAAAATGGAAATTTACAACTGAACACAACTAAGAAATTCAACTCGAAGACTGGAACCGAAATACGAACAACTGTAGAACTGGCGAACTCTTTTGAAAGTTAACGCGATGAATCAACTACCGCCATCCCACACCAAATAATCCCGCGTTACATACGCTATGTTCTAACAAATCCGGCATTATCCCAAAGGCCGGTACGGTCTTGAATTTGGCGACTTTTCTGGATCCCGATGTTGAGATAGTTGCCAAGTTGCCATAGTATCCAACCAACTCGCCAGGTTACCATGAAGAGTTACCAAGGTCGCGCGCGCAACATAGCACTCCGCTTATCGCCGATTTGGCGAGATAAAGAACAAGGATTTAGCCACAAATCCTTGTCAAAACCCTATTGACAGAAACATTTCTCAAGTCATTATTTAAAACCTTCGTAAATATGCATTCCAGTGCATTGTGATTTCTCTACGAGTTTCGATGCCGCAGAAATGAGACCAATTCACCTTAATAAAAGTAACAAGTAAATTTAGTTTTAAACTTCCGTGAACTTTTATTATCATTCACGCGTAACTACTGATAAACATGATATTAAATAATAATTGTTGGCAACCATATTTCAATGTGCATTGGATTCACGCGGTAGGCGAAATATAAAATTTTGCACTGTTCTAAAAGCAAATTTATTCAGCCACTGGTGTGTATGCTTTAAAAGTTTGAAGGATAGAAGTGTGACAAGCTGAATGTCGGTCTGTAAAATGTCGGAGAGCAATATCAAAATATCAAAATATAAATTGATGAAAATTCTCCAAGAGGAGTTAAAAGAGCTTAGTTTTGACGTATTTAAAGGGGATGATGTAAATGTAGTTTTGGGAGAGGATTTTCAAGATGAATTTGACGACGAATGTGTTAGTAAGGAAGCGGCTTTTTTTCCAAATGAATATGGTGCACATAAAATCCCTCAAACGTGTAGCAATCAAAGCGAAGTCAAGAGTGAAAATGGTGAAATATCTGACGATAATCTTTATGTAGAATGTGTAGGTAATTACGATGTTGTTAGTCCGCCAAGGGACAACATTGCAGAAGAAAGACTGCAAGAAGATAGCGACCATCAAAATTGTGAAGAAAGCATTTATACAACAACTGAAGCTCCCTGTTGTTCTACTGAAAATATAAAAGAAGACAGGTTGAAGCACAGATATAGTCGATTTAAAGAAGTGAACGATGTTCATAAGGAAAAAGGTGCCAATGCGCAAAATGATGATACAAGGGGAAAATTTCTGCTTCCGCCATACAGTAGAAATGAACATCATACGATTCACGAAGATGCCTACTACCCTCCATCAGACAACATGTTAGAAAAAATTATGCAGCAAGCTGAATACTACTTTGAAGATTACAATATTTTCAAAAACAGTTTTCTGTTAAATCATGTCATGCGAAATAAAGAAGGATATGTGAGCTTGGGATTAATCGCCTCATTTCGCAAAATTAAGACTCTCATTAGAGATAGAAGAGACTTGGCTTTAAGCCTGGAAAAATCTGAAAAGTTAGAACTAAATGCAGATAAGAGTAGAATTCGCCGCAGAGAACCTATTCCTAAAATTGAAGACACGAATTTCGGAAAAACAGTCATGGTGTTTAATCTACCTATGCAGAATTTGTCAGTTGACACTTTGAAAGAATTATTCGCTAACTTTGGAACTGTAGTTTCGGCAGGAATATTTGAAAATGTGTCAAGTTGCGAAGTATATCATAAAAGATGCTTGATTTTTCACCGAGGAATTGCTTCCAAAATGTACGGGATTGTAGAGTTCGAAAAATTTGATCACGTTGTGAATACCTTCAAAGATGAAGATAGCCATTTGCCCAAAGAGAACAAGATGGTAGTGGTACCTCTGATGCCTCAGATTTACAAAAGGCAAAGGCGGAATTTACGATTTCTGCGAAATTGCAATCCAAGACCAAGACGAGGATATGGAAGATTTAGACAAAGGAATGAAGGTCGCTATCATTTTGAAACACCCACTTCAGGTGCAGATGCTATGAGAAATGGGAATATGCTTGCTGCTGGTGGTGGTGGTGGTTATTACAATCCAAGAGGATATTTTCGACGTTTCTACAGAGGTCGAAAACCATATGTGTCTGCTGGTGCAAACGGCTACGCTAATGGTAAAGCTACCGATGATTCTCAAAGCATAAATAAAGGCTTGGAAAGTCGCCAATTAAAAACAAGCAACAGTTACAACACTGATCGGTTGTATTCAAATCCAAATAGAAAACATACAGGAGATGACATGAACGCCCGAGTTCAAATATAAAGAAAATGTTCGTTGAGGAACAACTTGCTTAAACTTCTGTATAAGAAAATAATTCATTTGTTTACAGTTATATTTGGAGACATTCTGTTCTATGAAGTTAGAGAGCCAAGTAAATGAAATTTTGACCCGTTTTTCACTCAGAATGGCAAAACTAAATTGAAGAATGCAAAATTTAACCAGATCAAAATTAACACTAAGAAGATTGATTCCAAACATGGAAAGCCTATTACTCATAGAAAATTTTTGATTTAAAGATATAGTGAACTACATCATATTCCTGTAAATTAAGATATTTCAGGTACCAAATACAACTATAGAAATTTCATTCAATATTGTTATTGTTAGAATTTAAGCTGTTTTACCACCTATATTGCAATAAAGTATTAAGTACAAAAGGCTGTATTGTAAGTAAGTTATATGAATACGAAATTCAGTTTTAGAACATTATATTTTCGAATATTTCTTTAAGAGCCAACTGCGGTACCTTTGCCGAGATAGGCTAAATATGAAAATCTACGGGGACAGGTTTCACATTAAATGAAACTGGTGAATACGACTTCCTAGGAATTCCTTGGGAAAAGCAGGCATAAGGAAATAATGTGACTACAAATGCTTCGAGGGAATTATGACCTCTCTTTCTCATGTCGGTAACAGTGGCCGGTAACAGTGCAACTTAACAATCGCCAAGATGTAACTACCCTATAGATATTGGTATCTTAGCATTTGTATCTTAGTGTTTGTTAAGAGCATCTACTTGGAACCTCATTAAATTTGGCTAAAAATTGTCAAATGATTGTTAGAAGTAAATTCATTCATTTTCAATAGTTATTTAAAAAAATCAAATATTTCTATTATACTATCAACTCTTATTTGACAACTGGAAGAGATTTGAAATTTGTCGTTCGATACAACTGTCAATATTTTTTTCACTTTAGTATGTCAAAATTTGGCGTGAAGTTTTGTAACATGCCTACGTGTAGCATATTTAGTATCACAAAAACATGACACATTCTTCAAAAAGTTACCAAATAAGATATTTATAAATTATTCTTATTTTTATAAGCACTTTTTTCCTCTACTGTTGCCTTTTAATTTAATTTTTTGGATAGAAACTTATAAATTTCCAAAAATAAAATCGTTGACTTAAAAGTGTATTAGATCAAACAGAATTGTAACGTCTAAAACAAAGCTGACGTTTAAAGTTAGCATTCTAACCGCACCAGGTTCTTTAGTCAACCACAATAAAGGCATAAAGCAGCGTTTTTCATACTCTCGTACACTTACACCTATATGGATACGTGGAAACCTCAGGCCGTCCGACTCATCCAGAGGACTTGAGTAACTATTTGGACGACCGGGAAGACCTATATGGATACGTGTAAGAATTGTTTGGGGTACGCTGAAAATTTTCAACAATGGCGGTCAATAACAAATTGGTGCTTTTCTAAACCAGTATTGCTGGACTAACAAAGATACAATTAAAAAACAATAGACAATTTAGGGGTTCAATTTAAAGAAATGGATAATAAAGGGCACAAATGAAAAACAGGCAATCCTGGTGTGCAACTGAAAGAAATGGACAATCAGGTGGTACAATTGAAAGAAATTGACATTCGGGGACGGGAGAGTACAAGGGAAACCAAAAGTTGGGATTCTCTGGCATAAAAATAATGAACTGGGAGCTATGTTGACTTATTATTGAACATGAGGGGGAAAATCGCCAATCGGCGAATGTACAGAAGTTAAGCCTATATTTTTCTTTAAAACCCATATGAAATAACAATTAAAAATAACTTCTCTTTCAGCTTTGCATAGAATTTATGATTCGTGAAAATATGTATTCTGTTTGAGCACATGAATTTGCAATTATGTTAAAAGATTTTGAAAATAAGTTCAGACATTGCAATCTTTTCTTTTCCTTTGAAGTTTTTTATTTATAGAAGTTTGCTTTTTTTTTTCTCTATTAAAAATTTACAATTAGCAAATGTTTGATACGATTATGGCATGTTCATATTTCATAACATCTTCATCTTTTAAATCCATATTTTAACCAGACAAGAGAGATTATTCATTAGGCAAGAGCAAAGTATGGCAGTTTTGCAAAGTCTTTATTAGATAATTTTCTAATAGAAATTTCACCAATGCCAGGAAATCCGTAAACCTATGTGGAAACATAAAAAATCCCGGAGTTAAAAAAATCTTTAATTTAATTCAGAATTAATCTGAAAATGAAAATGTCATTAAAGCTCATTATATAAAATTTGAAAAACATATAAATATTAATTGATAATTCAGAATTCTTGACATAATCACTGAAATATTTTTTAATATTTATCCTAAATCGCCACTGCACAATTTTCCAATATTTTGTTAGCAAAAATATTTTGTTAGCAAGTCGCAAGAAAGCAGCGCCGATGTCATATACAGGCGGCTCTCGACTTTCGCACATAATTGGTTCCTGAAAATGGGTGCGAATGTTGAATGTTCGAAAGTAGAGGGGATGTAAAAAAAACTCATCAAAAATTGTATTTTAAAGCATTTATTTATCAATAATAATAGTATTTATTTATCAATATACAAAATTAAGTTAACGAGGCGTGTTGAAGTGCGTTCAGGTGTTTTCTTTATAAACTTGTCAAGAGTTAGTTGAATACCACATTTTTTTTTTCTTTTCTTGAGAAAGAGTTCTATAACATGCTGTGTCTTTCTCAATCACTCTACGTACTTGAGATATATACATTCTCTATTGGAATCACATTCTTCCATGATAGTCAAAAATTTGCCAAGATGCATGAAGGCTTCATTCATATTTTTGATTGTCAAAGTCTTGACGATTTTATCAGCTTTTTCTTCCTCACTTTCATTGTGTATTTCATTTAACTCATGTTGCTCAATTAAGTATTCGTTTGACAGAGGTACTGAGTGAGATTCAATCCACTCATTAACATCTTCGTTGTTGAAGTCCAAGTTTAGTTCATTCATTAGGCTAACTATTTCATCTGTGATAGTTTCCGCAGTTTCTTCAGAATTTATAAAATCAATCATCATTTGTGGGCATCATTGTTTCCAGGAACCTTTCATTATTGACTCTTTTATTTCGGCCCACGGGTCTCCAAAATTGTTTATTGAGTTCCATATATTATAGTTCTTCCAAAAATCTCTTAATGTAGGCCCACCTTCTCTATCAGTTGCCTTGATGACCTGATTCATTATTGTAATCATATAATATCGTTTAAAAGTAGCTATCACTTTCTAACGCAAGACTAAACCTGTTTAATACATTGTAGACATTTTGCCCACCACCACCGCGACTCGGACCTTAGTGACGTCACAACGATTTCGAAAAGTCCGCTACTCTAGGAGGCAATGTGCGAGTGAGCACGAGCTACCGTCCTCCGTGGGAGTGGCTGGAAGCGAACGATTTTTGCATTATCGACAAAAAGCTTTAAAAAATTGAATTTTTAAAAATGTCGCCTGTATAAATCGCTATGTAAAGCCGAAGGTCGCCTGTATAACAGATCTCATTAGAGTACATGTTTCTAAATTATTGGTCCACCACTGATTCCGACCCAATATTATGATTTGCAAAAGTTGATAAATTATAATTTTAAATTTTCATTTTAAAACTAGACATTAGTGCGTACCCAGATAATTGCGCTCAACTTGCCGATACCAGTATTCACCGATCGGTTTCGATCATTTTAGTTCTCTTAAGCACGAAACAGTCGATATACCCAGTGCCACCAAAAGAACTCTTCATGGCTATGCAGTGAGAGTCGCTGTAACTTTTAACAAGGTCCTTAGGCAAAAGTAAATTCTAGGGTTCTTTTAACCTTTTACAATTAGAAAATGTATATTGAACGCTGACATTGGACCCAAAGAGCCCTCCAACATATACCTACTTTGCCTATAGTCAAAAATGTCTCTGTATACCGTAAATGTCATCCCTTCCCTCTACTACTACTATTTTACAAGTTACTTTTGTTATAAATAACATCCATGCTTGGACTATCTATAGCGTAAATCAGAGCATTACGAAAAATGTTAATATTTTGGATTTTTACTTTCCCTGCAATACATGGTAATGTATAGGGAAAGTATTGGAATCATGCCGAAAATCACACCTCGAGTTTTCGACGGATCTACACGTTTCGAGACCTCTAGTATACGAAAAAACCATTTTTAGCGTGACGTCTGTGTGTGTGTCTGTCTGTGTGTCTGTCTGTGTGTCTGTGTGTCTGTGTGTCTGTCTGTGCAGATTTTGTATCCACTCTAACTAAAAAACTAATGGACCGAATTTCACAAAATTTTGTAGGTAAGTCACTTGTGGGCGGGGCTGGTGCTGATTAGTTTTGGGTACGATTCAGAATAAAAGAACCCGCTTTTTTTGTGAAATGGCCCGCAAAAGCTTGTATCCACTGTAGCTGAAAAACTAATGGACCGAATTTCACAAAATTTGGTAGATGAGTCACTTGTGAGTTACCTTGGTGCTGATTAGATTTTGGTACGATTCGGAAAAAAATGACCTGCCTTTTTTTGCAAAATGGCCCGCAAAAATCGTCCAAATCTAAACTAAAGAACTGGGTATACTCAAATATATCCATTAAATGCTGATTTAATACGTAATTTTTAACGACGAAAAGAATAAGACCAACCCCATTACACTAGGACTAGCCGTTCTCGAGATATTTTAGTTTTTCGTACTTTCCTTACGCCACCTTTGAAAATAAGTCCGGTTATCGAATGAGAACGAAAATTGTATTAAAAGTGAAATAAATTTAATTAAAATAAAGAGAACGTTAATATAAGTCTGCAGGGAAAGTCATGTGCTGCCTACATCAGATTTTTACTTTCCCTGCAATACATGGTAATGTATAGGGAAAGTATTGGAATCATGCCGAAAATCACAACTCGAGTTTTCGACTGATCTATACGTTTCGAGACCTGTAGAATACGAAAAAACCATTTTTAGCGTGACGTCTGTGTGTGTGTCTGTCTGTGTGTCTGTCTGTGCAGATTTTGTATCCACTCTAACTAAAAAACTAATGGACCGAATTTCACAAAATTTGGTAGGTAAGTCACTTGTGAGCGAGTCTGGTGCTGATTAGTTTTGGGTACGATTTGGAATAAAAGAACCCGCCTTTTTTTGCGAAATGGCCCGCAAAAGCTTGTATCCACTCTAACTGAAAAATTAATGGACCGAATTTCACAAAATTCGGTAGATGAGTCACTTGTGGGTTACCCTGGTGCTGATTAGATTTTGGTATGATTCGAAAAAGAATGACCTGCCTTTTTTGCAAAATGGCCCGCAAAAATCGTCCAAATCTAAACTAAAGGACTGGGTATACTCAAATATATCCATTAAATGCTGATTAATACGCAATTTTTAACGACGAAAAGAATAAGACCAACCCCATTACACTAGGACTAGCCCTTCTCGAGATATTTCAGTTTTTCGTACTTTCCCTACGCCACCTTTGAAAATAAGCCCGGTTACCGAATGAGAACGAAAATTGAATTAAAAGTGAAATAAATTTAATTAAAATAAAGAGAACGTGGATGTAAGTCTGCAGGGAAAGTCATGTGCTGCCCACATCAGATTTTTATATTTTTGAACCTAATCGATAAAAATGTAAATAATTTTTCTTGATTTGTCGGAAATATGGTACAGATTATGAATGTATAAAAATAATTTCAATATTTTAATATTTTGAACTTTTCTTTTCGAGTTTCTTTTTTTTTTTTTTTTTTTTTTTTTACTTTCATTCAAAATATCTTTGAAACTATAAAGTATGGATAAAAATATTAAGCAACAAAAATTTGCATTTTAACATCCAGTTTCTAGATCTACATTTGTTTTCAAATAAAGCTCCTATAGTTTTCGAGTAACCGTCTTGTCAAGTTGAAGGAGATTATAAAATTTTTCAGTTTTTCAAGTTTGTAATGCTTATATCTCAAAAACTATAAGAGTGATCTATGAACAGTGAACAAGAATTTGTAGCTGTTTGAATTTTTACAAGTGTATATAATTGGATATTGGATCGAACTCCTAGATTTTGAAATATAGTGGTTATAATTTCAATATTTCAGTATTTTAACCTGGGTTTTCGAGTGGATGGAAAAGCCGTATTATTTAAAATGCCTCGCGTGTTGAATTTCAGTGTATTTACTTTCTCCTTGGTGAAATATTGATAGCACAAGCACAAGATGTATTGCTTTGTATTAAAAAATCGGCGGTGGGTCCAGTCCGATGGAGCCGAAATGGTTTTGCGTGAATAATATTTTGTAAAATAAAACTCAACTTTTGTAATATCAAAAGAAAAGTAAAGAACTCTATCCAAAATGTGATTATATACACTTATAGCGCTTTCAAAGAGCTACAAATTCTTATTTTTTGTTTATAGCTATCACTTTTAGTTTCTTAGATATAAACATTACAAACTTGAGAAAAGTAAAATTTTCATACTTCTTCAAATTGACAAGATGATTACTCCAAAACTATAAGAACTTTAATATATATATATATATATATATATATATATATATATATATATATATATATATATATATATATATATATATATATATAGTGTAGTAAAAATATAGTGTTTATATATATATATATATATATATATATAAACACTATATTTCATTTCACTTTTTTATATACAGCATTTTTCTAATGGTAATTCTCTATATATTACAAGTAAAAATCAATATCTTCAATTATATATATATATATATATATATATATATGGAATAGTGTATTATGAGTTACTACATACATTCCTGACTTTGGATTTAATAATTTATATTTATATATATATATATATATATATATATATATATATATATCACATTTACATTTCAGTCCATCTTCCTTTCACTGTTGCTATACAGAATATTTTCTATTAATGATCAATCTCAGGTATATATAATACAAATTAAATAAAAATTCTTCAATTATATATATATATATATAAATATATATATATATATATATATATATATATATATATATATATATATATATATATATAGAAACTAAATTTCCTCATACATATTTTTGCCGCTTACTATTTATATCTATATTTTACAGTTTCGAAGATATTTCAAGTGAAAGTATGCAAAATGATAAAAAAAACTTCTGACAAATACTTTTAAAAAAAAATATTTAGAAAAAAAAGAAAAAAAAAGGATTGATTTAAAATTGAATTATATGCACTTGTATGGCTTTTAAGAAGCCACAAATGTCTGTTTATTGTTCAAACTAACTCTTTCAGTTTTTAAGGTGTAAGCATTACAAGCATCGAAAAACGGAAATTTTTCAACTTCTTCAACTTGACAAGACATTTACTCGAGAACTATAAAAGCTTTCTTTTAATAATAATTATAGATTTTAATGCTAAATTTAGTACACATTTTTATCTTTTACTATCAATATCTATCTTTTATAGTTTACTATATATTTCGAGTGAAAGTTAGAAAAATGAAAAAAAAAAGAAAAAACACTCACTCTAAGAGCTACATTTTAAAAAAATTTAAAAAAAAAAATATTATTCTGAATATTAAAATATTGAAATTAATTTCATATATTCATAATTTGGAATATATTTCCGACAAAGCTAGAAAAATTATTTACATTTTTATCTATTAGGTTCGGGTGTGTGTATGTGTGTGTGTGTATGGGGGGGGGGGGGTATAAGCATCCAAAGTGTTCACATTTTTGAAACGCCCGTTTTGCTGCCAGAGAAATCTCAGCCATAGATGGTATTCACATCAAAAATAGAAAGTGTAAATAACTGGGGATTTTAAACATGCTTACTGATTGATGAGGTTTGAACAGAAAATATGGAAATATACATATTCAAGTACGCATTTATGTGCTGTCAGGCAAGGTTAAAGATAGACTTTAATTTGAAATCTGGTCCGATTTTTTGCATAAATTTAATTAAAATACCTTCAAGCAAATTAGTGAAAAAATTTAATATTTTGACGCGAAATCTATGGTAGGAATATCTAGATGAAATCGAGGCAAAAACTAAAAGTTCTAGTTAGCTATAAACAGTTAGTGAGTAACTTGTGGTCCTTTGAAAGAATGCGAATGAAACAAATGCTACTGGAAAAATCGAATAAACTTATCGAATTTTACTGGAGTTTTATTTTACAAAATGCTATTCATGCTAAAACATTGACAGCCTGGGACCCCACGCTTCCTGGACCACTAAGTAATGCATGACCCCCCCCCCCCACCCCCGCACACACACACACGCACTTGTCGCCTTAGGCTATCCTGCCGACACTTACAATGAATGGCTGCAAGTGATCGCTACTTACTTTAATATTAAGAGCGTAAATAAAAGCAGAATTTAAGGTTCACAAGTTTTCTTTCTGACGTTTCAGGCATCAAGCAGCTAGCTATAACTGCATTAGAATTCTTGCTAGGGGTTTCCAATGTTTAGGAATCAGTCATAACGAAATGTGTGCAACTGCAGGAGTTTAGTTTTCCTACATCATAATAGATGGCAGCAGTAACTTAAAGAAGGATACTGTTTTCAGTTCTGGGAATTTGATATGAGACCATCTCCATAATTCAGCTGAATAGGAAAGCTAATATTAAGAGGTAAACTCAATTTAAAAGGTCAGAAACATTGAGTTAGAGAGACTTGCTTCCTCCTATATCTTCAATTCCGTATTTAAACAATACAATTGATGTTTATAGATAAAGATTAGATGGAACTGACTTCCATGAGTGATCCTTAGAGTTTAAGGGAATTAGCTAATGGTATGAGCAAAAATTGAAAACTTCAAATAAAAAGTGTGAAGTATAAACTTCATAAATTCTTTTGTTAGAGTGTCTAGGAAAACGTAAAATAATTGTGTAGTCTTAGGGGTTGGTATAGTATGTATGTTTTGATAGTGAGTCGTATAAGAAATAATAATATTGAATGGGAACGGTGTATGGTATTGACGAGCACATAAAATATGCTGAAACGTTACGTAGATACTGTTATTTACAAAGAGACCATGATTCTGTGGTTAATTGTGCCTGAAATCACATTTGATCTGAATGTCTTTTTTCACTACAACTCTGCTATCCCATTCATATTATGAAAATATTTGGCGGTGTCTCCAGTCCGATGGAGCTGGAATGGTTTTGAGGGAATAATATTTTTTAAAATAAAACTCAACTTTTGTAATATCGAATGAAACTGAAAGAACTCTATCCAAAATGTGATTATGATACACTTATACACTTACAGGGCTTTCAATGAGCTACAAATTATTGCTTATTTCTTACATATATCATTTTTAGTTTTTAAGATATAAGCATTACAAACTTCAAAAACGTAAAATTTTCAATCTTCTTCAAATTGACAAGACGATTACTCGAAAACTATAAGAGCTTTTCTTTTTAATAAAAAACATATATTTTAATACTAAATTTTTTGGCATATTTATTTTTGTTGCTTACTATTGATATCTATATTTTACAGTTTACTATATATTTCAAGTGAAAGTTAGACAAATAAAAAAACACTCACTCGGAATGATACTTTTAAAGTTCATTTCGATAAAAAAAAGCTCAAAATATTAAAATATTGAATTTATTTCTTTAACACTTTACAACTGACATATGAGAATGTAAAATGGTAACATCAACTAATTGGTTTTGGATTTAACTCGGGTTGAAAAAATGAAATACATTAAACCTTGACATAATTTTTTTAAGCGGAGTTGAGATTGACAAATTACTTTGAAAATTTTAGGAAATATGCAAATTATCAAGTAAAATGTGTAAAAATTTTTTATCAAAATATGTTAAATAGTTCTTTAAATAACAATTGAAATAATAATTACACCCATATTATATGAAGAGATCACGTGACTCATTTCAAAATAAAATATGGCATCCATTTTATTTTCGCTTAGTTAGTGAAAATCGTGAATTTTGAGGAATGCTTATATTTAATATTTATGCTTATTTAGTCCTAAAACCGTTTAATTTTTGCATATTATCTGTGTATCTAAATTCTGTGCCTATGCAATTATAATATTTTTTTATTTAAATGATCACTAAACTTGATTATTTCTACAACAAGCGCCTAATTTTTACACATACAGAATGTAAACAAATTAAACGATTGTAAGATGAGTTGTATAAGAATTGCTAAATTTTTTTAACGCAAAATTATTTAGCTCTGGAGTGTTGAATATAAGTGATATAAATGAAATATTCATTGATTTTACATAGAGAAGCAGGCGATTTTATAGCATTGCCTTTCTTGATGAAGTTTTAAGTTTCCAAGTAAAATAAATTATTGTAGTACTGTGATAATGATTTAGTCATCAGTTGATCAATCTTTGCTAGAATCGACTTCATATATTCTTAAAACCACAATCTGTAAGTATAAAACATTTAAGGACGTCGTGCTAAACAGTGGTCTAATTATTGTTTGCCAAATGGCAATGAGTTTAACCTTAATTACGAGTACATTATTTAAAATAAGAAGGCAAAAGAGACACTCTTACTCCATGGTTAAAAAGCTTCATCAAAATTTTCCAATGAGTTAGAGAGCCAGCCCCTTTACCTCTCAAACATTTATCATTTTCTGAATTCTTTTACTCAACAATTTGATCTGAAGTTAATTTAATTTAAATAAGTATATAGTTTATGTTTAATTAGAGGGTCTTATAATAATGAATCCGCATGTGTCTAGAGATATTAAAAGTTCAAGTTGGAATACCTTCATTCTGATAATGATTGTGAGACAAACAGAACAAAATACCGTTTAATATAATTGTTTGAAAAATTCGAATGGGGATATGTATTCAAAATCTGCACTTAATAAGTAAAAATGGATGACATTTAAAGATTCAGTGAATCACAGAATATTTAATTCAGTTGATTTTATCTTAGCAATAAAACATTCGCTATTGAAAGAAGAATGTTTATTAGTTGCTGTAATTCGCAACAGATGACGCCACTATGATGAATAAAATTCTCTTCCATATAGAATCTCAGGGCCATGGAGTTAGAAAGGAGGAGATAAAACTCTTTTGAGAATTATATCTAGGTGCCGTTAGTGTTTGTAAAGTAGTTGAAATTGTTAGTTGACACTATAGAAAGGCGTAGTATTTAGATATTAAAAGTTCAAATTGGAAATACCTTCATTCTGATAATGATTATGAGACAAACAGAACAAAATACCGTTTAATATAATTGTTTGAAAAATTCGAATGGAGCTATATGGAGCTTTTTTTTTTTTTTTTTTTTTTTTTTTTAATTCATCAAATTACCTAATAAAAAAAGACGTATTAAAACTATGAACTGGACATAATATAAAGAAGTGTATGAATCAATTTTGAGCAACTAAACTCAACTCAATGGATTATAAGTTCCAGTCTGGAGCAAAGTCTTGTGCTGCCCACATCAGAGTTTCACGATGATAATTTTATATTGCGAGAACAGAGATTCTTATACTTCTTTTCAAGAGAAGTAAATTAAATATTTTAATAAAATATTTTAAATAACAATGTCATTTAGAATAATATAGGAATTTGCACATAATTAGGAATTTGCACATAATTAGGAATTTTAAGTTTCTTTATATTGTATGTTCCGTACGAAAAACTGGTATACTGCTAGTAAATAATAAAATTTATAATGTAG
Source organism: Amaurobius ferox (assembly GCA_951213105.1). Classification (NCBI taxonomy): domain Eukaryota; kingdom Metazoa; phylum Arthropoda; class Arachnida; order Araneae; family Amaurobiidae; genus Amaurobius; species Amaurobius ferox. The sequence continues at coordinate 76,547,331 of OX578140.1, forward strand.
GAAAAATACATTCTATGTATTATTAAATAGAAAGAGCACACGTGTACATCCAATATAATTTGGTTAAACATCCAAAATGACAATTATATTTTCGTTTAAAAACTGGGGATGAAATCTTTCATGCATTTTGACCAGTAAGGTATGTTCAATATATAACATTTCAAAATATAATATATCTAATTGATTTTAATGGTATATAAAATTTCATCTGTCCATAAAATAGCGTAAAGGCATAACTTATTGTTTATCTTGAGAGTGTTTTTCTATCACACTTTTAAAATTAATTATTAAGGAATTAGTTATAGGGTACTCATAGAGTAGTTAACACAAAAAAATTCACATTTTTGTCAGGTCTCCATTTCAAGATATTTAACCTTGAAATATGCAATTTACACTTTCCTTATATGCATAATGTAAAAGGAAAGTATTGTGACGGGGTCGAAAATTCGAATTCGAGTTTTCGACGGGACAGCACGTTTCAAGCATCCCTGATCACGAATCAAACATTTTCGAAGTGATGTCTGTGTGTGTGTGTGTATGTGTGTGTGTGTGAAAATATGTGTGCGTGTGTGTCAGTGAATCTGTGGAGACGATAACTGACGAACAAATGGACCGATTTGAACAAAATTTGGTACAAAAATTACAATCCATAAACACTGGAAGCCTATTGTTTTTATACGTAATCGAATGTTCAGAACCCCCCTAAATTTTCGAGTGAAATTTTAAAAAGATCGTCAAAAAATCAAAACCGCTAATAATGTTACGCAAAAAGACATTTCTTATGTAATTTTTCATTAGAAAACGATTGACATAAATTTTAGAATTCTAACATGAACCGTTCTCGAGATATTGCACAATTTTCAAAAAAATTATCAAAAAGCCATATAAAATAAAAAAAAATATTTCCTATTGAGAAACATGTTCACTTTTCATATGTAATATCATGCGATAAATTGGGTGACATCATTCTCGTGGATCTAGCTCGTTCCATTCATGAAAAAAGATACTTTAAGTAATACTTTTGTATTTGAACGCCAATAGTCATTTATCTGCTGTAAGAATAACTTATTTCTTTGTACATAATGCTTGGCGAGATTTTGGCGACGAATTTGGTGGAATATCGTCAACTTGGCGACTTTTTAAATGTTTCTAAATTAACGAAAAACTCGCTAAATGGATAAAAATGACGCTAAATCAATGACGACTAATTGATGATGACGACATGGAAAATGACGACTCATTGACGAAAATTCAATAACTTGGAAAGAATATAAATAACAACTATAAAAATAATCTATTTTTTTTACTGTAAAAGTAGTATATTCATTGCATTATATAAGGAAAATCATGTGCTGCCCACATCAAATTTTTTTACTTTGAGGCAAGTTTGGTGTCCAAAAATGGTAGTAAGTGGTTTTAGAAATGGATTTTTTTCTTGATAAGCTAAAAACTGTGTTTCTTTAATTTGTGAGAACAAAATATTAGTTTCTGGATTTTAGCCATTCTTTAGTTATAGCTACCGAAAATGACGATTTTGTAATTCATTTTTGCTGAATTTAAGTCAATTTTAATCTTATTAAACTAAAATCTAATTGCAACTTAATTACCTGTTCTGAAAGCTTCTTATTCTGAGTACCTATGCGGAACGTCGACTTATAGGGTGAAAAACTGTGTTTATTTATCATGGATAGTTTATAGAGTTACAGTCACTTTCCGCGAACCCCAGGAAATCCAAATTTTAGCTCGCCTCGGCAAGACAAAATAGGCCCTGATCAAAAATAGCGGAAAGTAAAAAACTAAAAATTGTTTTAGTATACACACAAATGGTAAACTATAAAGTAGGAATATAAAAAAAAAATCTGATGTGGGCAGCGCATGACTTTCCCTGCAGACTCAAATTCATACTTTCTTTATTTCTTTAATAATTCATTAGATTGGGTTTAATTGAACCAAATAATACTAAATTTGGATTTTTAATTCAATTTTTGTTTTTGTTTGGTAATGGAAATTTTTCCAATGGCGGCATAAAAAAATGCGAAAAATCTCAAATATCTCGCGAACGGTTAGTCCTAGAGTAATAGAGCTTTTCTTATTCTTTTCCTCGTCAAAAATTACATATAAAATAAGCATTTAATTGATACATTTGAACATATGTAGTCTTTTTTTAGATATTGGCGCTTTTTGCGAGCTATTTTATAAAAAAGGCAGGTTGTTCTTTTCGAATCGTTCCAATATCTAATCAGCACCAGAGTATCCCACAAATAACTTGTCTACCAAATTTTGTGAAATTTGATCAATTTGTATTTTAGTTAGAGTGGATACATGAAATTTTGCGGGCCATTTCGTAAAAAAAGGCGGGTGCTTCTTTTCCGAAGCGTACCAAATTCTAATCAGTACCAGAGAATCCAACAAGTAACTTATCTACTAAATTTTGTGAAATTTGGTCAATTAGTATTTTAGCTAGAGCGGATAAATAAAATTTTTACTTGCCATTTCGCAAAAGGAGGTGGGTTCTGTTTCTACGAATCGTACCAAAAACTAAGAAGCACCAAGGTCACATCCAAGTGACTTACCTACCAAATTTTATGAAATTCGGTCCATTATAGTTAGAGTGGATGCATACATTGCGCAGACACACAGACACACAAACAGACACACACACATACGTCACGCTAAAAATAGTTTTTTCGTATTCTAGAGGTCTTGAAACGTGTAGATCCGCCGAAAACTCGAGTTGCGATTTTCGACATGATTCCATTACTTTCCCTATACATTACACTGTATTGCAGGGAAAGTAATAATAATAATAAAATGGTCGTGCAACCCGCTGTGTTCATTTCAAGTGGAATGACCACCCTTTGATAGGAGTACTTAGCCGAAATCGGGGCAAAAACTAAAAGTGCTACTTTGCTATATACTATTAGCGCATGGTCAACCTGTGGCGCTTTAGATGATTACAAGTGGCGTATTGCATCCTTGCGCCTACTTATTACTTTCCTTATATACATAATGTATAAGGAAAGTATTGTGACGGGGTCGAAAATTCGAATTCGAGTTTTCGACGGGAGATCACGTTTCAAGCATTCCTGATCACGAATCAAACATTTTTGACAAATGATGTCTGTGTGTGTGTGTCTGTGTGTGTGTGAAAGTATGTGTGTGTGTGCGTGTGTGTGTGTGTGTGTGTGTGTCAGTGGGCCTGTGGAGACGATAACTGACGAACGAATGGGCCGATTCGAACGAAATTTGGTACAAAAATCACAATCTACAAACACTGGAAGCCTATTGTTTTTAAACGTAATCGAATGTTCAGAACCTCCCTAATATTGAAAATACTCCCTATTAGTGAAATATTGAAAAAATCGTCAAAAAATCAAAACCGCTAATAAAGTTATGCAAATAGACATTTCTTATGTAATTTTTCATTAGAAAACGATTAACATAAAATTTAGAACGCTAACATAAACCGTTCTCGAAATATTTCACATTTTTCAAAAAAATTATCAAAAAGTCATATAAAATAAAAAAATCTGATGTGGGCAACACATGACTTTCCTTATATAATGTAAAGAATTTACTACTTTCACAGTAAAAAAATAGGTTTTTCTTATAGTAGATACTAATATTCTTTCCAAGATATTGAATTTTCGACAATTAGTTATCATTTTCAGTGATTTAACGTTATTTTTATCCATTTGGCGAGATTTTCGTTAATTTGGCAACATTTCAAAAAGTCGCCAAGTTGGCGACATTCCGCCAAATTCGTCGACAAAATCTCGCCAAGCGTTATGCACTAAGAAATAAGTTATTCTTACAGCATATAAATGTCTATTGGCGTTCAAATACAAAAGTATTACTCAAAGTATCTTTTTTCATGAATGGAACGAGCTAGATCCACGAGAATAATGTCACCCAATTTATCGCATGGTATTACATATGGAAAGTGAACATGTTTCTCAATAGGAAATATTTGTTTTTTATTTTATATGACTTTTTGATAATTTTTTTTTAAAATGCACAATATCTCGAGAACGGTTCATGTTAGCGTTCTAAAATTTATGTCAATCGTTTTCTAATGAAAAATTACATAAGAAATGTCTATTTGCGTAACTTTATTAGAGGTTTTGATTTTTTGACGATTTTTTCAAAATTGCATTCGAAAATTTAGGGGGGGGGGGTTCTGAACACTCGATTGCGTATAAAAACCATAGGCTTCCAGTGTTTACGGATTGTGATTTTTGTATCAAAATCGGTTCATTCGTTCGTCAGTTATCGTCTCCACAGGCTCACTGACACACACACACACAGACATCACTTCAAAAATGTTTGATTCGTGATCAGAGATGCTTGAAACGTGCTCTCCCATCGAAAACTCGAATTCGAATTTTCGACCCCGTCACAATACTTTCCTTATACATTATGTATATAAGGAAAGTAAAAATATATATTTCCTATTGAGAAACATGTTCACTTTTCATATGTAATACCATGCGATAAATTGGGTGACATCATTCTCGTGGATCTAGCTCGTTCCATTCATGAGAAAAGATACTTCGAGTAATACTTTTGTATGTGAACGCCAATAGTCATTTATCTGTTATAAGAATAACTTATTTCTTAGTCAGTAAAGCTTGGCGAGATTTTGGCGACGAAATTGGCGGAATGTCGCCAACTTGGCGACTTTTTGAAATGTTGTCAAATTAACGAAAATCTCGCCAAATGGATTAAAATGACGCTAAATCAATGAAAATGACGACTAATGGTCGAAAATTCAATATCTTGGAAAGAATATAAGTATCTACTATAAGAAAAACCTATTTTTTTTACTGTAAAAGTAGTAAATTCATTGCATTATATAAGGAAAGTCATGTGTTGCCCACATCAGATTTTTTTTTTGAAATAGGCGCCATAACTGAATCCATCTTCATATTTTCAACACTAGAGTGCTCTCAGTTCAATTCACCCAGTCTTCTTACTCATCAGTTCGTCGCAATTTTTTGACTATCGGCGCATGATATGCAAAAGGTTAGCCACTCATATATTAGCGAGTAATTTTTAGCGCTTTGAAAGCCTGTAAACTAAACAAATGGATCCGAAGAAAATCAAATAACCATATTGAGCTTTACTGGAGTTCCATTTTACAAAATGTTATTTACCGGAAACCATTTCCATGCCGCATCGCACTGGTGTCACCGCCGTTTTTTCATTTCCCGTCCCTAAAATGAATAACCTCATGCCATACGTTACATTTTGGAAACAAGAAAATAGTTTTTGACAGTCGGCGCATGATATGTAAAAGGTTAGCCACTCATATATTAGCGAGTAATTTTTAGCGCTTTGAAAGCCTGTAAACAAAACAAAAGGATCCGAAGAAAATCAAATAACCATATTGAGCTTTACTGGAGTTCCATTTTACAAAATGTTATTTACCGGAAACCATTTCCACGCCACATCGCACTGGTGTCACCGCCGTTTTTTCATTTCCCGTCCCTAAAATGAATAACCTCATGCCATACGTTACATTTTGGAAACAAGAAAATAGTTTTTGACAGTCGGCGCATGATATGTAAAAGGTTAGCCACTCATATATTAGCGAGTAATTTTTAGCGCTTTGAAAGCCTGTAAACAAAACAAAAGGATCCGAAAAAAAGCAAATAACCATATTGAGCTTTACTGGAGTTCCATTTTACAAAATGTTATTTACCGTAAACCATTTCCACGCCATCGCACTGGAGTCACCGCCGTTTTTTCATTCCCCGACCCTAAAATGAATAACCTCATGCCATACGTTACATTTTGGAAACAAGAAAATAGTATACCTGGCACTGATACCTGGGAGATACAAGCTAACACATCTAAAACAAATATTTGGATAGCTCGAGCTAAAATGATTGGAAACAAGAAGAAACGCTTGTTTTTTCCACAAACCACTATACTAAGTATATACCATCCATAATTTATATATATTATATTGCACCCATTTACATGCATTCCTGCAAACAAAGCCACCCTCTCTCTCCATAAATAAACCCAGGCTTTCCCGCAATCACAAAGTTGGATGGCGTTTTTCCTGTCACTGTAACGACTCCTCCCCAGCTCTTACGTGACTTTTTACCTGCCTGCTTTATTCATAGCGACGTAGTTACAGTCGTTAGGCGGCCGTCCGAACGACCCATAAAGTGATGATATTCTTTGCTGAAATCCAGCGCCGCAATGATAACAATATGTGAAGCCGCGCTTCCCAAAATTGGGAAATAAAAGCTCAATCCGCAGATGACATGTGGACTCCAACGACTTACAATCTAATTCTGAGACAGCCTCGATCGTATAGCTGGGGAGTATTCACAAATATTTGTAAGAGTGCGTTTTCCGAATTTTAATATTACCCTAAGAGAAGAAAAGTCTTCTCGAACTCGAAATTATTCTTAGGTTTCTTGATGATGATTATATAACCACTAGTTTATTGTGGATGTTTTCTTTCACCTTTCCTGCAATACATGGTAATGTATGCGGATAGTATTGAAATAGTGTAGAAAATGACAACTCGATTTTTTGACGGAACTACACGGATCTTTTTACCCAGTGATTAGCGCGCGGGAATTGCACTCTGTAGGCCCCGGGTTCGATTCTCGCCACTGCCAAAACTGCCGCCGTGTTCACGCGGAGTACGATCACGTTAAACATGTGGGTCCGTAAGTTCTTCCGAGAGGTTGATGGTAGGGGAAGGAGGGTACAGTCCCTGTGGATGCCTCTCCCACTGGGTTCCGGTCTAAATTGGGTGAATAGAAAGAAAGTTATGGAGATTGTCGCGGAGGGCGCGGTAGCCCACTGGTTAGCGCGCGAGAATTGCACTCGGTAGGCCCTGGTTCGATTCCCGCCACTGCCTAAACTGCCGCCGTGTTCACACGGAGTACGATCACGTTAAGCATGTAGATCCGTAAGTCCTTTCGAGAGGTTGGTGGTAGGGGAAGAAGGGTACGGTCCCTGTGGATGCCTCCCCCACTGGGTTCCGGTCTAAATTGGGTGGCACTTCCTGGCCGTCCAAATAGTTACCTTTACCTTACACCTTTCTGGTAGGTCGCGCCAGCGAGTTTGCCACGGTCAGAATTTTCAAGGGTAGCCAACAGACTGGTCGCCGAAGGCGGCTAGTATTGAAATAGTGCCGAAAATGACAACTCGAGTTTTTGACGGACCTATACGTTTTGGGACCTCTAGAACTCGAAAACGCTATCTTTAGCGTGACGTCTGTGTGTGTGTGTGTCTGTGAATGTATCTGCCTGTCTGTCTATGCAATGTATGTATCCACTCTGACTCAAACACTAATGGACCAAACTTCATAAAATGTTATTGCTAAGTCACTTGTGTGCGACTCTGGCGCTGATTAGATTTTGGTACGATTCAGGATAAAATAGCCTGTCTTCTTTTGCGACCTCTAAGAATACGAAAAAAAATTTTGTAGCGTGACGTCTGTGTATGTGAAATGTATGTGGACACTCTAACTCAAAAACTACTGAATCATATTTCATAAAATTTTACAGGTGAGTTACTTGCGGGTAACATCGGTGACTGCCTTTTTTGCGAAATAACCTGCAAAAATCTCATGTATCCACTCTAGCTAAAAAAAATAATTGACCAAATTTCACAAAAGTAGATACGTTACTAGTAGATACGTTTAGTAGATACGTTACTTGTGAGATACCCTGGTGTTGATAAGATTTCGGTACGATACGGAAAAGTAAAACCTGCCTTTTTTTACGAAATGGCTCGAAAAATCGCCAAAATCTAAAATAAAAGGCAACGTATACTCAAATGCATTAATTAAATGCTTGTTTTTGATGTAATTTTTGACGAGGAAAAGAGTAAGATCAAATCCATTTGTCTGGATCTAATCATTCTCGAGATATTTTAATTTTTCCGCATTTTTGTTACGCCGCCTTTGAAAAAATGTCTAGTCACCAAATAAAAACAAAAACTGAATTAAAATTGCAAATTTAGTGTCATTTAAAGTAATCATGGTTATTACTCTGTGCAATTGAACAAAATTATAATGAATTATTAAATAAATAAAGAGAACGTAAATATCAGTCTATAGAGAAAATCAAGTGCTGGCCAGATCAGATTTTTAAATATGATTTTAAATTGATGGAAAGTTATCCTTTAAATCTTGCTTTTGCTTTTTTTTCCACCATGTGATGAAGTTTATGCTCTTATACCTATAATAAAGTGTTTAAGTTTCCTTCAGAAGATAACCCTCATCCTCGCAGTGTGGTGGTTACTGCTTTTTTTGCTCTTTGGTGCTCTGTCCCCTTTTTCGTTCCCTCCGCGTATTGTCGGGATCGGGTTGTTGTGGTGCTCAGAGAGGTTTCCATGCTGGAGCACGAGGGGTGGCTCAGCGGATGGTGCTCTCACCGTAGGCCTTGCCATGGGCATGTGTTGAGCCGGGACCCTCGGGATTCTCTCTTTTCCCCTTCGCTTACCTCGTAAGCACTACGTTGAACATCAATTTGATATATTGAAAAGCCTGGCCTTCATAATCATTTTAAAACTACATTGCTATGTAAAACTTAATCTTTAATAAATATCTGATTTATAATCTTAATTTACTCGTAGCATAGTAAAACTTATAATAAAATCCGCGCATTGTAAAATGTAAACAACGGTCAGTGTCACTATGTCGTATTCAAACTCCCACACAAAGACAAGAGGGGAACTGAGAGGATTCAAAACGCCAACGCTTACAATGACGTCAGAGCGGACACCCCTTATCTAGGGCCAGGCCCAAGGAAGAAGAGAAGAGGAATCATGATAGCCCCGGTTGAGCACCCTTTTGCTATCGCTCGACGGATCACCTTTCAGTATTCTATTGGGCTCGGCGGAGTATTTCATTGATTTACCCTGAGAGTAAAAATGTCATCGAAGTTGTTATCTCACGACATGACTTTAAATATGAATGAGACCGGGATTTTTTCATAGTTCTGGTCAAGCAATTGAAAATTAGAAAAAAAAAATGGAGCTATTAAAAACAAATAATACGAGGGTCACACTGAAATTGAGACAGGACCAGATGATATGCGCTAGGAAAACATTATTGGTTGGATATTTAAATTTGAACTCTTTTATGTCCGCAGACGATAATTTGTGGTAACAATTAGAATTTAGCTATCGAAGAATAAATTTCGAAAGAAAAGAAAATGGAGTTAACGCTAGAGCATTATCGAGCTATGATTTTCTATAATTTTAAAGTGGGGCTAAATCAAGAAGAATGTCTTCAATGTCTACAATTAGCATATGGAAATGACGCTTCATCTCGTGCCACTGTATTCAGATGGTTTACAGAGTTTAGAAAATGGATGAAAAACACACAGGAAGACCTTTGTCAGCTGTAGTCCCAGAAAATGTGTCGGCCATTCGAAAAATGGTAATCGATGATAATCGCTATACCTGCCAAATGATACAGAAGGAACTTAAGATTAGATCCGCATCTATACATACAATTATTCATGAAGAACTGCATATGTAAAAATTAGTTTGTCGTTGGGTTCCCCGTAATTTAAGAGAACACCAAAAAGCAGAGCGTGTCAGAATCAGTAAAACAACCTTAAAATTTCTTAATGATGGTGGACACCGCATTATTTCTATAATCATAACTGGTGATGAAACATACATACCGTTTTTGTACATTCCAACACGTCAAGAAAGTAAAGTATGGGTCTTTGAAGATGACCCCAAACCAACAATGGTGAAAAGCCGACGAGCAACGAAAAAAGTAATGTATGCCGTGTTCTTCAGAAGTACATATCTGTTCAAAGCCATAAAGCTAGAGGGACAGAAGACAGTTACAGCTAACTAGTACATCACTAAGTGTCCTCAGTGTCTTCCAGAAATTCTTCAGGAAGTGAATATTAGGGGACTCATATTTCACCATGACAATGCATCATCTCATTCAGCTGGAATAACAGTCGAATTTCTTGAACAAAAGAACATCAAAGTGATAGAACATCCACCCTATTCTCCCGATCTTGCTTTGTGTGACTTTTGGCTATTTTTTATTCTAAAAAAAATTTAGGGCGTCGTTTTCATTTGAAGATGAGATTGATGAGGCTATAAAAGCATATTTTTCATCCATTCCAAGAAATGGATGTCTTGAATCATTTAATCTTTCCAAATTCGCCTACAAAAGTGCATTGATGTTGGAAGCGAGTCCCAAGAGTTGGCACGTTTAACTTGGACCACTTAGACGTATCTCAAAAAATTCAGTGTGAACGTCGTGTATATAGTAACTAGCCCTTTCACCCTTCGCGCAATCTCAATGGATAGTGGTCACTAAATGTGGCACTTATATATTTAATAAATTTCTGAATGTGAAAATACATTTTATTGTTAAGATTTAAGCATAAAAATGGAATTTAAGCAATGGAAATTTAAGCAAAATGGTGTAAAATGGTGGTGAATAGTGGTGAAGGAAAAGTGGTGTGCGAAAATCTCTTTGCATTGTCATTTCAGGGCAGTTTCCAACTCTCTGAGACTGGCTGGAGGAGGTAAACATGCAAAAACACACGCCCGAGGACATCCCAAAGGTTTTCAATGGGATTAAGGTCGGGGTAATACGCCGGCCACTCCATACGAGAAATGCCCTCACTTTCCAGGTGTTCGTCAATGATGTTAGCTCGATGGGAACAAGCATTATCGTCTAAATGGAGGAATTCAGGACTAACTTCTGCAGCATACAGTCTCACAATGGGGTCTAGGACTTCATTCCAATACCGTACAGAACCGCCTTTAAAGATGTGCAGCTCTGTGCGATATCCCATTGAAATTCCAGCCCACACCCTGACGCTTCCACCTCTGAATGCGTGGTGTTCGATGATGTTCTTGGACTGATTGCGTGTGCCTCGTTCTCTCCATACCCTTACATGCTTATCATATGATTCCAGGGCAAATCTGAACTCGTTCGTGAACAGGACGTTGCACCAATTTGAGACAGTTCAATTGACATGTTGACGACACCACTTTAATCTTGCCCCTCTGGCTTGGATGGTTAGTGGAACACAAAAACGTGGTACTCGGGCGTATAGTGCCTTCACATGGAGTCTTCGCCGCACAATACTGGTAGATATTGTCTTACCAAGTGCCACTGCAGTCATGAATGTAACAGTTGTGGAGGTCGCTCGTCGATTCCGCTTGGCTACTATAGCAATATACCGATCATTAAAGGGGGTGGTAACCCTTGAACGACCGGTCACAGGACTCCGGACAACTTTTTGACTTGTTTGGAATTGTTTCCTTAATCGAGAAAATACCGAATGATCAACGCCAAAGAAAATAGCGACATCTTTGATTGACTGTTCTGCTTCAATGCGTCCGACAGCACGATAGCGCTCACTATCTGTCATTCGGTTTCTATCAGCCATGGAAACACGAATATCATCAAAAATAATCCTACAAAAGTTATAAACACTTCGTATCAGCATTTAAATGCACCCCCTTAACCCCTTCAGAATGCTGGCGTCTTCAACGACTGCCTAATTAGCATATATCCGGACAGTCGATCGAGATTGGTTGTAACATGCGATACTTGCATACTGTCATCTACATCCGTAGCGATTTTCAAATATGCTTTCGAAAAAATGAAAATTTGCATTGCGTGCTTAACTTTTGGAAGTCAGTGTATAATAAAGTGTAATATCAGAAATGATCATTTGAGATAGCATTATTATTTCTTAGTTCTCAGCTGGTCTCATCTCATAAATTAATAAATAAATTACATCATTATTAAATTTAATTTAGAAAGACAAATATAGTTGATGAAATGTATTTGCATCTATACATAAGCAAAATCGTTGTATATTACAATTAACAATTATTTAAGGAAATTTAAATTTTAGGGAGGGGGGTTGCACAAAATGCATCCCTTCCTCATACAACAATAATATATAGAAGAGAATAGCTGGAAATAGTAATTAGGAAACAAATACTTCGAAATAATGAGGGAAAATATCATTCAAAACAGAACGACAATCTGATGTGCACAGCACATGACTTCCACTAGAGACTCGATTTCATAATATACTACTCAACACAGAAAATGCAACACCATGAAGAAGCGAATAGAGTGTGATGATAAAGGGCACATGGACTGAGATAGCATACATAAGTAACTGACGTTAATTACAGAAGGGTAATGCAATACAGTAATAGCATAGACAAGATGATCAGTAGGCAGTAGGACCAGCTTTTGCGGCGGTATACGCAGCAACCCTTCTAGAAATAGATGCAATGAGCGTGCGGATAGTTTTCTGAGGGATCGTTGATCATATGCCTTCAACCATCATCCACAGGTCACCCTCTGCTTGGGGCGGCGGCAGGACAGTCAAACGACAGCGAATCACGTACCATACATGGTCCATGGATGATATATATGGAGACAGCGAAGGCCAGGGAAGCACCTGGATACCTTGCCAGGCTTAACTGCTGATAGTTGCCATGTGCGGTCCCGCGTTATCTTGTTGGAACATCATTTTCAAACCGCTGACGGTAGGGCAATGCAACCGGCCGCAGCACATCATCCACACACCGTCGTGCCGTCATTGTGCCTCTGATACGAACCAGAGGTGACTGGCTATCGAAACCGATAGCACCCCAAACCCTGATGCCGCATTGTCGAGCAGTATGGTGTTCAACAGTCGCAGCAAGATTAGATCTGCTTCCGTAGCAGATCTGCTTCCGCAGGATTAGATCTGCTTAGACGTATACAAAAAGAATTCAATTAATAAATTTCAGCATAATTAGTCTTATATTTTAGATTTTGACGACTTTTGCGGGCCATTTCGCAAAAAATGACAGATTTTGCTTTTCCGTATTGTACCAAAGTCTAAGCAGCCCCAGGGTATTTCCAGGACTGACTTTGTAAACTGCTGCCCCAGCAATCGAACACTGGACCTCCAAACTGGCCAGCCGACGCTCTACCGTTGAGCTAGTGGGATGAAATTGCAAGCTCTTATCGTCGATGTAGACTCTGAATTCTCCACCCTCTAATGTCAGATTGACGGACAACTGACAATCTAACTGACCCCCTCTTGCAATTTTTACCTCAGGTTAGCCTCCCGCTACTACTATTTTTACCCAAGTTAGTATCCTGCGTGGTCGTTATCCTCTCAATTTGAAATCGGTTTTCAATCTTCCATGGTCCATTGAATCCCTACTTGTCGTACTAGAGACATTCTCATACCTCCAACATATTTGCACCAACCTACAGGGTTATTATAAGGAACCTTTCTGCCCCAACCGGGAATCCCTGGATCACTGAACTGACCAGCCGATGCTCTACTGTTGAGCTACTGGGACGAAATTGCAAACTTTTATCGTCGGAGTGGACTGCGCAACTTACCTATGAAATTATGTTAAATTTCGTCCAATGGTTTTTGAGTTAGAATGGATACATTCATTGCACAGACACGCACACACATACAAACGTCGCTCTAAAAATACCATGTTTTTCTAGGAAAAGTAAAATTCATTTACTTGATTCGAAATAAATATTGGAATGACGCATAAAATGGGAGGAAGAACTAACTAATCATACAAAATAACATTGAATGATATATATCATATTATACTGTATCCATTTTGTTAGAATGTCTGGAAACATACCAACTTCACTCTCTCGATAAGTGAAGACTTAGCTATGCCCCAATCACAAATCTGGATGGCGGTTTTCGTGTCACTGTAACGACTCCTCCCCAACTCTTACGTGACTTTTTACCTGACTGCGTTATTCATAGCGACGTCGTTACGGTCGTTAGGCGGCCGTCCCAACGACCCATAAAGCGATATTCCCAGCCAAAATCCGGCGATGATGAGAGCAATGTATGCAGCATCACTCCGGGAATTGGGAAATAAAAGCTGCATCCGCAGAGGACATGTGGGCTCAAAATATTGGCAATCCAATCTTACTTACATCACGATGGATGAATAAGTACACATATGATGTAGCGTATGCTATTTTTACCTTTCTGTACTATATTACATTGTATAGAGAAAGTGTTGTTTTAACGAAAATTTTCGATTTCGAGATTTTGATGCCAATATATGTTTTAAAACCACCTGAACACGTTTTGCCCATTTTTAGATTGATGTCAGCCTGTCTGTGGACGATTTCATATTTGCACGATATCTGATACAAATATTAATGGATTTCCACGAAATTTGTTATCCTGCTTTGTTATGGACGAGCGAAACGAAGTCCATTCACCATTCCTAATGAAGCGAGATGAATATTTGCCTAAATTTTGTTATCCCTTTTACTCGAGAACTAGAATAGGTAGAAAGATGAAATTATGCATATATACGTGAAATTGTACGCAGATTTGCAGAATTACAAAGTTTCAAATGAACTGTAACATGCAAGGTGGCTTAAACACCTATTATTAAATGCGCATGCTCACTACGCTTCCTACAAATAGCGTGTAAAAAAACCCATTGTTGTACAAAAGTTAACAAGAGAGAGCAATCATGCATGGATTAGGAAACACTTTCCAACTTCAATGCAATTTTATTTAAACATCTCTGAAATGTGATACATTCCTCGGTAATATTTTTAAAATTATCACAATACTACATTAATTTATTATACATGAAAACTTAAAACTTCATCGAAAAAAATGAACTTCATTCAAATGACGGCATTGAAATATAAATTGCCTGGTTCAAACATCTCTAAAATGCGATACATTCCTCGATAATATTTTTTAATTTATCATAATAGTACAATAATTTATTATATTTGAAAACTTCGTCGGAAACAAATAAACTTTATTCAAATGACGTCATCGAAATATAAATCGCCTGGCTCTCTCTATAAAAGCAGCATTTCATTCATAACATTTATCCATTACTTTCATTCATCACAATACTATAATAATTTATTTTAATTGAAAACTTAAAACCATGGAGGTACAAGTAATTAAAGCATATGCTTAAAACTTCATTGAAAAAATCGTCTTCTTCTCTGTGTAATATCAATGAATGTTTCATTCATATCAGCTATATTGCAGTCTCCATGAGCAAAATAATTTTGCGTTAAAGTGCAGTAATTCTTATACAACTCATTCTACATCTTTTGGTGTTTACATTCTCCATAAGTGAAAATTAGGCTTCGTTGTAAAAATAATCAAAGTTTGATGATCATTTAAACTCAAATATATTGTAATTGTGTTATTTCAGTATGTAGATACACAGAATTTAAGCAAAAATAAAGCGATTTTAGGACGGATACAATACTAAATATGAATTAAAAACAACTTTAAAAATCACGAATTTGACACAAGATGGATGCCACATTTTATTTTGAAGTGGGTCACGCGATCTCTTCATATAATGGCCACGTGATTCCGTCATATAATGGTTACCTGATCTCTTCATATAAAGGGTGTAAATATTATTTTAATTTTTATTTAAAAACTACTGAATATATTTTGCTGAAATTTTTTTATATATTTCATAGAATAATTTGAATATTTCTTGAAACTTTAGATGCAATATGCAAATTTTAAATTCGCTTAAAAAATGTTTGAAAAATTAGGTCCCATAGGTTTAAATGTATTTTATTTTTTCAACCCGGGTTCAATCCAAAATAAATTGGGTGATATTATTCATTTATATTCCCATAGGTTCCACAGACCATCTGAACAACATACTAAAATTTCATTTTGGTAAAGTCATTTTTACGACAGTTATCGTGCTAACGGACAGACAGATAGACAGACAGAGAGACGAAATGAACAAAACCATAAACAGCTTTCAACTATGTTGTAAAGTGTTAAAGAAGTAAAAATGTGAATACATAAAAAATTTCTCGAGAACCGCTAGTCCAAGAGTCATGGGGTTGGTTTTATTCTTTTCAGCGTTCAAAATGACGTATACAACAAGCATATAGATACATTTGAGCATATGTAGTCTTTGATTTTAGAATTTGACGATTTTTGCCGGTCATTTCGCAAAAAAGGCAAGTTTTTTTTTCCTTATCTTAAAAAATCATCAGATGGGTAACCCGCATGTGACTTACCTATAAAATTTTATGAAATTTAGTTAATTAAATCTTGAGGTAGAATGGATATATACGAGTTTCGCGAAACAATTTGCAAAACAAAAAAGCAGAATATTTAATCCCAAATCGCACCAATATATCTAATCAGTACTAGGGTAACTCACGGGTGACTTACCTGTAAAATTTAATAAAATTTGGTCAAATCGTTTTTGAGTTAGAATGGATACATATATCGGACAGACAGACACACATACACACAGACGTTACCCTAAAATTTGTTTTTACGTGTTCTACAGGTTCCAATACGTGTAGATCCGTCGGAAACTCGAGTTGCGTTTTTCGACACGATCCTAATACTTTCCCTATACATACATTGTCATGTATGGCAGGGACAGTAATTACAAAATGAATTTGAATCGTTAGAGAAATTCAAGAGATTTTTTCAATTTGTGTTGCTGAATTATTACTTCCCCTATAATTCATGGTAATGTATAAAGAAAGTATTGAAATCACAAACCGAAAATCGATCGAGTTTTCGATCGATTTACACGTTTTGGGCACTCTAGTTCCGATAAAACCATTTTTAGCGTGACTTCAATGAGTGTCCGTCTGTATAATGTATGTATCCACTCTACCTCAAAAACAAATTGGTCAAAAATCCGATGAACACGGCTGTCGGGTGTCACGTATAAGTGTGGCTTTATTTTAAAGTAATCCAGTTTTGTCTTTTCATATTCATTGACAGAACACAACACACATACACACAATACTCGACCACAACGCCGGATCAGATTTTTGTACATCAATTCTGTTGGATTGCATTTTCCGTTCTCTCGTGTGTTTCCGTCGGGGAGGAGAAACTGAAGACGAAGTTTTCCCTCATAGGGACTTAAAGTTGGAGCATCTTCCATAGGGACTTAAAGTTGAAATATACTCCATATATACTCCACGTTCTCTCGTGTGTCTCCGTCGGGGAGGAGAAACTGAAGACGAAGTTTTCCCTCATAGGGACTTAAAGTTGGAGCATCTTCCATAGGGACTTAAAGTTGAAATATACTCCATATATACTCCACGTTCTCTCGTGTGTCTCCGTCGGGGAGGAGAAACTGAAGACGAAGTTTTCCCTCATAGGGACTTAAAATTGGAGCATCTTCCATAGGGACTTAAAGTTGAAATATACTCCATAGGGACTTAAAGTTGGAACATCGGACATTCTGCTCGGTTGTTCATGACTTGGAACAGTTCTCTTCCCGGTGACGTGAGGTTTGATTGTGTATATTCATGACCTGAGCTTGAACCCGTTAGCGACTGGGGTCGAGATTGGCTGGACCATCTTCGGACCTCGTCCGGCGAATGATTTGGCTGATCTCGCTTCCCTGGTTATGCTCTCGCTGGATGAGAGATTAGTATTTAGTATTAGTGCCCCATTCCAAAAGCGTAAAGCCTATGCTGGTCGTTTGGGACGGCTGATTTAATCTGATGTCAATTAGATTTTTGTACGATTCGGAAAGAAAGAACATACCTTTTTTGGCGAAATGGCCCGCAAAAAGTGCCAAAATTTAAAATGAGACTATTTTCGTGCTCAAATGTAACAATTATGCTTGTTTAATACATAGCTAGCAGCGATTACCCGGCGTTGCTCGAGATTTACCATGCAAAATTATGATAAAAATTACACCGGAACATATAGGGCCGATTCTGATATATTACCGCTGAATGTATCGCATTTTAGAGATGTTTAAATAAAATTAAAGTTGGAAAGTGTTTCATAATCAATGATTTATGCATGATTGATCTTTCTTGTGAATTCTTAATACTTTTCGTTGTTGAGTAAGCCTGTGAGAAATAAAGCATGGTGATAGTTTCCATTTAAATTCATATCTCAAACCTGCGATTTTCAAAAGTGTCTAATACGTTCAATAAACTCCCACAAAACTCAGATTTAATTGACTTTCAAGTTTTGAACCAACAATGTCCAACCTTTTCGTTGTGAATCATGGAGTTAGAGAGCAGAACTCATATCTCAAACCTGAGATTTTCAAAAGTGTCTAATACGTTCAATAAATTCCCACAAAACTCAAGAGATTTAACTGACTTTCACGTTTTAAACCAACAATGTCCAACCTTTTTCGTTGTGAATCATGGAGTTAGAGAGTAGAACTCCTAGGGAAAAGTGCCGTTTTTCACTAATATCTCAAGAACCACTGGTCGTAGAAACTCGAAACATGGCCTATGTTTTAAGTGGGGCGATTTCAAGACTACCAAGACAAATTTCATGAAATTCGGTTCAGCCGCTCTCCAGTTATGGTGGATCAAACATGCATGCATTCTTTTCTTCTTTATATATATAGATTTTCTGCCGGCGAAAAAAATAAGATCATACCCATTCATTACTCTAAGGTGGTCCATTCTCGAAATATTTAAGATTTTTAATTTTGAGAAACCGAAGACGTTCTTCACTGTAGTTAATGAACTTTAGTAGTTCAGCATTTGGATAAAGTTTACGGGACTTAACTACTAAATTTTACTTTAGTAGTAAAATTTAGTAGTTAAGTCCCGTAAAGTTTATCCAAATGTTGAATAAATGTTGGCATGATTCGGGAAAATATAACCGATTCGCTTTTGCGAAAAGGCCCGTAAAGGTCGCGAAAATTTGAAATAAATGACCTAACATTGCTAAGATATATTAATTATTTATTTGTTATTTACGTAATTGTTGACAACAAAGCGAATGAGACTGACCTCGTGACTCTAGGATGAACCGTTCTCGAGATATTTTGGTGTTTTGGAATTTTGAGGAACTGAAGACTTCAAGTGCATTAATGCTCCAAAGAAAACGAAGATGCATTAAAAAGGCAAATTGGTTATAATATCAGAAAAGTATCAATGTTATTTTCTGCAATTAAACTCTGTTTAATGCATCATGAAATAAAAAAATCTGATGTGGGCAACACATGACTTTCCTTATATAATGCAATGAATTTACTACTTTTACAGTTAAAAGAAATGCTATTCTTATAGTAGATACTTATATTCTTTCCAAGATATTGAATTTTCTTCAATTAGTAGTCATTTTCATTGATTTAACGTCATTTTTATCAATTTGACGAGATTTTTGTTAATTTGGCAACAATTAAAAATGTCGCCAAGTTGACGACATTCAGCCAAATTCGTCGCCAAAATCTCGCCAAGCGTTATGGACGGAGAAATAAGTTATTCTTACAGCAGATAAATAACTATTGGCGTTCAAATACAAAAGTATTACTCAAAGTATATTTTTTCATGAATGGAACGAGGCTAGATCCACGAGAATGATGTCACCCAATTTATCGCATGGTATTACATATGAAAAGTGAACATGTTTCTCAATAGGAAATATTTTTTTTTATTTTATATAACTTTTTGATAATTTTTTTGAAAAATGTGCAATATCTCGAGAACGGTTCGTGTTAGCGTTCTAAAATTTATCTCAATCGTTTTCTAATGAAAAATTACATAAGAAATGTCTATTTGCGTAACTTTATTAGTGATTTTGATTTTTTGACGATTTTTTCAAAATTTCACTTGAAAATTTAGGAGGGTTCTGAACACTCAATTGCGTATAAAAACAACAGGCTTCCAGTGTTTACGGGTTGGGATTTTTGTACCAAATTTCGTTCGAATCGGTCCATTCGTTCGTCAGTTATCGTCTCCACAGATTCATTGACACACACACACACACTTTCACACACACATACACACACAGACATCACTTCAAAAATGTTTGATTCGTGATCAGAAATGCTTGAAACGTGCTCTCCCGTCGAAAACTCGAATTCGAATTTTCGACTCCGTCACAATACTTTCCTTATACATTATGTATATAAGGAAAGTAATAAGAAAATGAATTGGATTCTGTAAGGAAAGTCATGTGATGCCCACATCAGATATTTTTTACTGTCTCCTACTAAGGAATGTAGTATATATAGAGGAAGTATTGTTTTCATGAATATTTTCGATTTCGAGATTTTGATGCAATATATGTTTTAGGATTCCCTGAACACATTTTGACTATTTATAGAGTGATGTTCGTCTGTCTAGTCTGTCTACCGTGCATCGTCTGTTTGCGTTCAACATCTTGTACAACGAGACAAATGACAGACAAATGTGTAACACACACATACCGACAGATTTTAATTGTATTTATATAGACTAATAGCAGTATACTCGTTCTTCGTACAGAATATATAATATAAAGAAACTTAAAACTTGCAATTATGTGCAAATGCATTGTTATTCAAAACATTATTAAAATATTTAATTTAATTCTCCTAAGAAAAATATGAGAGTCTCTGTTCTCGTTATACAAATTTATCTTCACAGACAGATCTGATGACTAAGCCATCCTGGGTCCCGTTTGTAAACAAGTTTACAAAAAATATGAAATTCGATCAATATATGCCAAAATGAAAGCACGATGAGATTGGATCAACATATGCCAAAATGAAAGCGCTGAAATGTGGTATTAGAAGATATACCCGTACCATTTTCATTCTGTTTCAACAATTGGCTAAACTCAATATATAAGTTTGAAAAATATTCGCCAAAATAAAACAAATGACTTCAGAAAATGAAAATATCAATAATTCCAGTAACCTTTCAACTTGAATTATAAAATCCAGCCAAAAATGTAATTCCGATAGAATTAATTGTATTATAGATTTCACAATTATTCAAATCGAAAAAGATTTAATAAAAATCGTCTGCTGTATAAATTCCTTGGGTTTAATTCCGTTGCTTTGCTTAGCAACATTACAACATATCATTTATTTTCTGCTGTATAAACTCATTGGGTTGAAATCCGTTGCTCAGCAACATGATACCATGTTTTTTCTCTGCTGTACAAACTCTTTGGGTTTAATCCCGTTGCTTGATATCATTTTTTTTCCAAATTGCTGCAAAAATATCGTTTGCATAATGTTATCTCTATGAGGTTTTATTTCCTTTAATATCTCAACATCCCCCGGTCCTAGAAACCCAAAACATGGACTAAGTTTTAAGTGAAACTATGTTTGGACTACCTACAAAATTTCATGAAATTCGGTGCAGTCGTTCTCCCGTGAATTATGAAACAAACCCACAAATACACAAATAAGCAGACACATTTCAAATTTATTTATATCGATTATTGTAATGTCGACGTTTCAATGGTATTGAATCATTTCATACCAATTGTTCAATTCTACAATATATATTGACTTTCCTTACTTACCTACGTACCAGTAATTAACACCGAACGAGCTGATCACAAGAGAACATTCAACACAATGTTCCCAACGGTGATTTTCTAAAACAGAAAGCGGAATTAGAGGTAGAGAATTAGAGGAAATAGTTAACGGAATTGGAGAAAAATGATTCTCTGTTTGAGAAAATCACTATTTACTAATAACGGTCTTTGGTGGCAAAATTTCTCTATACCATTGTTTCTATAAAAAAATTTTTGAAGCATATATTTCTCAGGATCAACTATAGAGCTTATATATAAAAATAATCAACTATAGAGCTTATATTATAAAAAAATTTTTGAAGCATATATTTCTCAGGATCAACTATAGAGCTTATATGATGACTGATACAGTTTCAGCATCAAATTCCATAGGTCGTAGGGATTCACTAAGGTATTCAACTTCCGGTTTAAAAAATTTCCATTTTACTTGAAACATCAATTTTCAAGATTTGCTATAAATATAGCTTAGACGATAACTATTATGGATTCAGCATCAAATTCTGGAAGATGTTGAAAAATTCATTATAGATTTCCATTTCCGGTTATGGAGACGTCACTACCGATTAAAAAATATATAATTTAATATTCGAATATAATATAATGTTTATATTTAATATTTAAGCGCATTGAAAACTATCAAACTTTAGATTTAGGAAATACCATTAAAACTGGCACAAAGTTTGGAGAAAAAGTAGATTAGACGGAATTAAAGGATACAAATTTTTACTTTCCATATACAATATTATATACTTAATATTTAAGCGCATTGAAAACTATCAAACTTTAGATTTAGGAAATACCATTAAAACTGGCACAAAGTTTGGAGAAAAAGTAGATTAGACGGAATTAAAGGATACAAATTTTTACTTTCCATATACATAATGTATAAGGAAAGTATTGTGACGGGGTCGAAAATTCGAATTCGAGTTTTCGACGGGAGAGCACGTTTCAAGCATCCCTAATCACGAATCAAACATTTTTAAGGTGATGTCTGTGTGTGTGTGTGTGTATGTGTGTGTGTGTGTGTGTGTGTGTGTGTGTGTGTGTGTGTGAAAGTATGTGTGTGTCAGTGAGCCTGTGGAGACGATAACTCATGAACGATTGGAGCGATTCGAATAAAATTTGGCACAAAAATCACAATCCGTGAATACTGGAAGCCTATTGTTTTTAAACGTAATCGAATGCTCAGAATCCCCCTAAATTTTCGAGTGAAATTTTGAAAAAATCATCAAAAAATCGAAACATTTAATAAAGTTACGCAAATAGACATTTCTTATGTAATTTTTCCTTAGAAAACTATTGATATAAGCTTTAGAACGCTAGCATGAGCCGTTCTTGAGATATTGCACGTTTTTCAGATAAATTTATCAAAAAATCCTATAAATTAAAAAATATATATTAACTGTTGAGAAACATGTTCGCTTTTCATATGTAATATCATGCGATGAATTTGATGACATCATTATCGTGAATCTAGCTCGTTCCATTCATGAGAAAATATACTTTGAGTAATACTTTGTATTTGAACACCAATAGTCATTTATCTGCTATAAGAATATTTTATTTCTCGGCTCATAACTCTTGGCGAGAATTTGGCGACGAGTTTGGCGAAAGGTCGTCAACTTGACGACTTTTTTAAATGTTTCCAAATTATTTAATTCTCGCTAAATGGCAGCAATTTGGCGAGCAATTTTGAATTCTCGCCAAATGGATAAAAATGGCGCTAAATGAATGAAAATGACAACTAATTGGCAAAATGCCAATATCTTGGAAAGAATATAAGTATCTATGATAAGAAAAACCTATTTTTTTACTGCAAAAGTAGTAAATTCATTGCATTATACAAGTATAAGGAAAATCATGTGTTGCCCACATCAGATTTTTACTTTCCTTATATACATAATGTATAAGGGAAGTATTGTGACGGGGTCGAAAATTCGAATTCGAGTTTTCGACGGGAGAGCACGTTTCAAGCATCCCTGATCACGAATCAAACATTTTTGAAGTGATGTCTGTGTGTGTGTGTGTGTGTGTGAAAGTGTGTGTGTGTGTGTGTGTGTGTGTCAGTGGGTCTGTGGAGACGATAACTGACGAACGAATGGACCGATTCGAACCAAATTTGGTACAAAAATCACAATCTGTAAACACTGGAAGCCTATTGTTTTTATACGCAATCGAATGTTCAGAACCCCCATAAATTTTCGAATGAAATTTTGAAAAAATCGTCAAAAAATCAAAACCAATAATAAAGTTACGTAAATAGACATTCCTTATGTAATTTTTCATTAGAAAACGATTGACATAAATTTTTGAACGCTAACATGAACCGTTCTCGAGATATTGCACATTTTTCAAAAAAATTATCAAAAAGTCAAATAAAATAGAAAAAAAATATTTCCTATTGAGAAACATGTTCACTTTTCATATATAATATCATGCGATAAATTGGGTGACATCATTCTCGTGGATCTAGCTCGTTCCATTCATGAAAAAAGATACTTTGAGTAATACTTTTGCATTTGAACGCCAATTTATCTGCTGTAAGAATAACTTATTTCTTCGTTCATAACGCTTGGCGAGATTTTGGCGACGAAATTGGCGGAATGTCGCCAACTTGGCGACTTTTTGAAATGTTGCCAAATTAACGAAAATCTCGCCAAATGGATAAAAATGACGCTAAATCAATGAAAATGACGACTAATTGTGGAAAATTCAATATCTAATAAGTTATATAATATATAAATATATAATAATAGTTATATAATATATGTCGAAAATTCAATATCTAATATGTTATATATATATATATATAACTTATTTCTTTGTCCATAACGCTTGGCGAGATTTTAGCGACAAAATCGGCGGAATGTCGCCAACTTGGCGACTTTTTGAAATGTTGCCAAATTAACGAAAATCTTGCTAAATGGATAAAAATGACGATAATCAATGAAAATGACGACTAATTGTCGAAAAGTCAATATCTTGGAAAGGATATTAGTATCTACTAGAAGAAAAACCTATTTATTTTACTGTAAAAGTAGTAAATTCATTTCATTATATAAGGAAAGTCATGTGTTGCCCACATCAGATTTTTTTTATTGTGAAGGCGGGGGATATATAAAGATTCATAATAATGATTTTGTAAAAGTTTTTAATTTAAATGTTATTAAAGGAAATTTTTATATGGATTATAATACTATCCAGTCATTTAAAAAAGATCACATATCTTATTTAAAATTGATGCGCTGTTACATCCGTGTTCGAAAATACTGATAAAACAGTCTTGGCCTTTTTATTGGTCTCTCACAAAACACGAATCTTAAATATTTAAAAATGGAAAGAGTATTTTACACTAGTTTTACAGTATACAGTCTACACAATATACAGCTTATTTTATGAACTCTAACACAGTTTATAAAATCTATATCCTCATTTTTAGCATAAAGAGGTTACTGAAAATTGTAAGTATGATCACGTAAATAAAAACAGGGCGTGCGATTTGTTCATGCATGTATTATATGATAATTAAGAAATATCATTAGCATCACATTAGCATATAACTTGGCAGCTTATGCTTTAGAAAAGCAGTGTAAACGGTGCGGCGCATGTCACGTATGTAGCTCAGGCGATTTTTGTTCTATCAGCTCAAAAACAGTAAATTTTCTAATAAAGGAAAATACGAGTATTTGTGTCCCGATCTATACACATACTTACTTGAAAGTCTTTTCATGTGTTCAACATACAAATCCATAGTTTTTATCTTTTTCTTTTATTTTCCCAACAATATATGGTAATGTGTAGGGAAAATATTGAAATCGCAACTCGGGTTTTCGACGGATCTACACGTTTCGAGCCTATAGAACACGAAAAATCTATTTTAGCGTGAAGTCTCTGTGTATCTCTCTCTCTCTCTCTCTCTCTCTCTGTGTGTGTGTATGTATATGTGTGTATGTGTATGTGTGTGTATGTGTGTGCATGTCTGTGTATGTGTGTATGTGTATATGTGAGCATGTGTGTGTATGTGTGTGTGTCTGTGTGTATGTCTGTGTATGTGTGTGGCTCTGTGGCTGTGTATATATCTGTGTATATGTGTGTGTGTGTGCGTGTGGGTGTCTGTGTCTATGTGTATGTCTGTGTGTGTGTGTTTGTGTGTGTGTGTTTGTGCGTGTGTATATCTGCTTGTGTGTCTGTCTATGAAATGTATGTATCCACTCTAACTGTAAATCTAATTTGCCGAATTTCATGAATTTTGGCAGGTAAGTTACTTGTGGGTAATCCTGGTGCTGATTCGATTTTGCTACGATTTAGAAAAACAAAACCTGTTTTTTTTTTATTATTTATTTATTTTTTTTTTAATCAAAATGACCTCACGCGTGTGATCGTACTCCGCGTGTTCACGCAGAGTACGATCACGCTAAACATGTGGGTCCGTAAGTCCTCAGGGATGCGGAACTAAACCTGTAAACTGAGAGGTAAGCCAGGTCCGCACTGCTGTCTCCAAGTAACTTATCTACCAAATATTGTGAAATTTGGTCAATTAGTATTTTAGCTAGGGTGGATACATGTAATTTTTGCGGGCCATTTAGTAAAAAAAGGCGGGTTCTTCTTTTTCGAATCGTACCAAATTCTAATCAACACCAGTGTCACATCCAAGTGACTTACCTACCAAATTTTATGAAATTCGGTCCATTAGTTTTTGAGTTAGAGTGGATACATACATTGCACAGACACACAGACAGCAGACAGACAGACACACACAGAGACGTCACGCTAAAAATAGTTTTTTTCGTATTCTAGAGCTCTCGAAACGTGTAGATCCGTCGAAAACCCGAGTTGCGATTTTCGACATGATTCCAATACTTCCCCTATACATTACCCTGTATTGCAGGGAAAGTAATAAAGATTTGCCAGACGATAAGTAGCCGAATATTTCAGATGGAATTGTCATAAATGCCTGTAATTCCAATTTTTCTGATAGTTTGCTGAAATTATTAATAATGGAACTGAAAAAATGAGCAAAGGTTGCAAAATGTATTACAGCGTATACTGTGCGATTAGGGAAATAGAAAAATACAGAAAAGGTACGCTTTTCCATATATTTGTACTTATTCCCCCACTGTGCGATTCAGAACGTCGCCAAATTGGATTGCAAGTCGTTCCGTCCACATGTCATCTACGAATGCAGCTTTTATTTCCCCATTCCTGGAGCCAGGCTGCATATATTGCTCTCATCACAGCGCTGGATTTTGGCGAGGAATATCGCTTTATGGGTAGTTGGGACGGCCGCCTAACGACTGTAACGACGACGCTATGAATAACGCAGCCAGGTAAAAAGTCACGTAAGAGCTGGGGAGGATTCGTTACAGTGACAGGAAAAACACCATCCAGCTTTGTGATTGCGGAAAAGCTTTGTTTCATTTATGTATGAAGTGGGGTTGATTTGTTTACAGATATCACTGCAAAATAGTTGAAATATTATATGAATGTATTATGTATGAAGCACACATAGAATTGTGGTTTGTAATGGAAGTTATCATTTCTCTCGTCTTCATTTTGTGAATCCTATGATTTTGTTTCAAATCAAATTATTTGTTTTGAAATAAACTTTTTGTTCGGAATTTTTGTTCGATCTATTATGTGTGGTAAATATCAGCATAGTCAGGAATTGAAAAACGTTGTCAGTTAGAGCATTGAGTCCCCTCGGTAGGCTAGAGGTCTAAGGTAAGCTTTTGCCGATATCGTGGGTTTCAATCCTACTACGGGCATGGATGCAGTGTTGTAATGTAGTCGAAAAAGGGTGTAACATGTTTCCGTGTGGTTCACCAGGGCAACGTTGTTTTAAGGCAAAATGTTTCACGATTCGGCACAGAAGACGCCGAAATGTAGTGCCAACAATAAAGTTGACCTCTTAACCGTCCCTGGGTGCACGTGCTCCATGAGATCGTAGGAAGCTGGGGCAGCTAAGACATTCATTTCAGGGCCTCTCATCAAATACCTAAGATGGCATTATCCAATATGACATAGGTGTAACCCTATGCTGACCAACTGCATAGAGGGGACTACATTGTGAAACCATTTGGAAGCAGGGGCGCCAAAATGTAGGAGGTGACAATTTTGGGATGTTCGAGAGAGTGTGAATTTTGAAAAAGTATCGACATTTGACTTTCCAATTTTGAGAGTGTACAGACTCCACAGAACTGTTGGGATGTCGAGAACCCGGGGCACACCCGCCCAGTCGCCGGAACCCCCGTGAAAACCCGAGGTAGGCCTATGCATGATACTTACGTACATTTTTGGTATCGAATTCTCTCTCTCTCGACATTCTGGGAGCAGACGAAACATTTTGAGCAAATGAGTTAATACTTAAATTTAAGCAGATAATTTTAATTACATTTTCGGAGGGAAAGTAGTTATGTGTTTAATGATGCATATTTGTGAGAGTTAATATTGTATAATGGGAGATAATATTGTTTTAATGAAATTATATATGAAACCTACCACTGTTTGAAGTAACTTAATTATGTGAGATGATATTGTGTATTTTATTTTAAGTTAGAATGTAAATTGTTTTTTTTTTCACTTTTTATTATTTTAATCACAGTAAATAAATTTGTTATTATTACTTTCCTTATATACATAATGTATAAGGAAAGTATTGTGACGGGGTCGAAAATTCGAGTTCGAGTTTTCGACGGGAGAGCACGTTTCAAGCATCCCTGATCACGAATCAAACATTTTTGAAGTGATGTCTGTGTGTGTGTGTGTGCGTGTGTGTGAAAGTATGTGTGTGTGTGTGTGTGTGTGTGTGTGTGTGTCAGTGGGTCTGTGGAGACGATAACTGACGAACGAATGGACCGATTCGAACCAAATTTGGTACAAAAATCACAATCTATAAACACTGGAAGCCTATTGTTTTTATATAAAATCGAATGTTCAGAACCCCCCCCCCCCTAAATTTTCGAATGAAATTTTGAAAAAATCGTCAAAAAATCAAAACCAATAATAAAGTTATACAAATAGACATTTCCTACGTAATTTTTCATTTGAAAACGATTGACATAAATTTTAGAACGCTAACATGAACCGTTCTCGAGATATTGCACATTTTTCAAAAAAATTATCAAAAAGTCATATAAAATAGAAAAAAAATATTTCCTATTGAGAAACATGTTCACTTTTCATATATAATATCATGCGATAAATTGGGTGACATCATTCTCGTGGATCTAGCTCGTTCCATTCATGAAAAAAGATTCTTTTAGTAATACTTTTGTATTTGAACGCCAATTTATCTGCTGTAAGAATAACTTATTTCTTCGTCCATAACGCTTGGCGAGATTTTGGCGGAATATCGCCAACTTGGCGACTTTTTTAAATGCTGCCAAATTAACGAAAATCTCGCCAAATGGATAAAAATGACGATAAATCAATGAAAATGACGACAAATTGTCGAAAATTCAATATCTTGGAAAGGAAATTAGTATCTACTTGAAGAAAAACCTATTTATTTTACTGTAAAAGTAGTAAATTCATTTCATTATATAAGGAAAGTCATGTGTTGCCCACATCAGATTTTTTTATATTTAACTTGGTGTCCTCATTGTCCCCTCATTTAGAGTAACTTATTTTTATGCTGTATAATACGATATGGCCAGTGTCGAGATTAATTAAAGATTGGGAAAATGAATTTTAACAATGACTTATGCGTCCTGACCGGACGTGTGGCAAAGATCCACGCAACAGAGAAGTAACATACAAGATTGGAGTGCGTGCACCAAAATACGACAGGAATATCCCAACAAGACGAGTCAAGTTCGAACAATCATAAATGAGACCCAATAAGACTGAAATTGAGTTAAAACGATTCATAACAGCCCCAAAGGTTAAGGCATTGGATAAATATAAAATGTTAAAAAATCGCTCAAATTTATATCGTTCTGAAAGTTTAAACACTTCGTAGCTAGTCTAATCCAGTCTTCATCATTTTCAGAAACTTCTCCTGGAGTTATGACACGGTCAGGTCGCCGTGTTCTTTTCACCGAATGTTATGGTTTCACTTGAAACCCTTAAGGAGGGGAGTGTATGGGGAAGTCATCACATGCCATTTCCGCTACTGAGCGTGATTAGCTGTAAAATAAGCAAGACGCACTCACTTAATGCTACATGACTCTGGAAACCGTATATAGTTTCGTTTCGTCCGAAGTCAACTCGCTCAATACTTCAACATCGGCGATATAATTTTGGTAGATGCAGGCTATAATTTTCGGCACCAGCATTAGTGAAAAACAGACGATGGTGTGCTTTGCGAACACGTGATATACATGACTTGCACCCCAACAAATGAACCTTATTACCGGAGACAACCAATGAGGTGATTGGTCCCTCCCTTTGAGGCGTATATAATTTTTTTTCGAATTCAAAGGGTTGGACTACACTTGCTCTCGATTATTCAAACTGTTAGTTGAAAACTCTTTGCAAATGCTCCAAACTTTATCATCCTAAGACGCTATGTACTGTCCAAGGACTAGCTTGTTAGTCCGTCGCAGAACCGTTCTGTTGCTGTAAATATATATTTTGAATACATTGCATTTTATAACTAAAAAATCTGATGTGGGCAGCAGATGACTTTTCTTATATAATGCAATGAATTTAATACTTTTACAGTTTAAAAAAAATGTTATTCTTATATTTTTTCAAAGATATTGAATTTTCTTCAATTAGTCGTCATTTTTATTGATTTAGCGTTATTTTCATTGATTTAGCGTCATTTTCATTGATCTATCGTCGTTTTCATCCATTTGGCGAGATTTTCGTTAATTTGGCAACATTTTAAAATGTAGCCAAGTTGGCGACATTTTGCCAAATTCATCGCCAAAATCTCGCCACGCGGTATGGACGGAGAAATAAGTTATTCTTACAGCAGATAAATAACTATTGGCGTTCAAATACAAAAGTATTACTCAAAGTATCTTTTCTCGTGCATGAAACGAGTTAGATCCACGAGTATGATGTCATCAAATTTATCGCATGATATTGCATATGAAAAGTGAACATGTTTCTCAACAGTAAATATATTTCTTTTTATTTATGGGATTTTTTGATAAATCTGTTTGAAACATGTGCAATATCTCGTAAACAGTTCATGCAAGCGTTCTAAAGTTTATGCCAATCGTTTTCTAAGGGAAAATTACATAAGAAATGTCTATTTGCGTAACTTTATTAAAGGTTTTGATTTTTTGATGATTTTTTCAAAATTTCACTCGAAAATTTAGGAGATTCTGTACATTCGATTACGTTTAAAAACAATAGGCCAAGATATTGAACTTTTGTCAATTATTCGTCATTTTCATTGATTTAGCGTCATTTTTATCCATTTGGCGAGATTTTCTTTAATTTGGCAACATTTAAAAAAGTCGCCAAGTTGACGACATTTAGCCAAATTCGTCGCCAAAATCTCGCCAAGCGTTATGAACGGAGAAATAAGTTATTCTTATAGCACATAAATGACTATTGGTGTTCGAATGCAAAAGTATTACTCAAAGTATATTTTCTCATGAATGGAACGAGCTGGATCTACGAGAATAATGTCACCAAATTTGTCGCATGATATTACATATGAAAAGTGAACATGTTTCTTAACAGTTAATATATTTTTTTAATTTATTGAATTTTTTGATACATTTATTTGAAAAAGGTGCAATATCTTGAGAATGGTTCATGCTAGCGTTTTAAAGTTTATGTCAATCGTTTTCTAAGGAAAAATGACATAAGACATGTCTATTTGCGTAACATTATTAAAGGTTTTGATTTTTTGATGATTTTTTCAAAATTTCACTCGAAAATTTCGGGGGTACTGAACATTCGATTGTGTTTTAAAAGAATAGGCTTCCAGCATTCACGGATTGTGATTTTTGTACCAAATCTCATTCGAATCGCTCCATTCGTTCGTGAGATATCGTCTCCACAGACTCACTGACACACACACACACACACACAGACATCGCTTCATAGCATGCGATAAATTTGGTGACATCATTCTCCTGGATCTAGCTCGTTCCATTCATGTGAAAAGATACTTTGAGTAATACTTTTGTATTTGAACGCCAATAGTCATTTATCTGCTATAAGAATAACTTATTTCTCCATCCATAACGCTTGGCGAGATTTTGGCGACGAATTTGGCGAAATGTCGCCAACTTAGCGACTTTTCTTAAATGTTGCCAAATTAACGAAAATCTCGCCAAATGAATAAAAATGACGCTAAATCAATAAAAATGCCGACTAATTGTCGAAAATTCAATATCTTGGAAAGAATAAAGTATCTACTGTAAGAAAAACCTGTTTTTTTACAGTAAAAGTAGTAAATTCATTGCATTATATAAGGAAAGTCATGTGTTGCCCACTTCACGTATTTTTAAGTGTGAATATGAGGCTACGAAGTCAACATAAAGTGATTTAGACTAGCGAAAATCTAAAAGAGCTTAAAATTTTATTCAGATTCGTTGATTCTGAGTATAATGAGATTTGTTGTAAAATTCAAAATCTGTTCTGAAATACAGGGTAGTTGGATTGGATTATTTTTGGAGCTATAGTTATTTTTTGATGTGTTGAAATTAAAGAGGGTATCACAAGAATGATTGCTTTGGAACCCTTGGAACTTGGGAAATAGCTATAACACATTTAAATCGCAGAAACGTATGTAATCACATTTACATCACAATGCATTCAAATTCACACGCTTTAATTATCCGTTTAAAAGTTGTTTTTACTTTCCTTATATACATAATGTATAAGGAAAGTTCTGTGACGGGGTCGAAAATTCGAATTCGAGTTTTCGACGGGAGAGCACGTTTCAAGCATCCCTGATCACGAATCAAACATTTTTGAGGTGATGTCTGTGTGTGTGTGTGTCAGTGTGTCAGTGAGTCTGTGGAGACAATATCTCACGAACGAATGGAGCGATTCGAATGAAATTTAGTACAAAAATCCCAATCCATAAATACTGGAAGCCTATTATTTTTAAACGTAATCGAATATTCAGAACCCCCTAAAGTTTCAAGTGAAATCTTG
This sequence comes from Amaurobius ferox, assembly GCA_951213105.1. Lineage (NCBI taxonomy): Eukaryota > Metazoa > Arthropoda > Arachnida > Araneae > Amaurobiidae > Amaurobius > Amaurobius ferox. The sequence goes on from OX578140.1 coordinate 76,579,712, forward strand.
AAAAAATCACCAGAAAATCAAAACCTTTAATAAAGTTACGCAAATAGACATTTCTTATGTAATTTTTCCTTAGAAAACGATTGACATAAACTTTAGAACATTAGCATGAACCGTTCTCGAGATATTGTACATTTTTAAAATAAATTTATCAAAAAATCACATAAATTAAAAAAAAGTATATTAACTGTTGAAACACATGTTTACTTTTCATATGTAATATCATGCGATAAATTTGGTGACATTATTCTCGTAGATCTAGCTCGTTCCATTCATGAGAAAAGATACTTTGAGTGATACTTTTGTATTCGAACACCATTAGTCATGTATCGGCTATAAGAATAACTTATTTCTCCATTCATAACGCTTGGCGAGATTTTGGCGACAAATTTGGCGGAATGTCGTCAACTTGGCGACTTTTTTAAATGTTGCTAAATTAAAGAAAAACTCGCCATATGGATAAAAATGACGCTAAATCAATTAAAATAACGACTAATTGACGAAAATTCAATATCTTGGAAAGAATATAAATATCTACTATAAAAATAATCTATTTTTTTTACTGTTAAAGTAGTAAATTCATTGCATTATATAAGGAAAGTCATGTGCTGCCCACATCAGATTTTTTTGTTTGTAATGTGTTAACATTTGAACATGCATTCTTGAGTTTGTATGACATTAACCGCTGAATTGGAATATTCCAAATTGGAATACATTAACAACCAATTTAATGTATAAAAACAACGCTTCTTTACGGACAATATTAAAATTATAAACTGACAACTGTTATTTTTATTTTCGATGTTACACACGATAGGATGCATTTGATTATTTAAAAGCGTCTAACAATTTTCCTAATAAATGCATATTTTAAAAGTTTGTTATGTCAATATTTATTTAAGTATGATATTTGTGTTCATTATGCGTTTAGTATTTTTTTTTATAAGCGAAACAATGTATTAACGCATTGTCGATGTTTAAAATTTTTGAATTACGATGTACGTTACAGAACTAGTAAATCGGAAGTTCGAACATCGAGAAGCACCCACATTGTAGAGTCTATGAATACAACCTGCAAACATCCTTTCGGAATTTACTGCACAGTCCCCTTTAACGAAGGTGCCGCAAATAAAACCGAAATGCAACCATATAGCAAACCGCGAGACGTCGCTTCGGTTGGACCCGGCAAAACAGCAAAGTCGTATTCTCGGCACAAGAGCAGCAAATGCTCAAATATTGATGGCAGGACGGGAGGTGGGTAATGGACATTTTCCGGCCATACCCGCCCTCCCGGGAGAGCGGGAAAAAACCAGCAAATGGGATTGTAATTGCGTTAGAGTAGCACCAGAGTGCGAGGCTTACCGTGTCCCAGGGCTCTTGGCCCCGGCTACCTGTCCGAATTACGCCCGCAGTTATGACGCTGGCCCCGGAATTATTTTACCTTGCGTAATGGACACTTGCAATGCGCTCCGCCCCCCCCCCCCCCGTCGGTCATGAAATTTTGATGAGGTTTCCCTTTCTTTTGGTGTTTTTGACTTGACTCCAAGGATGCTGTGGAGGGTTTTTTTGAGAAAGGATTCTGGGACACATGCGGCAGGGATGAATCTTGGATGTCTGTTCTTGCATTTGTTATCTTCTTATTTTTTTAATGACCGAGTGCTGGCGCATTAATTTTGCATGTATTTTGACGACACGCGTCGAAGAGGGGCAAATAAAATATTTGGCAGGAATTTGGTTGGACTGACAATTTAATTTTTTTTTTCCTCTCTTGCGGGGCTGGTGTTTCGGTGCGATTTTTTGTCATCTTGGGTTTTGCGCCATTTCGATTTATTGAAACTTTACTAAATTTTCTTAATAGTTTAATATATGGTATGGAATCGTTCTGCAGGGTCGAGTAACATCATTGTGACCAACTCCTACTTTTGACTTACAGCGTGTAGCCAATGAAAAAGGCAAGTATCGTGAGGTTGTTTGGTCGGTATATAATGTTTGGCGTAGGCATTTTGTAAATGTGTGGTGTAGGCTAAGGTTCCTCTATATACGAGCTGACTTGTCAAACATATTGAAGCCCACCCAGGCCGAAAACGTAATCCATTAGCATTAGCTCTATTCGTATTTTCACTTCAGGAAGTACTATTGAAATAATTTTTGGTGGGTGCTCTGCACCAAACTGCTCTAAACATACTAGAAAAAGGTTTAGGTAATTTCGCTTTCCCAGAAATGAAGAGAGAATAAAAAATGGCTTATAAATTGTCGGCAGAATCATTGGATACCCGGTACAGGAGCATACTTGTGAAAGCTAAGTTTTACAATATTGTAATTGAAACTTCTATTTTTATATAAAGTATTTATTTTAAACACTCATTTTATAAATTCGGTAGCTGTAGTATGTATTATTATTGATTTTTATTTGTTATAGTCTTATCTTAGTAAAAGTGGTTTGTAGTCCTGAATGTGTTATTCTCTCTTCCAAACTTAAAAGTGTAATTGCTTCAAATGAAGTGTAATTGCTCAAATGAATATATTAAAGATTTATTCATGTTACACCAATATCTTTTAAGTTTTCTACACTTTATTGCATTTTTAGAGTATAATGAATCATAAAATTGTTGAATCCTACTGCTAACAAACTGTCGCCAAGTGGAAATCTTACCATATTATAATAATTATGTAAACATAAGCTAAAATGGTAAATAAATCGAAATGCATTTATCCTGAAAGATAATGAATGATCAAATAGGATTTTTTTACTAAAAACTGATAAAAATTATGTCTGAATGACTCGAATTTACTTTGGAATGGCACTGATATTTTCATCGCCCAGCCGATGATTGGTGCCAATCATTTGATGTAAACATTGGAGCTATGTTTAGAAGATCCAGTTTAGAGGATTTCCTCAATATTATCTTTTAAAGTGCTTCAATTATTTTGTACTAGGCATAAAATATATATCGTTTACAATACAGATTTATATAATTTATTATTATTAAGATTTTAAATGCTATATTTATCTAGTCTATACATCCACAGGTTTATAACAAAATTACCCCTCCAAATTATTTCAGTACCTTTAAATTTAGTACCTTTTTATTTTAAAGTCCCCCCCCCCCCCTCCCGGGTAATTCACACACAAGACCGGATTTTTGTAAAAAAAATAAATAAAATAAAATAAAATAAGAAGGGGGAAAGGGAAAAAAATGTCCCATCTATTTGTTAATCTGCTTATAGAGTGGGAATCATATTTTTGATTCTTGTTATAATAAGTGTCGCGTAATTACAGTTACTCCAATCTAATTCATATTTATAAAAATATAACTCAATTGTAAATTTGTTAACATTGTCTACCTGTAAAAATCAATATCTGGAGCACGTGTTAAACCGCCAAATATGGTAACCCATGTATCTGCAGCAACCTTACTGGGCTTGAATATGTTCGATGTCAGCATGTAGTATAGGAGTTCTAGTGTAGGCATATCACTCGTTGCTGCCATGATTAAAAGGAGCGATTTATCAGATTTGGAAAAAGGGATGATTATCGGGTTTCTTGAAGGGGTGGCAATATTTCCGAAATAGCTCAATTTGTGAACTGTTCGCGTGCTGTTGTGGTTAAAGTGTATTGTCAATAGAGAAATGGCACCATTGCGAATAGGCGATCTGAAAACTGCGTAGCTGTGAGAGGTGAACGTCGTCTCCGAAGGTTCGTGAGGGCCGATGGCCGAGCTACAGTGAAGCAACTCGCTGTCCGAATAAACCAGGGGGCTACCGGAAGTGTCTCAAACGACAGTTCAGAGAACCCTGTTGCGTATGGGTCTCCGAAGTAGACGGGTGGTCATTGCACCTATGCTAACGAATATGCATCGACAGAAAAGGCTTACATTTGCACGGCACTTTCGGAATTGGACCTCCACTGATTGGCAGAAGATGGCCTTCTCCGATGAGTCACGTTTTCAGCTTCATCGAACGGGTGGACGTTGGCGTATAAAACGTGAAAGATCGGAGAACAAACACTCATCAACCATCGCCAAACATTGAGAATCTTAGAAGACATTGTCTTTCCAAACAACTATCTGACAAGAAACCCTCACTTTAATTATACATTATTAGAAGTATTTTGTAGACTTATTTCGAATGTTGTACAATTAGAAACACATTTACTTGGTAGTTAGCTGTTTAGGTATATACTGTCTCCCCAGATTCCCTTAACACTTTGTCACTATTAATGACATATAAACTTGATTTGTAACTTTATTCCATGCGATTTAGTGCTCATTAACTTAACCTCTCGTCCATAAGTTTGCCGGAAAAAATTGTCTTTGAAATGTTTGATATTTTGAACGGTCTTTAACAATATGATTACGGGAAATGTAGCTATTGTAAGATACCTAAGGATTTAAATTACTGAAATACCAACGAAATATTTTTTTTAATCGAGCTCCTGTCTGGATTTGATAGGTCGAAATAGGATAAAAAGAATTCGATTAAACGGTAAAAATCTGAAACGGGGAGTACATGGCTTTCCATAGAGACTGAAATTCATTTTCTCATTGTTTCTTTATTAATTCATTAAATTGAACTCAATTGCACAAAATAACACGAATAACTTTTTTAAATTGCACTTTTTAAAGGCGCGTAGCAAAAATAAGAAAAATTAAAATAACTCGAAAACAGTTAGTCCTAGATTAATGGAGTAGACTTTATCGTTTCCTCGTCAAAAATTACATACTTTAAAACAAGCATTTAATTGATACATTTGAGCATATGCAGTCATTTGTTGCAGATTCTGATGATTTTTCAAGGCAATTTCGCAAAGAATAAAAAATAAATAAATAAACAAACAAATAAAAAATTTAAATAAACAAATAAATATAAATAAATGAATAAATAACCATTTTAACTAGAGTGGATACACACGATTTTTGTGAGCATAAAATAAAGGACAGGTTTTTTATACAGAATTTTACCAATATCTAATCAGCACCAGGGTAACACCCAGGTAACTTATAAAATTTTATGAAATTTGGCCAATTAGTATTTAAGGTAGAGTGGATATATACCTTGCGCAACCACACACACACACACACACATTTACAGAGACGTCACACTAAAATTAGATTTTTCGTGATTCAGAGGTCCGAAAACGATCCCGTCGAAAATTCAAGTTGCGATTTTAGACGCGATTTTGATACTTTCGCCAGACACATTACCATGTATTACAAGGAAAGTAAAAATCAATGTGGACAGCACATGACTTTCCTTGCAGAATCAAATTCATTTTCTCTTCATTTTTTTAACAATTCAGTAACTTGAGTGTTTAATTGCACAACATAACACTGAATTTGCACTTTTAATTCAATTTTTGTTTTTATTTGGTAACTGGACATTTTTTCAAAAGTCGCGTAATAAAAATGTGAAAAAACTCAGATATCTCGAGAACGGTTAGACCTAGAGTAATGAGCTTGGTCTTATTCTGTTTCTCGTCAAAAATTATGTATAAAATAAGCATTTAGTTGATATATTTGATCATACATAGTCTGTTATTTGAGATTATGTTGAATTTTGCGGGCCATTTCGTAAAAAAAGACCGTTCTTCTTTTCCGAATTGTACCAAAATCTAATCAGCACCATGATGTCCCACAAGTGACTTATCTACTAATTTTTGCAAAATTTGATCAATTAGATTTTAGCTAGAGTGGATATATGGGATTTTTGCAGGCCATTTCGCAAAAAAAAAAAAAAAAAAGCTGGTTCTTTTGTCCCGAATCTTGCCCAAATCTTATCATCCCTGCAAACTTATATCCATGTTCTTTTTATTTTAATTAAATTTAATTCACTTTTAATTCAATTTTCATTCTCATTTGGTAACTGGACTTATTTTCAAAGGTGACGTAGAGAAAATACGAAAAAACTAACGATTTTTGCTGGCAACGATTTTTGCTAACGATTTTTGCGATTGTTGCAAAAAAAAAGGCAAGTTATTTTTTCCGAATCTTACCAAAATCTAATCAGCACCAGAGTAACCCCCACAAGCGACTTATCACCCGAATTTTGTGGAATTCGGTCCATTAGTTTTTCAGCTAGAGTAGATAAAGGCAATTTTTGCGGGCCATTTCGCAAAAAAAGGCGGATTCTATTATTTCGAATCGTACTAAAAACTAATCAGCACCAGGGTCGCACACAAGTGACTTACCTATGACATTTTACGAAATTCGATCCATTAGTTTTGAGTAAGAGTGGAACAAACATTGCACAGACAGACACACACACACACACACACACACACACAGACACACACCTAGACACTCAAACACACACGGAGACTTCAAGCTAAAAATAGTTTTTTGTGTTTTAGGGGTCCGAATATGTTGTTGTTGAGACTCAGACTGTCCGACCTGCCAGAAAGGTGTAAGGTAACTGTTTGGACGGCCGGGAAAAAGAGGTCCGAATATGTGTAGATCCGTCGAAAATTCAAGTTACGGCTTTAGATACGATTTTATTACTTTCCCTAGACACATTACCATGTATTGTAGGGAAAGTAAAATATTTGATGTGAGCATCACATGACTTTCCCTGTAGACTAAAATTCATTTTCTCTTTATGCCATTAATAATTCATTAAATTGAGTTTAATTGGACTAAATAACATGCATAATTTATTGAAATTGCATTGAATCTACACTTTTAATTCAGCTTTCGATTTCATTTGGTAACTAGACTTGTTTTAGAGACTCTGCGTAGCAGAAACGCGAAAAAACTAAAATATCTCGAGAACGGCTAGTCCTAGAGTAATGAGGTCGTCTTATTCTTATCGTCGTCAAAAATTGCGTATAGAATAAGCATTTATTTGATATATTTGATCATACGATTTAACTATATTTTTAACTATTTTTACCATTTGATTTAATTATTTTTGCGGGCCATTTCGCTGAAAAGGCATGTTCTTTTATTCCGAATCGTACCAAAATCTCATCTGCACCAGAAGCACTCTCACGGGACTTACCTATCAATTAAGAAATTCGTTCAATTAGTTTTTTAGTTGAAGTGGATATATACATTGCACAGACTGACACACACACAGACACACACACAGATACACAGACACACACACACACAGATATACGGACATACATCACGCTAAAATAGTTTTCTTCGTGTTCTAAAGGTCCCAAAACGTGTAGATCCGTCGAAAACTCGAGTTCCGCTTTTCGACATGATTCCAATGCTTTCCCTAGACATTACAGTACCGTTTCGTTTCAGTATGTAGATGCACATAATTTAAGCAAAAATAAAGTGGTTTCAGGACGGATACATCACTCGATATGAATTAAAAAGAACTTTAAAAATCACGATTTTGAGACGAGATGGATACCATATATCATTTTGAAGTGGGTCACGTGATCTTTTCATATCATGGTCACGTGATCGCTTCATATAAGAGGTGTTATTATTATTTTAATTTTTAGTTAAAAACTACTGAATATATTTCGCTGAATTTTTCTTTTATATATTTTATGGAACAATTTGAATATTACCTAAAATTTTCGAAGCAATTTGTGAATTTTAAATCCGTTTAAAAAATGTTTGAAAAATTAGGTCCCATAGGGCTCAATGTATTTCATTTTTTCAACCCGGGTTCAATCTAAAACTAATTGAATGATATTATTCATTTATATTCCCATAGGTCCTACAGACAGTCTGAACAACATACTAAAATTTCATTTTGATTAAGTCATTTTTACGGCAGTTAATGTGCTAACGGACAGACAGACAGACAGACAGAATGAACAAAGTCATAAACACTTTTCAACTTTGTTGTAAAGTGTTAATAAAAAAGTAGGATATTAACTTTTCTGTTCATGATGGAAAAACAGATTTTGTATGTCAAGTAGTTAGTTCTTCAGTTATAGCTGGAAGCACGGTCGAACAAAAATTTGCGAGATTTATAAATTTTTCAAATAAAATGCAAGATTTTAGATGTTTCTCATTACAGGTTAAGTCCTACGTGTATGTAAAGTTTCGAGTTTCTACCTGTAGCAGTCTAAACTGTGTAATTCCTCAGATAGTCTGCCAGCTGTATGATATATGAATGCATGACGAAGTTGAGTGGAGACTTACAAACCACATATTTTGTAATTTGATACTCATTTGGTTCCAGAAGACGTAAATAGCATAGAATATGAACTAATATGAAATAAGGACTGGCAATCTAGATTTTTTTTTCTTTTATGTAGCACAACTAACACGACGTTAAAATAATTTAAAGTCTTTTAGAATTTACATAAACGTAAATGCGTCCTCCCGAACTGCCATAGGATGTACAAAACATACCATTAGGCTAAGAAAATTTTACGAAATTTATGTTCATCCAGAATCCACTAACCCACCTTATTCTTACTTTAGTTTAATCCTCCAGCTAGAGGGAGAGAGAGAGAGCGAAGCCTTCCTTGCATGCCAAAAATTCTTGATCGCTACTGAGCTTAACGAATTTTGACTTGCATGCTTGAAGAAAACTGTTGCTTTTGAAAAAAAAGTTATAAAAAAAGAGTACCGGGGTAAGGCGAGGGGGGTAATTGCCTTTCGGGGGTTGAGGCAACCTTAACTCAATTTCCAGCGGACCGAACAAGCATTTTACAGTCCCTTCAAGAACATTAAGTTCGGATGACAAAGGAAGGAAGGATAACGCTTTAAAAACCCATGTCGTAACACTTTAAGAGTTCTTTTAGATTTTTTTTCGGTAAATTTTAACTTTGTTTCAATTTTTTCTTTTTATTCTCTCCCCGAAAGGTCGAGGTATCATCCATCTTGCGGACATTTTTTTTCTTCTTTTTTTTACGATCTGCGTTCCATTTGTTTTCCTTTTGATCATAGTATAAGGGAAAATATTCACTGGCGCAAGCAGGGAAGGTGCAAGGGGTGCAATTGAATGCTTCACTAGAATGTTTTGTTTTATAAAATATGAGAATTTGATCACAAAATATATGTTTTTTAATCTTCAGCTCCTTATTATTAACTTTCTCATACAATTATATTGAAAAAGTATAGTATTTAGGCTTGTCACAAAGGCAGGAAAACTAACATTTAAAAAAATAAGTTGTTACTCTATTTAATAAGTATTATTTTGATCACAAAATATATGTTTTTTTGATCTTCAACTCCTTAATTTAAATTTCTCATACAATTCTATACAGGAAGTATAGTATTTAAGTTTGTCAAAGACAGGAAAACTAACATTAAAAAAAAATAAGTTCTTACTCTTTTTAATAAGTATTACATCGATCAATCTCAAAACATATGTTTTCTTGATCTTCAACTCCTTATTTTAACGCTCTCATACAATTTTATAGAGAAAGTGTAATATTTAAGCTTGTCAAAGACAGGAAAACTAACATAAAAAATAAACGGTTACTTTTTTAAATAAGTATTATTTGGATCACAAAATATATGTTTTCCTGATTTTGAACTCCTTAGCTTAAATTTCTCATATAATTCTATAGAGAAAGCATAGTATTTAAGCTTGTAAAAGACAGGAAAACGAACATTAAAAAAAAATAAGTTGTTACTATTTTTAATAAGTATTGCTTTAATTACAAAATATATGTTTTCCTGATCTTTAACTCCTTATTTTAACTTTCTCATACAATTCTATAAAGAAAGTATAGTATTTAAGCTTGTCAAAGACAGGAAACTAATATTTAAAAAAAAATTAGTTCTTACTATTTTTAATAAATATTATTTTGTTTAAAAATATAAGATTCTTAGAGTCGAAATGAGTTGTCTCAAATGAAAACAAGAAAGATCAACCATGCTTAAAGCATTGATTTTGAAACACCTTCCAACTTCTATGCAATTTTATTTAAACATGTCTAAAATGCAATACATTCCTCGGTAGTATTTTAAAACTTATCACAATACTACATTAATTTATTATATTTGAAAACTTAAACCTTCATCGAAAAAAATGAACTACATTCAAATGACGGCATTGAAATATAAATTGCCTGGTTTAAACATCTCTAAAATCTGATACATTCCTCGGTAATAATTTTAGAATTATCATAATACTACGATAATTTATTATATTTGAAAACTTCATCGAAAACAACTGAAATTCATGCAAATGATGTCATAGAAAAAATAACACGCCTGGCTCTCTCTATAAAAGCAACATTTCATTCATAAATAATTTACCATTTATGTCATTCATGTCAATACCACAATAATTTATTTTATTTAAAAATTAAGACCATGGAGCTACAAGTAATTAAACTCTATGCGTAAGAATTCATCGAAAAAAATCGTCCTTCTCTTTTTAAAATCAGTGAATATTTCATTCATATCATCTATGCAGACTCCATGAACCACATGATTTTGTGTTAAAGAAATACAGCAATTCTAATACAACTCATTCTATGTACATATTTTGCTGTTTACATTTTACATAGGTGAAAAATAGGCTTCGTTGTAGAAATAATCAAATTTGGATGAGCATTTAAACTCAAATATATTGAAATTGCACTGTTTCAGTATGTAGATGCACAGAATTTAAGCAAAAATAAAGTAGTTTTAGGACGGATACAACACTCAATACGAATTAAAAAGAACTTTAAAAATCACGATTTTGGGACAAAATGGATGCCATATATCATTTTGAAATGGGTCACGTGAGCGTTTCAGATCATGGTCACGTGATCGCTTCATATAAGAAGTGTTATTATTATTTTAATTTTTATTTAAAATACTACTGAATATATTTCGCTGAATTTTTTTTTTATATATTTTATGGAACAATTTGCATATTACCTAAAACTTTCGAAGCAATTTGTGAATTTTATATCCGCTTAAAAAATGTTTGAAAAATTAGGTCCCATAGGGCTCAATGTATTTCATTTTTTCAACCCGGGTTCAATCCAATACTAATTGGGTGATATTATTCATATTTATTCCCATAGGTCCTACAGACCGTCTGAACAACATACTAAAATTTCAATTTGATTAAGTCATTTTTACGGCAGTTACCGCACTAACGGACAGACAGACAGAATGAATGAACAAAGCCTTAAACACTTTTCAACTGTTGAAAAGTGTTAATTAACTGCATTAGGTTTTACCCCATATTTGAGTTTTAGCTTTTAAGGATATAAATAGACACTCAGTATTATTAGACATTTTTAAATTACTAAATATTAATTTTGAACAACATACTAAAATTTGATTTTGATTAAGTCATTTTTACGGCAGTTATCGTGCTAACGGACAGACAGACAGACAGACAGAATGAATGAACAAAGTCTTAAACACCTTTCAACTGTTGTAAAGTGTTAATTAACTGCGTTAGGTTTTACCCCATATTTGAGTTTCAGCTTTTAAGGATATAAATAGACACTCAGTATTATTAGACATTTTTAAATTAGTAAATATTAATTTAAATAAAAAATATTATAAAGAAACTTTTCAGGTCAGACTGTTTTAGTAAAATGCACTAAAGAGTAAAAAATAATGTCTAGTTATCTCAACATTCTTAGTCATATGCGATTAAAAAAAATCTGATGTGGGCAACACATGACTTTCCTTATATAATGCAATGAATTTACTACTTTTACAGTAAAAAGAAATAGGTTTTTCTTCTAGTAGATACTTATATTCTTTCCAAGATATTGAATTTTCGTCAATCAGTTGTCATTTCATTGATTTAGCGTCATTTTTAGCCATTTGGCGACATTTTCGTTAATTTGGCAACATTATAAAAAGTCGCCAAGTTGGCGACATTCAGCCAAATTCGCCGCCAAAATCTCGCTAAGCGTTATGGACGGAGAAATAAGTTATTCTTATAGCATATAAATGATTATTGCCGTTCAAATGCATTACTCAAAGTACCTTTTCTCATGAATGGAACGAGCTAGATCCACGAGAATGATGTTACCCAATATATCGCATGATATTACATATGAAAAGCGAACATGTTTCTCAACAGTTAATAGATTTTATTTAATTTATGGAATTTTTTCATAAATTATTTTAAAAATATGCAATATCTCGAGAACTGTTAATGTTAGCGATCTAAAGTTTATGTCAATCGTTTTCTAAGGAAATATTACATAAGAAATTTCTATTTGCGTAACTTTATTAAAGGTATTGATTTTTTGATGATTTTATCAAAATTTCACTCGAAAATTTAGGGGATTCTGAATATTCGATTACGTATAAAAATAATAGGCTGACGTATAAAAACAATACGTATAAAAACAATTACGTAGAAAAACAATAGTTCTGAACTTTCGATTGTATTTTAAAAAAATAGGTTTCGAGTATTCATGGATTGTGATTTTTGTACCAAATTTCATTCGAATCGCTCTATTTTTTCGTGAGATATCGTCTCCACAGACTCGCTGATACACTCCCCCCCCACACACACACACACAGACATCACCTCAAAAATGTTTGATTCGTGGTCAGAGATGCTTGAAACGTGCTCTCCCGTTGAAAACTCGAATTCGAATTTTCGACCCCGTCACAATACTTTCCTTATGCATTATGTATATAAGGAAAGTAATAAATAAGGGTGCCGATAAAAAATTGTATTTGGTCATTAGCAGAATTTTAAGCAACAACTGCATTTTAATATAACAATTTTAATATAACAATTTTAATTTTAATATAACAATCCATTTTTCCTATATATGTCATTTTACTTTCCCTGCAATACATGGTAATGTATAAGGAAAGCATTGGAATCATGCTGAAAATCACAACTCGAGTTTTCGATGGATCTACACGTTTCGAGAGCTCTAGAATACGAAAAAACTATTTTTAGCCTGACGTCTGTGTGTGTATCTGTCTGTCAGTGTGTCTGTCTGTGTATCTGTGTATCTGTGTGTGTCTGTCTGTGCAATATATTTATCCACTCTAACTAAAAAACTACTGGACCGAATTTCATAAAATTTGGTAGGTAAGTCACTTGGGTGAGACCTTGGTACTGATTAGATTTTGGTACGATTCGGAAAAAAAATAACCTGCCTTTTTTTGCAAAATGTCCCGCAAAACTCGTCAAAATCTAAAATAAGAAACTACATATGCTCAAATATATCCCTTAAATGCTTGTTTTATACGTAATTTTTAACGAAGAAAAAAATAAGACCAATCCGATTACACTAGGACTAGCCGTTCTCGAGACATTTTAGTTTTTTCGTATTTCGCCTACGCCACCCTTGAAAATAAGTCCAGTTATCAAATGAGAACGAAAATTGAATTAAATGTGAATTAAATTTTATTAAAATAAAGAGAACGTGGATATAAGTCTGCAGGGAAAGTCATGTGCAGCCCACATCAGATTTGTTATATTATCACTTCCATTGCTCTTTAAAATTCTGTCAATGTCCAAATATAATTCTTTTATGGGCTCTCAAAAGTTTTATTTTTAGTCTCATATGACCAAGAATGCTGTGATAAATAAAAATTATTTTTTAGATTTTAGTGTATTTTGCTAAAATAGTGTAACTTATACTTTATATTTTTTTGCGATTTTGCAATCAAATTTTCATCAGATATACAATCAAAACTTCTTAAAATCTTTTATTGAATTTGTCATGACCGATAGTCTGCATGGATATCTTTTTCAACTTTTTTGATGGAATTTCTAGCATACTTCCCTACGCCCTAAAGACCTTTTGATTTTATTTATAGCTTAGTCCAATGGAACATTTTAATCTATTAAAATTCGGCGCATCCTCGAAAAATGTAACCGGCATTTTTTTTTTTTTTTTTTTTGGCGAAAAGGCTTGTGAAATATAGCCTTCGCTTTGCATAATCCAATTATTGTAAGACAGTTAAAAGACGTTCAGCATGCATAACAGTGTACAAAGAGGAGATTATCATGTGAAAAATGCTCTTATTAGAACGAAAAACTTTTGGGTCAGCATATTGACGCTCTACCACTCGGATGACATTACCCTTTTTATTTTCCCTACGATACATGGTAATGTCTAGGGATTGCAATATATTTGAGTTTAAATGCTCATCCAAATTTGATTATTTCTACAACGAAACTTATTTTTCACCTATGTAAAATGTAAACAGCAAAATATGTAGAATGAGTTGTATTAGAATTGCTGTATTTCTTTAACACAAAATTATTTAGTTCATGGAGTCTGCATAGCTGATATGAATGAAATATTCATTGAGTTTACAAAGAGAAGGACGATTTTTTTCGATGAAGTTTTACGCATAGAGTTTAATTACTTGTAGCTCCATGGTCTTAATTTTTAAATAAAATAAATTATTATAGTATTGTGATGAATGACATGAATGGGAAATTATTTATGAATGAAATGCTGCTTTTATTGAGAGAGCCAGGCGTGTTATTTTTTCTATGACGTCATTTGAATGAATTTCAGTTGTTTTCGATGACGTTTTCAAATATAATAAATTATCATAGCATTATTATAATTCTAAAATTATTACCGAGGAATGCATCCCATTTTAGAGATGTTTAAACCAGGCAATTTATATTTCAATGCCGTCATTTGAATGAAGTTCATTTTTTTCGATGAAGGTTTACGTTTTCAAATATAATAAATTAATGTAGTATTGTGATAAGTTTTAAAATATTACCGAGGAATGTATTGCATTTTAGACATGTTTAAATAAAATTGCATTGAAGTTGGAAAGTGTTTCATAATCAATGCTTTAAACATGATTGATCTTTCTTGCTTTTTCTTTAACTAGCCCCATTTATATATAGCTAACCCGTTGAGATATTTTAATTCATAGTTATACCAGACGATATTTTATATTTTATAATTTAGTTTAGATTGTATTCATAGTAGCAGTTTTTCTGTTCAGATATCGAAATCGTCTGCCGGTTTTTTCTTCTGATCAAACAATTAAAAATATATTTTATTAATGGTGGATTTCTAGATTAAAAATTGTCTGAAAAAAACGTTGAAAATGAAAAAACTCACAGTGATCGGAAATGAAAGATTGTTTTACATATTGTCATTCCCATTTAAATTGAGCTATAAATTGCACGTCGATTTTATACATTAACTAGAACGAAATACCCAACGTTGCTCGGATTCTAAATAAGCGCCCACTACATATAAATAATTAAATAAGCATCCGCTGTTTGAATAATACATATGAACACAATTTAAAATTGCTTCGATCCGAAAATTAAACGAATCAAATCGCACGCGCTTTTCTCAGAAGCAAAAAACATGAAAATTATAATTAAACGCACAAAACTCTTGCCATTCAAAACACCGTTTGCTCGTGTAAATTCGAAATCTGACCATCTATACAGACGACAAAGCGATTTTTTTCATGCACTTCTTTCTCAGCCCATCCAAAAATATCCCCTCCCTCCCCTACAACAAAATGAGTGGTTCTTCTGTTTCGACCTCCGAAAGCGTCCGAGACCCTGCGTGATTAGCTCAAAAAATCAAAGACACGCCACAGATAACAAGAAAGATCAATCATGCATAAGCATTGATTATGAAACACTTTCCAACTGAAATGCAATTTCATTTAAAAAATTTTAAAATGTGATACATTCAGTGGTGATATCTTTTACATTATCACAGTACTACAGTAATTTATTATTATTAAATATTTAAAACTGTATCGAAATATAAATCATCTGATTCTCTATGCAAAATCAATGAATGTTTCATTCATATAACTTGTATTCCAGACTCCAGAGCTAAATAATTTTGTGTGAAAAAAATTCAGCAATTCTTATGTAACTCACCTTATAATCGCTTCAGATATTTGCATTCTGCATAAGTTAAAATTAGGCTTCGTTGAAGAAATAATAAAAGTTTAGAGATCATTTAAAATCACAACTATTGTAATTGCATTGGCACGGAATTTAGATACACAGATAATACACAGATACACAGATAATATATATGTGTGTGTGTGTGTATTCAAGGTATTGGAATCGTGCCGAAGATCGGAACTCAAATTTTTGAAGGATCTACACGTTTTGGGACTTCCAGAACACACAAAAACTATTTTTAGGAAGACGTCTGCGTGTGTAAGGGTGTATCTGTGTATATTTCTGTGTGTCTGTCAGAATATTACATCCACTCTAATTGAAAAATTAATGGACCGAATTTCATAAAATTTGGTAGGTATGTTTTTTGTGGGAAATCCTGATGTTCATTAGATTATAGTACGATTTGTAATAAAAGAATCTGCCTTCTTTGCGAAATGGCCGGCAGAAATTGCCTTTATCCACTCTAGCTAAAAACTAATGGAACAAATTTAACAAAATTTGGTGTATAATATTTCAATGACCTACAAGTTATTTATATACCAAATTTAACAAAATTTGATACATATATCATTTGTAGGTTATTCTAGTACGATTCGGGAAAAAGGAACGGGCTATTTTTGCGAAATGGCCCGCAAGAATCGATAAATATAAAAATAAGGACTACGTGTGTTCAATTATAGCAATTAAATTCCTATTTTATACGTGATTTTTGACAGCAAAAAGACTAACCCCATTATTCTAAGACTAGCCGTTCTTGAGATATTCTAGTTTTTTCACGTTTTCGCTACGCCATCTTTGACAATAAGTCCAGCTATCAAATGAGAACCAAATTTAAGTTTAACGTGCAAATTCAATGTCACTTAAAATACTTATGGCTGTTATTTTGTGCAGATAAATTCGTATTATTATTGAAGAAATAAAGAGAACGTGAATATGAGTCTGCAGGGAAAAACATGTGCTGCCCACATCAGAATTTTTAACAATATTACAACATTGATTTATAGAAGTGAACGGGGATTATTTGCAGGTCATTTCGAAAAAAATGTATGATCTATATTTAAAGATCCACCAAATTTTTGTAGAATAAAATGTTCAACAAATATAAGCTGTACCAAATTTTAACTCTCTAGAACGTAGGAAAGTGCATTAAAAATGCCATCAAATAAGTATATCATGAAGAGTTATATAAAATTAAAAAAAAAATGTGAAAAATTGTTATCTACCAAATTTATTTTTAAATGTGAAGCCTCTCTCATATACAAAACAATTAAACTCTTGGAAAGATGTTTAGTACATAATATATCTCTTTTTTCTTTCTGGAGGATATCCTAAAAGTCAGAATTTAATTGAATTTGTTTTTTTCCCTATATTAAATAATTTTTAATTAAAAAACTACTTAACATATTTTACTGAAATTTTTTTTTATATATTTTATGGGATAATGTGAATATTTCCTAAAAATTTCGAAGCAATTTGTGAATTTTAAATTTGCTTAAAATATGTTTGAAAAATTAGGTCCCATAGGGTTCAATGTATTTCATTTTTTCAACACGGGTTCAATAAAAACTAATTGGGTGATATTATTTATTTATATTCCCATAGGTCCCACAGATCGTCTGAAAAACATACTAAAATTTCATTTTGATAAAGTCATTTTTACGGCAGTTATCATGCTAACGGACAGACAGACAGACAGACAGACAGAATGAACAAAGTCATAAACACTTTTCAACTATGTTGTAAAGTGTTAAAAAATGTATAATTAATCAATGGATGTATTTATGATTTTTTTTCTGAAGTGAGCTGATATTTTTGATGTTTCCAATGATGTCAAGATGAAAACTCTGTGATTATATTTTAAGTCGCTACGGAATCGATTTGTACGATTTGTACGCCACAGTTGTTGTGAATTGGGCTGATACATAAAATAACTAAAATAATTCAAAATTCAAAATAAGAAATAGCACCGAGGTGCAGCTATTCGTGTCCTAATATCCCCTATGGGAGAGGGCGCTTCGGCGTATAAGCATTGGCTCTTTAGTCTCTGACTCGCCTCCTTTAAGGGGATATACAAATCTGTGAATTGTTCCGGGAGTTCCCTTCGGTCTCATAAAGCAGACGGTTGCGAGAGGGACTGGCCTTTATGACCGTATTCCCCAGATCCGTAGGCGACTGGAGTCGAGACTAGACGGGGCCGTCTTCCGATTCTCGCCTGATGAATGGTTCCGCTGACTTCGCCCTCCTGGTCGCGGTCTCGCTTGATGGCGAATATGTTACCCTTTTAGTCCTTCATCCCAATCGGCAAGAACCTGACCGGTTACCGCGTAGGCCTGACTGAATTTGAACCTATATTCGGGTCCTGAAATACATGCGTACCAGATTTCATGATCGCCTGCAACGCTTAGGTTTCGCGCTACAGACTGCACAGACTCACAGAAACACAGACAGACTTCTTCATTTATTAAGTAAGATTTGAAGCCGTTTGTGATACTTAGAACTTTGACTAAGCGTATAGGGGTCATGTTTAGTGACCGCTATTCATTTCTTCCGCGCCAGGCGTAGGTCAAAATAACTAGTATTCCATAGTGTTTCGCTTTACTTGCATCTCAATTTTTATGAAAATAAGAAAAATGTTATATTTTTAGTTGTAGCACTCATATTATTATTTTAAAATATTTCGTTTAAAGTATTTAAAAGTTTCTTTCTGCCGCTGGCAACAGCTTAAAGACGCCTATGGATGCATGTGACTTATATATGTAAATAAAAATCATTTTGATGACATTACCATCCATATAGTATAGTTTAAATTATCAACCCTTCATATTACCATCGCCGTATTATCATCATTGCTCAGGTAATTATCACTGTTTTCATAAGAATTACTGTTGTGAAAAATTATATAATTTGTATAATTCGAGTTCTTATCACAGTAATTACTAAATATTCTACCCAGTTCTTACTTTTTCATAATCTATTTACACATAAAATTTTATAGTGGTAGAATTTAATTCGTTATCATGACTCTAGAGTGAATATCACTTGACTCTAGAGTGACTATCATGACTATCACTTGACTCTGGAGGTCAGATTCAATGAAAGGTTAGGGTCTTAAAGTTTAGGGTCTCATAGGAAACCAATAATTTATGAGAGCGATTTTCAACTCATCAATGTTATGACCACCTTCTATGATATGTACATTAAGTAGATATAATGAAGAAAATGTACTCACTCCATTTGGTGAATGAAGATTTGACGAGGATATCCATTGTTCGAATGGATCCATTGGTGGAGATCCATTGTTCGAATCCAAATGGGACATGAGTTCTTTACAACACGCATTGTTGGAATTGATAAAGACATACTCATACACATATACATACTCACTCATACATAGACAATCACACACATGCTCACTCCGACATAGACACTCACACACATACTTACTCAGACATAGACACTCACACACCACATACATATACATACTCACTCAAACACTCACACACATACACACCCCTTCCCGGCCGTCCAACTGGTTACTCTAAGTCCTCTGGACGAGTCGGACGGTCTGGGTCTTCAACACATACACACCCACTCAGACATAGACACTCACACACATACTCACTCAGACATAGACACTCACACACCACACACATATACATACTCACTCAGACACTCACACACCACACACATATACATACTCACTCAGACACTCACACACCACACAGATATACATACTCACTCAGACACTCACACACCACACACATATACATACTCACTCAGACACTCACACACATACACACTCACTCAGACATAGACGCTCACACACATACTCACTCAGACATAGACACTCACACACCACACACATATACATACTCACTCAGACACTCACACACATACACACTCACTCAGCCATAGACACTCACACACATACACACTCACATGCACTCACACACACTCAAATGCACTCTCACATACATGCAAACACACATACAGGAACACAGACACTATCTCGAAAGCGAAAATCATTTCTTTCAAATCGATAAATTAGTTCTTCTTCTTCTTAGATCCTGAACGTCCAACCTACCCGAAGGTGTAATGTATCTATTTAGACGGCCGGAAAGTGCCACTCAATTTAGAACGGAATCCAGTGGGGCGGCATTCTCAGGAACCGTATCCTCCTTCCCCTGGCACCAACTTCTCGGATGGACTTACGGACCCACATATTTAACGTGCCCGTACACCGCGTGAACACGGAGACAGTTTAGGGAGAGTCGGGAATCGAACTCGGGTTCTCCTAGTGTAAAAGCTGAACGCTAACTACTGGGCTGTTCCACCCTTTACTAAATATGTTCTTGAGGTTTCGCGTGTGCAGACTTTTTCTTTCACACACACAAGGTCACACATATACTAGAGCCGTAGCTAGAAACAGGAGCCTGGGGGGGGGGGGGGGGGCTAAGAGAACCAATGTTGTATACACCCCTCCCCCCAAATAAAAAATATCTAATTTTCAGTAGTGATATGAAATTTTACCTAACATGCCAACCTAATTTCACAAGAAAAATTGCTTTTTGCGATTTTCTTAAAACTTACTTCGATACAGATATAAGATTTTTCAGTTTAGCTGAATTTGCCGTTATGCTGATGATCATTAATTTAACTTAGTAAATTTAAAAATATTTAAAAGTTTGATACATAAAATGAAGACAATAGCATTTAGGATACTTTTGTATTATTGCGATGTTCACTGTATTACATTAGAGAGCAAAATAATGTGATGAGTAGTTAGTTATAGAGTTAATATTATTATTATGGTTAACTTGTATTAACTTTACGAAAATTTTGATTATTTAAAGGCTTCGCTACTAGTTAATATTTATATTAAAACTTATTATAATTACTGTATATTAATGTTGATGTATAGTAGCTATATGGATTTCAACAATCAATTATTGGCTTACAAATATAGCTAAACAACTAACTATGTGTTAATAATTCATATAGCAATTTATATGGATTGAAATATAAAATAATAACTATTTGAGTTTACAGATGCTATCGATTAATGGATTTTATAGTATATAAATTTTGACTCAATAACACATAACAATAGTGGTCCCCAATAATGAGAAGTACCATATTTAGTTATAATTGATTAAAATACCTTTATTTATTTAAAGATTAAAATTTAATTCTTTAGTGCATTCCGCTCCCCCATTAAAAAAATCTGATGTGGGCAACACATGACTTTTCTTATATAATGCAATGGATTTACTACTTTTACAGTTAAAAAAAATGTTATTCTTATAGTAGATACTTATATCCTTTCCAAGATATTGCATTTTCTTCAATTAGTCGTCATTTTCATTGATTTAGCGTCATTTTTATCAATTTGCCGAGATTTTTGTTAATTTGGCAACAATTAAAAATGTCGTCAAATTGGCGACATTCCGCCAAATTCGTCGCCAAACTCTCGCCAAGCGTTATGGACGGAGAAATAAGTTATTCTTACAGCAGATAAATGACTATTAGCGTTCAAATAAAAAAGTATTACTCAAAGCATCTTTTCTCATGAATGAAACGAGCTAGATTCACGAGAATGATGTCACCCAATTTATCGCACGGTATTACATATGAAAAGTGAACATGTTTCTCTATAGTAAATATATTTTTTTTTATTTTATATAACTTTTTGATAATTTTTTTGAAAAATGTGCAATATCTCGAGAACGGTTCATGTTAGCGTTCTAAAATTTATGTCAATTGTTTTCTAATGAAAAATTACATAAGAAATGTCTATTTGCGTAACTTTATTAGCGGTTTTGATTTTTGACGATTTTTTCAAAATTTCACTCGAAAATTTAGGGGATTTTGAGCATTGGATTGCGTATAAAAACATGTAATTTTTGTATCAAATTTCATTTGAATCGGTCCATTCGTTCGTCAGTTATCGTCTCCACAGACTCACTGACACACACATACTTTCACACACACACACACACACACACATACTTTCACACACTTACACACACACACAGACAGACATCACTTCAAAAATGTTTGATTCGTGATCAGAAATGCTTGAAACGTACCCTCCCGTCGAAAACTCGAATTCGAATTTTCGACCCCATCACAATACTTTCCTTATACGTTATGTATATAAGGAAAGTAAAAATATTCCATTAAGCCCCTCCTTTAGGTCTGTTAATTATGGACTTGAATTTTACTCTGGTTATACACATATACACAGACACTCTCTCTCACTCGCTCATATCACACACGGGTTAACACATACACACACTTACACACACATAGTCACGTGCACGTGCATACATACATACATACATACATACATCATTTCCAAAACGTTCGATTGGAATTTAGGGTCAGTAGTGTCCCGAGATTTTCTGGGGCCCCAAGCGAACTTTCATAAAAAGGTCTCGACTGAACAATAAGTACAGTAAAACGTCACACTTCCGAATATTGGTAATCCGAAAAGTCAATTATCCGACAATTTAATTATGTTGTTTTTAGAAGTAAAAAAATACGAATTCATTAAAAAACTAATACATACGTTTGCCTATTCATTTTAGGTTCTGGAATAAAATTTTGGGCCCCCGGATCAGCAATATTTTGGAGATCTATGTATGACATATACTTCCATGTTTGATACTATCTTGCCCCAATGGATAACCCGAGCCTGGTTACATAACAAAGAGTATCATGATCTCAATATGCTCAACTACAATTCGATAAACAGGCTGTAGCTAAATCGTTTTAAAGAACACTATAAACTAATACACAAATGTCTTATAATAAAATGTGGAATTATATAAAATACTAAAAAAACGTTGGATTAAGTATAATGTATAATATACTAAGAGTCTTTAAAAAAATGCAAGATAAGCCTGATAAAAAATAATGTACGAAATTTTGAGGCCCTCTGCAAATATGAGGCCCCAAGCGGTCGCTTGGGCTGCTTGGCCTTCGGGCCCACTGTTTAGGGCGCACAAGGGTGCAAATCCGAATTCTTAACCCCGCCACCTTACGATCCATACACATTATAATATTAGTGTACGGAAAGTAGCAATTTAGCAACAAATTTCCCAAAATAGCAACAAAATAAAGTGGATACAATTCTTCTGTCGCCTTGTACCTATTATCGGGACGACTCAGGAGAAAACCACTTACAATGGATACCGAATCGTTGGACCACCCAGCTCCAGCTTTCATTAAATCAATTCCTAACCGTAATGGTCACATAATTCGTGTCCCAAAACAGCGAGATTGCACACAAAAACTTCGTAAAAACCAACACCGAGCCCATTCATCCTGGAACCTAAACTTTCTACCGCAGCGGGTGGCCGCGAAAAAATTAGGCGGGTGCTCTTTCAATTCATTGATTTGCTATCATACGCTAGGGTGCCCACAGAGATTCCTGCCATAACTTACGCTGTTCCATACTGGGACGGAACCCCGGTGTTCCTGTGCCAAGATTTGTCTGCATAAATATTCCGCCCGGGTTTAGTGCAAATAAATGTTGGGGGTGACAGAAACAGAGATCCTTGTTGGGAAGGTGACTGGTATCAAATTTCGAAGTATACGAAATGACTTTAATGCGCACCTTAAATAAATTAGAAAAAAAACAAGAAAGATCAATCACACATAAAGCATTGATTATAAAACACTTTCCAAATGAAATGCAATTTCATTTAAACATCTCTAAAATGCGATGCATTCAGCGCTGATATGTTTTAAATTATCACAGTACTACAGTAATTAATATTTGAAAACTTCAAACTGCATTGAAAAAAATGAACTTTATTCAAATGCGTCATCGAAATACAAATCGCCTGGCTCTCTATGTAAAAGCAATGAATATTTCATTCATATCACTTTTATTCCAGACTCCAGAGCTGAAGAATTTTGAGTGAAAAAAAATTCAGTAATTCTTATATAACTCATCTTACAATCACTTGTTTGCATTCTGCATCATTAAAATTAGGCTGCATTTAAAATTAGGCTTCGTTGTAAAAATAATCAAAGTTTGATGATCATTTAAACTTAAAAATATTGTAATTGCGTTGGTACAGAATATAGATCCACAAAGAAAACGCAAAAATAAAGCTGTTTTAGGACGGATGTAACACTAAATATAAATTTAAAAGAACTTTAAAATCACGATTTTAACACTGGGGGGGGGGGGGGGAAAGATGGATTCCATATTTTATTTTGAAGTGGGTCACGTGATCTCTTCATATAATATGGGTGTAATTATTATTTTAATTTTTATTTAAAGACCTATCTAACATATTTTGCTGAAATTTTCCTTGTTATTTTATGGGATAATTTAAATATTTTCTAAAATTTTCGAAGTTATTTATGAATTTTAACTTTACTTAAAAAATGCTTGAAAAATTAGGTCCCATTGGGTTCAATGTATTTCATTTTTTTAACTCGGTTTCAAACCAAAACTAATTGGGAGATATTATTCACTTACGATCCTATATGTTCCACAGACCGTCTCAACAATCGCACGCAAAATAGAACCAAATTGAGGGTGTGAGCAGATTCAATTCAAAACAACCAAAATCGATTCCAAAATCGATATTATTCAAAATTGTCGAAGGGAAATGAGGATGTAGGCAGATGAAATATTTTTAACAATTTTACATAATATCTATATTTGGATAGTAATAATATTTATATTACATTGTTTTGAGTTGAATCAGTCAGTATGAATCAATTGAATCATAATTGAATCAATTTGATTCAATTTCGTATGTAATTGAAATTTATTTTCTACTTTCCGTGCTCCACTATTATGTAGAGAAAGACATATATATAAAAACATGTTTCTTCTTATAAATCAGCTTTATATTTACGTTTTCATTTATTTTTTGCGATATTGACGTTCAAACCTACGTAGTATTATATCGTGTGTTTTGCGAACTTACCCGGGTTCAATCCAAAACTAATTGGGTGATATTATTCATTTACATTCCCATATGTCCCATAGACCGTCTCAACAACATACTAAAATTTTAAGGCAGTTATCGTGGGAACAGACAGACAAACAGACAGAATGAATGAATGAATAAAGTCATAAACACTTTTCAACTGTGTTGTAAAGTGTTAAAAACTGAAGGGTGGCTCCACTCAACATTCTCATTCCACAATCTATTTTTAAATAGTTTCGTTATAATCACAATTATGGCATGCTACTCTTCATTTTAAGGGACTCATACTAGAATTCAGTTTTTAGAAACTTTTTCTTTCTTTCAAATTTTACAAGAAAATTTTTGAGAAATCGGTATCAAGGTCTTTATCAAATATTTCAATTGATATCAAGTTTTACAATGTTCCCTCCTGGCCGGTTAAGTTGCCCCAAGGGAGCTAATGATGGCACAAACACAATAATTGTATCGCGGCTATTTTTCACTACAACATGATTGAAACTATTAAGTTTCATGATCATTGAATCATAAATAATCCCTTTTATATATGATTATGTTACACCTTTTATATATGATTATGCTATGTATGATGATGTTATATGTATGATTATTTTGTCCTATAAAAATATAAAATTTCGAAGTTTTCACTTGAATTTTAGGAAATTCTATCTAGTTTTAGATTTTTCGTTAGCAAAGCCGAATATAAAGTTTTGTAAAAATCCATTAATATTTGTGGCAGCTATCGTATGCATATGAAATCTACCACAGTTAAAAATAGTCAAAACGTGTTCAGGAGGTTCTAAAACAAATATTTTCATCAAAATCTCGAAATCGAAAATTTTCATGAAAACAATACTTTCTGTATGTACTATATAGTCAGAGAATGAAAATAATCAGAAAACAGAGGATAATTCAGCTATTACAGTTGCACCCTGGTCTCCGAACTGATAATTATACAAACATTCAAAATTTATTTTTTATACGGTCCCCCAATAAAAATTGAATATCCAATTTGTAAACTTTTCTCCTCTCTAAATTAGGGCGATAGAAACTTATCCGATACATTTTGATGAAATATTGACTAAAATGCTCTAATAGCTGTTCTCGGATGGTTTTTGTTCAATTGAAAGGAACAACAGCAACAAATAAATTATTGAAATTTAAATCATTCAAATTTTAATTGGCGGTTTTTCTGTTTTAAAAAGATTTGTTGATATCATCCATATTCACTTTCATAAGAGGTAACCAATTCACATTTAAAATGGAGGAAATCAAGTGAAGCGTCACACTCCAATTATATTTAGATTTCTCTTTTATTTATGCGACTTTCTGATACACTCAATATAAGTCCACAGATTCTAGTCCCATTTCATGGGCATGGATTGCTTAACAAGGAAGTTCGTTGCGATCACAAGAACCTAACAAAAACGACCAAAGACAACGATTTGTTTCTCTCACAAAGGCCAATACCAAGAATAATGAGTTTGCTGTCATCCTCCAAAGAGCAAGCACCTTGACTTATGCACCCCTACTGTGAGTCCTTTACACGATGGACGTCCCAGAGTTCCTGTGACCATTCGTGACTTGCAGTGACCCGCTCGCCCACGCGACCCATGTCACCTGTTCTTCAATTTGACGTGACAACCGAGATTGTCGGGACTGGTTTGCGGAGAATGAGGCTCTTCTCAAGGAAATGGTGTCGCCAAATCTGTTGCCAATTGATAAAAAAAAATTATAAATGCGATTGCATAAATCAAAGTAAATGAGGCTGAATAAATCCAGATGGGAGTATTTATGGCCTGTGAAATCCGTTTTAGACACGTGCAGAAACATCAAAGCAGAAAATAAAATCTTTTTGGTGTGACTTATTTTTAGAGACTTTCTTCTTTGTTCTTATAATTATCGCTTGGTGTTACCTTGATGCTAAATCAATACAGAGTAAAACCACCTAAGTATGGCATAAAAATGTCCAGAAATTTCGAAAATCTGGTATAATTTTTTATCGTGATGTTCTTTAAGTATATATGCATATGTGATAAAAGGTGAATATGTTTTGCTTCTCTCTACGCAAAATAAAGTAAAATGTATAGGGGTGTAAAGGAGTATTTTTGCAAACTCAAATGTGCTAAAACACACATTTTTTTTCAGATATAAGAAATAGAGAACACTTACGAAATACATTAACGTTTGTATATGTTTATATACCACCGCCTTCTTTTACATCCATGGTCACTGTTTTCTTCTGAGATTTCTCTCGCACAGTTCATTTCTACGTTAGCTTGTTCTAATATTTGTGAAACGCGTTCCACACATTAATTTTAGGTTAATTTTTTTAATGTTTAAATAAATTTCTTACAAGGAACTTATCGCTGCTGCTGTCAATTTATACAGCACTAATGCGCTATTGTGATTACAACCAATTTGTACATCATCTCGACAAACAGACTCCGAAAATTATTTTCTTCTGCAATGGTCAAGTTTTCGACTGTGCAATATATTTCAGATAGTTTAAAGCGGGGGTTCAAGTGGAAGGAAGTTGACATCATCCTTAATATTTATGAGTTCACATCAGCCATTATTCTGTGTAAGTATGTATATCCCATGCAGGCAATTCTATGATCCAGTCTTCACAGACTTTCAGATATCCCTCGAGTGTGGATGGATGCTTCAATGGAGGAGAATTATAAGACATATTAATTAGGAACTTGAACGTGTTTAACTTTTCAACTTTTCATTACCCTGTGTTAAAATGTGTTTCTTATATATATATATATATATATATATATATATATTGCTGGACAATTGCTAAGGACGGATCACAAATTGGAATGTAGCACAACATTAAGAGGAGGTGGTGGCCCAGCAGGATAAAATATTGTTGCCACACTGTTCGGACATTAGAATAAAGATCATTTATTGTTCTGAAAAATACAGAGAATTTTGAAACATCTGAAAAAAAAGAGTGTTCATTTGATGCTGTGTACGGAGAAATGGAAAAATGCATATGAACGACAGCAGGCACCTTTGAGAAACGTGTCATTACGGGATATGTCCACCGTGGAGTGTAATGCAACATTCCACATGCCATGTCATGCTTTGAACAACATTATCTAGCCGCTGTTGAGGCAAGTTATCCCACTTTTCTGTCAGCGCACGGATGAGGGTGTTCTTGTTTGTTGAAGGATATTTTCGACCAGCAAGTCGCCTCCCCAAGGCATTCCAAATATTTTCAATGGGATTTAGATCTGGAGAACGTGCTGGTCATACGAGGCACTGAATACTAGACAATACTGAACAGCGAGTGTTCGATAATATGGTGCGTTGCCGTCCATGAAAATAAATTTATCACCGACAGCACCACGGAAAAGGTTAATATGAGGCAGTAGAACTTCATCGATATATCGTTGGACGGCCATAATCCCAGTTGCAACCACATGTAGGGGCGTACCCATTGATCATGATTCCGGCCCATACCATGATACTGCATGTCGCATATCGGTCCCTTTCCTGGAATTTTCTGGATAATAAGCAGTACCACTCTCACGCCAGATCAGTTGGCGTCTACAATCCGATGACAGACAGAACCTACTCTCATCTGGGAATAGCACGCAAGCCCAGTCCTGTTCTGTCCAATTGCGATACTTACGACACCATTGCAAATGGGTGCAGTCTGGACAATGGGACACACGCAACAGGTCTGCGGGCGTATAGTCCTCCTTCTCCCAAACGTCTGGCTACAGTTTTTTGGGAGATCCGCTGCACGTTGTAGCAAGAAACTGATTTTCCACTTGCTAAGCTATGGTGCACCGCTCCCTTTTTGTCGATAGGACAATGTACCTGTCTCCTTCAGGCGTCGTACTTCTAACTCGACTTGTTTTAAATGCTTGCCACAGTCGTGAAACAACGCTGTGGGCAATGTCGAACTCCCTGGCAATATCTGTTATTTTTCGCCCTTCTTCGATCTTTCCAATAATACGGCCGCGCGTAAAATCATTTAAGTGATATTAAGAAAACATACCGATATTTTCAAATTCGTCAATTAAATCTTTCCCGTAAAACTTTCACTTGGAACAACAACTGTCCACACTCGTCAAATCCTATAAATCTCTTATCAGCACTATCACGTGACGAACAGGCGTGGAAATGAAAAATTTGCATGCGCACACCTCTTCTTATTGTATCCCGCACTTATTCTAATTTTCCATATTTTGCTTCCTTTCATTTTGTAGTTGCTATGGGTGATAGTGTCATCCGTCCTTAGCAATTATCTAGTAGTGTGTATATATATACAGGGTGGTTCAAAAAATATAGGCCAAACTTTACGAGGTGGTAGTACACACCATTCCAAGCATTTTTTCTCATAGTTTACCGGGTCGGAAATGAAACGTAAAGGCGTTATAAGGAGCTCAATCGTTAGTAAGCATCCGTTCCGCAAACTTAAAAGCGTCATTTTGTGGTTATTTTTTGTTTATGGAAAACCACGTATACAAATTTCATCTGGGGAAGAAGAAGAACCCTTATGTAAATTTTCGTAACACTGAATATACGGCCTTATCAGTTTGCAGCACTTATTCGCAGCTCCAACTTTTGAGACGATGGAGGAATATACAAATAGGGTAAAAGCCGATATGCATTTCATCTATGGAGCAGCAAATGGGAATGGCAGAGAGGCACAACTGTACTGTGAGCATTTCTCCCATAAGCGGAAAAACTGTAAAACCAACTGTAAAACTTGTCCAACTGTAAAACATTCGAGCGCTAGCATGGGCAGCTCTATGAATCGGGATCCTTTCTCGCTGCCAGATTTGATGCAAGTCGTTCAAGAGTGCTAGAATGTCAACTGTGGAACTGGCGATTCTGGACACAGTAGCTGTTCGGCCAGGCACAAGCACGAGAGCAATGGGGAATACTCTCAGAGTGTCCCAATCCACGGTATGGCGAGTTCTGCATGGGGAAAAGTTATACCCATACCATCTCCACACTTCCCGGCCGTCCAAATTGTTTCTCTAGCCCTCGGATGAGTCGGTCGGTCTGAGTCTTCAACCTATACCATCTCCATCAAATCCAAGCAATGACTGCAGCGGATTATCCTCATCGCGTGGAGTTCGCCTGCTGTTCTAGGAACAAAGTGCGAAGCAGCCAGATTTTCCGGCGACTGTGATTTTCACCGATGAAGCCTCCCTCGCAGGTGGTGGCACATTTAACATCCACAATGAACATTTCTGGGCGACGATAAACCCACATGCAACATATCCACATGTGTATCAGCGACGATTCTCCGTCGATATGTGGGCAGGAATCATCGGCGACCGCCTAATAGGGCCATATTTTATGCCAGAACAACTTGATGGGAGAATGTATCGTATTTTCCTGCAAGAAGTCTTACCAGAATTGCTGGAGGATGTTCCAACAGACATCCGACGGCGTATGTGGCTCCAGCATGATGGAGCACCTGCACATTTCGGGCGAAAGGAAATAAACTATCTGGACGGGCCTAATAAACTATCTGAACGACTATCTGCCAGGGCCAGCGGTCCCAATAAGCATTTGTTTTATACAGGCACACAGCCATTACCCCTCGTGTGATGGTGTGGGGTGCTATTTCTTATGACAGCAGGTCGCCCCTACTCATCCTGCGTACAACTTTAACAGCTCAGCGATATGTTGACGAAATCCTGCGGCCGTTTGCGTTACCCTTCATGGCACGTCATTCTGGGCCCATCTTCCAATAAGATAATGCCGCGCCACTTACGGCTCGCATATCTCTGGACTGTCTCCGTGCTATTGATACTGTTTCTTGGCCAGCAAGGTTACCAAACTTTTCACCAATCGAGCATGTATGGGGCATGCTATGCCGCCAAAGTCGGGCACTCCGAAATGTAGCAGATCTGGAGCAGGAATTGAGTAATGCCTGGCAGAATGTATCGCAGGATGACATTAGGAAACTTTATCACTTCTTATCTAGACGTATACAAGCATGCATTGCCGCCAAGAGGGGTTTCACCAATTACTGATTTGAAAATTCCATGTGCTATTGCTAACTATTGATTGGTCCTGCGGTCTTGATTTTGTAATCATTTCATTCCTTGGTATGAGCTATAGGCATATTTAATTTCAATAAAAACAGTTACTTTCTTCATAGTGCTTCGTTTTTCTTGCAAAAAAGGACGCTTTATTAAGATATCGCGGCAACAAGAAGATGACATTTTAGTAAATGATAAATCCTCCCCTTGCAGCTATACAAATCGATATTCGATGCAACAAAGAGTCAATTAAGTTGCTTATGTCCCTGTGCTGAAAATTCTGCTACAACTGTTGCAACTAGTTAGCTAATTCGTGGTTTTCTGAAAATGCTGCAAATGTCGTCCCATCATGTTTTATTGGTGATATGTCTGGGAACTTGGATGGCCATGGGAAGGTATTAAATCCTCGAAGACGTTGTTGAGAAAGTCTTGCAGTATGTGGACAAGAGTTGTCTTGTAGGCAAATGGAACTTGGGCAGCTTGACAGCATAGGCAGAATTATCAGCTGTAGAATATCGTTGACGTTCAAGCGAGTCTTCAGATTAAAGCTAGAAGGGATCAGCTGTCCCAAGAAATGACTCCCCCGACTGCTACACCACATGTGAGGACTTTAGGTCGCATGACAACAAATGCGGGATCGAAAGGCTGGCCAGAGTTCCTCCACACACGTATGCGGCGGTCATCAGCACTGAGTGAGAAGCGGTATTCGTCGCTAAATGCAACATGCTTCCAATCGGACACTGTCTAGGCAGGCCGAATCAACACCAATATACACGGATCTGCCAATATTGGGGAGTCAGTGGTAGGCGCCTTAATAGACGTCTATAGCTAATCTACAGCTGCCAGTCGTTTCCGAATAGCATTCCTTGATACAGGATGCATGGAGGATGTCAAATGCCCATGAATGGCTGATAACGACACCATTGGTGTGGACGTTGCTTCTCTCCTGATTGTACGATCCTCTCGATTACTTACCTGTCTATCTGGGACACTCTGAGCCTCTTCAACGTTTATATGACCCTTCTCTGATCCACTATTTCCAACATCGAGCAACTACATATCACTCCGACCAATATGGCGACTGATAATGTCGAAGCAATCATCTTTCCTTATGCCTATGGGGGTACCCCACTTCAAATCCGACAATTGTTCGTAGCGCCGTCGAATACATCTCAAAGGCATCTTTGTACACAACTTTCAGTATTAAAGCAGAACGTCCAGTGCTGTCTGCTCGTGAGTGAGCCACCGAGGGGTTCTTCAAATGCTCGTTGCATGAGTTCTGTAGCACCATTAAAGCTGACAGTTTGATCATTTGCATAACTCTTTGCATGCCAAGTTTCGTAGCTGTAGCTCAATTTTTTTTATGAGGTCATGTATATTTTTACAACGAAGTGTGCATATGCAAACAAAGCTGAATATTGGACTATTTTTTAAAAATCTTATAACAAAAGGATTTTTGCTGCCCATTTCGTAAAAAAAATCCCGATTTTTTTAGGGCCCACAAATTATAATGGAATTAAGAATTCTACAAGACTAAGCTGTGTACCGAATTTCAGCTCTTTAGGGCGTAGGAAAGCATGTTAAAAATAACTATCATAAAAGTTGAAACAGACAAACAACAAAGAAAAATCAGACAAACAACCAAACATCGGTCATGGCTAATTAAATGAAATCTGCCTTTTAAAAATATTTCAGGTCAAAGACATTTCGAAAACTACGATAGTTGAATTTTAACATTAAAAAACAGTGTGCGCCTACTACAGTACTATTTACTGTATTTACTAATACTGTTTTCTGCATCGTGGACACGTTCATCTTAACCTAATAATAATTTTACAAGAGGCACCGAAAACAAATGTTTTAAACTCTGGGAAATAAAATTTAATTTTCCAGCACTTTTTATGCAATTGACGATGATATACACTGCACACAAAGAGTTATGGATATAAAGGATATTTCAAAGAAAGAGCAGCACTTTTTCAATGTGGTGACATAATAAAATTGACTAATATTATGTGCAGCACTGATGTAGGGAAATTTTTGTCTGTCGAAGGAAAACGCATAATTTCTAACGCAATTACAATATGATCAAAGCTTTGATTATTTCTACCAAAAAGCCAAATTTTAACGTATGCAGAATGTAAACAAATCAAGCGATTGTAAGGTATGTTGTATAACAGATGCTGATTTTTTTTTCACGTAAAAATATTTTGCTCTGGAGTCTGGAACATAAGTGATATGAATGAAATATTCATTGATTTTGCATTGAGAGGCAGATGATTTATATTTCGATGTCGTCATTTGAATAAAGTTCATTTTGTGTAGCTAGCATTGGCTTTTTTGATGAAGTATCAAGTTTTCAAGTATTATAAATTACTGTAGTACTGTGATAATTTAAAAAATACCAGCGCTGAATGCATCACATTTTAGAGATGTTTAAATAAAATTGCATTTCAGATGGAAAGTGTTTCTTAATCAATGCTTGATCTTATTTGATAAGTTTTTGTGCATCTTACTGAAGGTATATCAGTGTGATTCGTTTTGCCTGAGGGACTTTCTTTCAGTTGTTTTGCAATATCTTGAAATTTTTGTGACCACTGTATAATGTTTAAATATTTATTATCTATAAATTAAAACTTTTCAAACAAACCACAATATTAATGCAAACTTCATTTACTTGCACGAAATATTTTATTAAGTCAAGTAGCAATATTGTTACTTATTTATTGTTATTTATTTATCACTATTCATTTTTTTAAAATTTATTTATTGATATTCATATATATTTACTAGCAGCATACCCGTTCTTCGTACGGAGTATATAATATAAAGAAACTTGAAATTCATAATCATGCCCAAATTCTTATAGTATACTAAATGACATGTTTAATCAAAATATTCTGTTAAAATATTTAATATAATGCTCCTAAAAAGAAGTTTAAGAATCTCTGTTCTCGCTATATAAAATTATCTTCATGGACATATCTGAAGAATAAAACATCTTGGACCCCTTATGTAAGCAAATATTAAAAAAAATATGGAATTGAATCAATATATGCAAAATAAAAGCGCTAAAATTGTATGGGACCCGTACTAATTATATACGCGAATATTAGAAAATATAACCTGTATTAGTAGATTACATGTATAAATTGAAAATACCAATAAACCCGTAATCTTTAAATCTGAAGACAGTCATTTATTCCAATATATGTCAAAATTAAAGTGCTAAAATTATATGGGAAGATATACACGTACTACTTATAATGTCCGATTATTAGTAGAAGATTACCCGTTTTGCAATATGAGTCACAAATGTTTTTTGGTAAAATACAACAGACGACGTAATAAATTGAATATATAATTAATCCCCGTAATCTTCATACCAGAAGACTGTACTTGATTCCAATATATATGCCAATATATGTCAAAATATATGCCAATATACCTGTACTACTTATATTCTCGTAGGTTAGAAGATATACCCGTGCATTCCTAGAAGATTACTCGTACAACGTACAATATGCGTGTGTCAGCAATTTTTGCCGCAATAAAACAATGGCGTAATAACTTAAAAATATCAATAATCCCTGAATCAATAATTCCGGAAAATATCAATAATAATAATGTTTAAACCTGAAATGTATAATTGATATTATCCAGTCCAAAATGAAATGGCAATGAAATTTATTTTATATACATATCTTCATTATTCAAATCGGAAAGGATTTAATAAAAATCGTCTGCCGCATAAACACATTGGATTTAAATCCGTTGCTAAGCGACATGATATCATTTGCTTCAAATAAATTGGTAGAAAAAATATCGTCTAAATAGTTATATTTCTATGAAACATTTGGCGACTGTTTCGTCAAATTAGCGACATTTTAAAAAATCGCCAAATTTATCTCCATGTGGGACTGTAGAACTGACAGTTCCACTTTGCGACAAATTGACGAAATATCATCACAATACTATCCCCTAACAAAAAACAATTAATATCATTTATGTAGCGCAATTTTATCAATTTCAAGATATTTTTATAGATTGGAAAACATTTTTATCAATTTGGTGACATTTTAAAAATTCGCTAAATGTATTACTAAGTAGGATGGTTGGTCTGACAGATAAATGCTAACCAAACATCATTTCAGTACTCTCTTCTAACAAAACAAAAAAAAATTTCATTGATATGTTGAAGACCCAAGCCACACGACCAACCCGAAGGTTTATGGCAGCTGTTTGTGTGTCGTTTATATCAATTTGGCGACATTTCCGTCAATTTGGCAAAGTTTAAGAAAATTTGTCAAATTAGCGATATCCCTCCAAATTCGTAGCTTTGAATTTGCAGATCTGAATGAAACATTCTTATCCCGTTTCAATATACTAAATGAAAACACTACAATTGTATTAGAAGATATACCCGCTCTACTCTTTTTCTGTTTCAACAATCGGCTATATGAATTTATTGGCTAAACACAATATATGAGTTTAGTAGCTAAATACGATATAAGCTTGAAAACTCTTTGCCAAAATAAATGAAATTGATGTACGCAGTCAGCAATTAATATAATTAAAAGAAAAATCAAACCGTCCATTCATAAGATATACTTTTATATCCATTTATCCATTTATTTATTATTTAAATCGAAAAAAAATAATAAAAACATTAACAAACACATTTAATTTAATTGCGATGCCGAGCAACATGATATATCCTCCTAAAATGTTAAAATTTATTAACCACTAACAGCACACCCGTTATTCGTACGAAGTGTATAATTTAAAGAAACTTAAAGTTCGCAATCATGTGCAAATTCTGTTAAAATATTAAATTTATTGCTCCTAAAGAGAAGTTTAAGAATATATGTTCTCACTATGCAAAATTATCTTCACGATCAGATCTGAAGAATAAAACATCCTGCCCCCTTTTGTAAGCAAATTTACAGAAGAAAAAATAGGAATTGAATGAATATATGCAACCCCGTACTAATTATATTGTCGCAGATCAGAAAATATGCCAATGTGTTAGTAGAAGATTACCCGTATTACAATATGCGTCTCAAAAATATTTGCCAAAATAAAAGAGATGACGTAATAAATTGAAAACATCAATAATATCCGTACTCTTTATACCAGAAGGTCGTAATTGATTCCAATATATGCCAATATATATCAAAACATATGTCAATATACCTGTACTACTTATATTCTCTTAGATTAAAAGATATACACGTGTATTTGTAGAAGATTCGTACAACATACAATATATGAGTTTAAACAATTTTTGTCATAATAAAATAATTGCATAATAACTTGAAAATATCAATAATCCTTGAATCAATAATCCCCGAAAATATAAATAATAATAATTTTTAAACCTGAAGACCGTAATTGATATTATCCAGTCAAAAATGCTATAAGAAAAATCAAATCGTTCTTTTCTAAAATATATTTTTATATCCATTTATTTATTATTCAAATCGAAAAAATAATTATTAAAATTAACAGACAGATTTAATTTAATTGCGTTTCTGAGTAACATGATATAAGATAGAATCTTATAACATGTTAAATATGTCATGTCTTATAACATAAACTGCGAAATTAAATAACGATTTTGATTTCTCCATACTTCTCATTGTTCCGTAAAAGCTTGTTTTAAATAAACCTTGAACCATGGAGATAGATTTCCCCTTTAAATCATGTTTCAAACAATTCATGTTTTCAGAAAGTGACTAATTAACGCAAAAAATCTCCCATCAAACTCAGAGATTAAATTTTAATTCACTTTCAAACGATTTTCAAGCTTTTCGTTTGGATAAACCACGGAGTTAGGGAGTAGAACTCCTAGGAAAAAGTTCCGTTTTTCATTAATATCTCGACAACCCCAGGTCTTAGAAACTCGAAACTTGGACAAAAGTTATGGGGGGATATTTCAAGGCTATTCACTAAATTTCATTAAATTCGGTTCAGCCGTTTTTCCGTGATGATGAGACAAACGAAAATTTCGTTTTTTACTAATATCTCGAGAACCACTGGTCGTAGAAACTCAAAACACAAATATAATTTTAAGTGGGGCTATTTCTGGGCTACCCACAAAATTTCATCAAATTCGGTTCAGCCGTTCTCCCGTGATGGTGTGACAAACAGACAGACAGACAGACAGACAGACAGACAGACAGATTTTCATTTTTATTTATATAGACTAGCAGCATACCCGTTCTTCGTACGGAGTATATAATATAAAGAAACTTGAAATTCATAATCATGCCCAAATTCTTATAGTATACTAAATGACATGTTTAATCAAAATATTCTGTTAAAATATTTAATATAATGCTCCTAAAAAGAAGTTTAAGAATCTCTGTTCTCGCTATATAAAATTATCTTCATGGACATATCTGAAGAATGAAACATCTTGGACCCCTTATGTAAGCAAATATAAAAAAAAATATGGAATTAAATCAATATATGCAAAATAAAAGCGTTAAAATTGTATGGGGCCCGTACTAATTAGATACGCGAATATTAGAAAATATAACCTGTATTAGTAGATTACATGTATAAATTGAAAATACCAATAAACCCGTAATCTTTAAATCTGAAGACAGTCATTTATTCCAATATATGTCAAAATTAAAGTGCTAAAATTATATGGGAAGATATACACGTACTACTTATAATGTCCGATTATTAGTAGAAGATTACCCACATATTGCAATATGAGTCTCAAATGTTTTTTGGTAAAATACAACAGACGACGCAATAAATTGAATATATAATTAATCCCCTTAATCTTCATACCAGAAGACTGTTCTTGATTCCAATATATTTGCCAATATATGTCAAAATATATGCCAATATACCTGTACTACTTATATTCTCGTAGGTTAGAAGATATACCCGTGCATTCCTAGAAGATTACTCGTACAACGTACAATATGCGTGTGTCAGCAATTTTTGCCGCAATAAAACAATGGCGCAATAACTTAAAAATATCAATAATCAATGAATCAATAATTCCGGAAAATATCAATAATAATAATGTTTAAATCTGAAGAGTATAATTGATATTATCCAGTCCAAAATGAAATGGCAATGACATTTATTTTATATACATATCTTCATTATTCAAATCGGAAAGGATTTAATAAAAATCGCCTGCCGCATAAACACATTGGATTTAAATCCGTTGCTAAGCGACATGATATCATTTGCTTCAAATAAATTGATAGAAAAAATATCGTCTAAATAGTTATATTTCTATGGAACATTTGGCGACAGTTTCGTCAAGTTAGCGACATTTTAAAAAATCGCCAAATTTATCGCAAAGTGGGACTGTAGAACTGACAGTTCCACTTTGCGACAAATTGACGAAATATCATCACAATACTATCCCCTAACAAAAAACAATTAATATCATTTATGTAGCGCAATTTTATCAATTTCAAGATATTTTTATAGATTTGAAAACATTTTTATCAATTTGGTGACATTTTAAAAATTCGCTAAATGTATTACTAAGTAGGATGGTTGGTCTGACAGATAAATGCTAACCAAACATCATTTCAGTACTCTCTTCTAATAAAACAAAAAAAAATTCATTGATATGTAGAAGACCCAAGCCACACGACCAACCCGAAGGTTTATGGCAGCTGTTTGTGTGTCGTTTATATCAATTTGGCGACATTTCCGTCAATTTGGCAAAGTTTAAGAAAAGTTGTCAAATTAGCGATATCCCTCCAAATTCGTAGCTTTGAATTTGCAGATCTGAATGAAACATTCTTATCCCGTTTCAATATACTAAATGAAAACACTACAATTGTATTAGAAGATATACCCGCTCTACTCTTTTTCTGTTTCAACAATCGGCTATATGAATTTATTGGCTAAACACAATATATGAGTTTAGTAGCTAAATACGATATAAGCTTGAAAACTCTTTGCCAAAATAAATGAAATTGATGTACGCAGTCAGCAATTAATATAATTAAAAGAAAAATCAAACCGTCCATTCATAAGATATACTTTTATATCCATTTATCCATTTATTTATTATTTAAATCGAAAAAAAATAATAAAAACATTAACAAACACATTAATTTTAATTGCGATGCCGAGCAACATGATATATCCTCCTAAGATGTTAAAATTTATCAACCACTAACAGCACACCCCTTATTCGTACGGAGTGTATAATTTAAAGAAACTTAAAGTTCGCAATCATGTGCAAATTCTGTTAAAATATTAAATTTATTGCTCCTAAAGAGAAGTTTAAGAATATATGTTCTCACTATGCAAAATTATCTTCACGATCAGATCTGAAGAATAAAACATCCTGCCCCCTTTTGTAAGCAAATTTACAGAAGAAAAAATAGGAATTGAATGAATATATGCAACCCCGTACTAATTATATTGTCGCAGATCAGAAAATATGCCAATGTGTTAGTAGAAGATTACCCGTTATTTGCCAAAATAAAAGAGATGACGTAATAAATTGAAAACATCAATAATATCCGCACTCTTTATACCAGAAGGTCGTAATTGATTCCAATATATGCCAATATATATCAAAACATATGTCAATATACCTGTACTACTTATATTCTCGTAGATTAAAAGATATACACGTGTATTTGTAGAAGATTCGTACAACATACAATATATGAGTTTAAACAATTTTTGTCATAATAAAATAATTGCATAATAACTTGAAAATATCAATAATCCTTGAATCAATAATCCCCGAAAATATAAATAATAATAATTTTTAAACCTGAAGACCGTAATTGATATTATCCAGTCAAAAATGCTATAAGAAAAATCAAATCGTTCTTTTCTAAAATATATTTTTATATCCATTTATTTATTATTCAAATCGAAAAAATAATTATTAAAATTAACAGACAGATTTAATTTAATTGCGTTTCTGAGTAACATCATATAAGATAGAATCTTATAACATGTTAAATATGTCATGTCTTATAACATAAACTGCGAAATTAAATAACGATTTTGATTTCTCTATACTTCTCATTGTTCCGTAAAAGCTTGTTTTAAATAAACCATGAACCATGGAGATAGATTTCCCCTTTAAATCATGTTTCAAACAATTCATGTCTTCAGAAAGTGACTAATTAACGCAAAAAATCGCCCATCAAACTCAGAGATTAAATTTTAATTCACTTTCAAACGATATTCAAGCTTTTCGTTTGGATAAACCACGGAGTTAGGGAGTAGAACTCCTAGGAAAAAGTTCCGTTTTTCATTAATATCTCGACAACCCCAGGTCATAGAAACTCGAAACTTGGACAAAATTTATGGGGGGATATTTCAAGGCTATTCACCAAATTTCATTAAATTCGGTTCATCCGTTTTTCCGTGATGATGAGACAAACGAAAATTTCGTTTTTTACTAATATCTCGAGAACCACTGGTCGTAGAAACTCAAAACACGGATATAATTTTAAGTGGGGCTATTTCTGGGCTACCCACAAAATTTCATCAAATTCGGTTCAGCCGTTCTCCCGTGATGGTGTGACAAACAGACAGACAGACAGACAGACAGACAGACAGACAGACAGACAGACAGATTTTCATTTTTATTTATATAGATTAGTCCAATATTGTTCTTCAAAAATATGAGAGTCAAATTTTTGGCTTACATGACAATAACTTTTCATTCCATTTACTATCTAAAGTAGAATAACAAAAATATCTTTCCCACAAAAGTATTTGCGATTTTAAATATAGCGAATTTTAAATGGAATTTTAATAGACTGTTAGTTATAATATTTTCACACAACATATCTATACACAACATATCTGTCTTCCCGGCCGTCCAAATAGCTGCTCTTAGTCCTCTGGACGAGTCGGACGGTCTGGGTCTTCAACACAACATATCTATGTTGTAAAGCACAATAACTTTCCTCCTCAATGATGCCAAATTCATTAAAATCGTGTGAAATTTTAAGATTTGGAAGCGGTAAATGGTTATAAACAAGGTGAAATTCGGCATTATTTTGAAATTTTTTTATTGAAATTGTAGCGATTAAGAATTGATATTTCATGGAAGATTTTATGGAGTTTAATACATTTTGATTGTCTACATAAATTTTACAAATATGTGCCTAAAGTACTATTGTTTATTTTATTTGTCCATGCATTTTAAAAATCGTTGTTCTCCGATTGGAATACTAGGTGGACCTTGATAATTTGAATGTCTTTTGAATTCTTGTTAAATTGTTACGTTTTATGATATAAGTTATTCCTGTTTCTTCATAAATTGTTACGTTTTATGATATAAGTTATTCTTGTTTCTTCATAAATTGTTACGTTTTATGATATAAGTTATTCCTGTTTCTTCATAAATTGTTACGTTTTATGATGTAGTCTATCCATATACCATTCCTTCGACTGCAAGACCGAAGTAGACCTTGATAATTTGAATGTCTGTTGAATTATTGTTAAATTGTTACTGTAGTCTATCTATACCATTTACGCCGACTAATCTCGTAAAAGGAATACCTGAAGACTGACAACTCCTCTTCTCAAAATGTAAAACTGCTGCTGGTGAGGATAGCACAATTAGCACTTCCTTAAAGAAAGAAGACATCAAATTAAGTGACAACAATTGTTTTGAGGGAGTTTTACACGTAATTAGCATACGTCTGCCTTCTTTAAGGAAGTACTGATTGTGTTACCTATTTATTTTCTGCCCAGACAGTCTTGCCTACCCGAAGCTATAGGGTATCTGTTTGGATGACCGGGGAAGTGCTACCCAATTTAGACAGAAACTAACTCTTTACTGTCATATTGCACATTTTCGTTATGATTAAAGCACCTCGTTCGGTTTTTTTTTTTCTATTTCCAGTCTCAGAAGAGAGACGAAACCTCTGCTATAATAATAATGATAATTATTATTATTATTATTATTATTATTATTATTATTATTATTATTATTAACATCATTATTATTATTATTATTATTAATATTATTATTAGTAGTATATAAAAATAAATTTGTTTTGTCAAATCATTTGTTATTCCAAATTTATAAATTACAATTGAGTGCAATTAAAACGCAACATTTTTGGTTGCACTGCACATATCAAAATTTAATAAGATTTCACTCATTTTTTGTTTAGAAACAATTAAACTAAATCGGCCACAATATAGGCCATTTATATATGACAATACGGACATAAACCAGGTTCGACGCGAATATAACTACATAAGTTTTGTTGCTTACTTCTACTCAAAACTTACCTCATAAGACTTGCAAAAGGATCGTTTTGCTCTTTGGGAAGATAAATGTAACTCAATATTTTCACAAATACGGCCATAGGATGTATTGGCTTAACACGAGAAGGTTGCGACTATAAAGAG
Source organism: Amaurobius ferox (assembly GCA_951213105.1). Classification (NCBI taxonomy): domain Eukaryota; kingdom Metazoa; phylum Arthropoda; class Arachnida; order Araneae; family Amaurobiidae; genus Amaurobius; species Amaurobius ferox. The sequence goes on from OX578140.1 coordinate 76,621,848, forward strand.
TGCTGCTAAATAATTTGTTTAATACTAAGAAATGAAAAAGTTTCAACATCATTGTTATAGAGTGATGGAGTGGTGGAAAATGTGTTTCACCTGTGAGGCAGTTTTCGTTCAATGCAATATCAGTTGGAATGTACGCATTGTAATAACGCATTTACGACGAACTTGGGCTATCACGTATATTCAATAAAGTTGATCTACGTTGATATCAAGCCGTAGCAAGGCTGAAAAAATATTGAGGATTTACTTTACTGCTTTATAAAATATGATACTATTGCGATAACTTGTCGTCTGAAGTTGATCTACGTTGATATCAGGCCGTAGCATGGCTAAAAAATATTGAGGATTTACTTTACTGCTTTATAAAATTTGATACTATTGCGATAACTTGTCGTCTAAAGTTGATCTACGTTGATATCAGACCGTAGCAAGGCTGAAAAAATATTGAGGATTTACTTTACTGCTTTATAAAATATGATACTATTGCGATAACTTGTCGTTTCAGTTTGTAAAAACGTCATAAAATGTATGGTCTGATTAAAATTTGCATGATTTCTAATATTTCTTTTAATTACGCATTTTGTCCTCCACTGTTGATTTTAACGGTGCCCCAGATTTCTGTCATTCTACTATATTCAAATCCTGAGTAAAGATTATAGCCGTCTTTGGACATTTATCGCCAAATCTGTTTGTCAGGCGCACCCAGGAATAGCAATCTTTTCGCCAGCGGGGTATCTCTACACCATCAAACTCGACAAATTAGACTTAGCAGAAAATAATAAAAAAAAATATTCCTATGTCTTATCCAAATACCTTTTTCTCAGGTACCCGTTCCTTGACACGGATTTTCCTGCCTGTCTCCCCTTCTCGACCTTGACTTGAAATGTCTCCCCCGCAGTGGACAGTTCCGTGTGCTTGGTGACAATGACAGATTGTGAATTGGGCGTCCCGTGCATGAAGAGAACACGCGCAAGAAAATCAACGGCCATTATTTTGCCACCTCGGGTGGTCTTGTATTCTGTGAGCTCTTGCTGAAAATCAAAAACACATAGTTTAATGATAAATTGCAGAAGTTAAAGTTATTAAATTACGGTTGTGGTGTGCTATGTTTGCTCTTAAAGTTTATACCGGTGTAGAGATAGATCAGAAAAAATTGTATTTTAAATGCAGATTGAGGTTTGAAAATACGTATATTACGTAATTTTATACAATATATAATAAATTTTTTATTTAAGCTGACAAATTAGATATACAATGCCTTGTTACCTAGCAGAATCCAGTGAGATTTGACATGAAAGACAAAAAATCTGATGTGGGCAGCACATGACTTTCCCTGCAGACTTATATACACATTATCTTATTTTAATTAAATTTAATTCACTATTAATTCAATTTTCGTTCTCATTTGGTAACTGGACTCATTTTCAAAGGTGGCGTAGAGAAAAAAACAAAAACAAAAATATCTCGAGAACGGCTAGTCCTAGTGTAATGGGATTGGTCTTATTCTTTTCTTTGGTAAAAATTACGTATAAAACAAGTACTTAATGGATATATTTCAGCATACGTAGTTTTTTATTTTAAAATTTGTCGATTTTTGAGGGCCATTTTGCAAAAAAAGGCAGGTTATTTTTTTCCGAATCTTACCAAAATCTAATCAGCACCAGGGTGTTCCACAAGTGACTTACTTACCAAATTTTGTTTAATTCGGTCCTTTAGTTTTTCAGCTAGAATGGATGGAAACTTTTGTGGGCCATTTCGCAAAGAAAGACGGGTTCTTTTATCCCGAATCATATCCAAATCTAATCAGCACCAGATCCGCCCACAAGTGATATACCTACCAAATTTTATGAAATTCGGTCAATTAGTCTTTTAGTTAGAGTGGATACAAAATCTGCACAGACAGACAGACAGACACACAGACACAGATACAGACGTTACGCTAAAAATAGTTTTTTCGTATTCTAGAGGTCTCGAAACGTGTAGATCCGTCGAAAACTCGAGTTGCGATTTTCGTCATGATTCCAATACTTTCCCTATACATTACCATGTATTGCAGGGAAAGTAAAAAATCTGATGTGGGCAGCACATGACTTTCCCTGCAGACTTATATTAACGTTCTCTTTATTTTAATTAAATTTATTTCACTTTTAATTCAATTTTCGTTGTCATTCAGTAACAGGACTTATTTTCAAAGGTGACGTAGAGAAAATACGGAAAACTAAAATACCTCGAGAACGGCTAGTCCTAGTGCAATGGGGTTGGTCTTATTATTTTTGTCGTTAAAAATTACGTATTAAACGAGCATTTAATGGATATATTTGAGTATACCTAGTTCTTTAGTTTAGATTTTGACGATTTTTGCGGACCATTTTGCAGAAAAAGGAAGGTTATTTTTTTTCGAATCGAACCAAAATCTAATCAGCACTAGAGTGACCCACAAGTGACTTATCTACCGAATTTTGTGAAATTGGGTTCAGTAGTTTTTCAGTTAGAGTGGATACAAGCTTTTGCGGGCCATTTCGCAAAAAAAAAGGCGGGTTCTTTTATTCCAAATCGTACCCAAAACTAATCAGCACCAGACTCGCTCACAAGTGACTTACCTACCAAATTTTGTGAAGTTCGGTCCATTAGTTTTTTAGTTAGAGTGGATACAAAATCTGCACAAACAGACAGACACACAGACACACACACAGAGGTCACGCTAAAAATGGTTTTTTCGTATTCTAGAGGTCTTGAAACGTGTAGATCCGTCGAAAACTCGAGTTGCGATTTTCGACATGATTCCATAACTTACCCTATACATTATCCCTATACATTACCATGTATTGCAGGGAAAGTAAAAAACTGGTATTACAGCTAGTGCAATTTAAATATTGTTGTTGTAAAGACCTTTGCACTATTCTTTGGAAATAATCAAACTTGGTAATTAACGACTTTTTATTAATGAAGAAACCCAGTTTTTAAACTCTATTATATTTTCACTCCGTAAATATACAAATTGCTATTGGAAAATATTGTATTTTAAAAACATGGTAGCTCCATCTATCGTGTTAAACGCAATGGGTTTTAGATATTTGATTTAACTCCTAGATAGGACAATAGATGAATTAATGTTAGAAAGGCATTATTTTATCTATTAATTTAAATAATTTCAGAGACTAATGCACCTACAGTACGGATCCTTGTATTTCATTTTCGTCAAATTACGAATCAATATTTAAATTTTATAATGATTACAAAGGTTATTAATAAAGTGGCGTTATTTCGTATTAAATGAATTGAAATTGAGTTAATACACATTAGCCTGCAATTGTTTGTTTATATATTTTGTCTAAACACTGAACGTATTACACTAAACGTGTTAATTACTTAATATGTATATCCATTACGTATGGTTTGTTTTCTAAAACATTCTATGTGTGTTTTTGATAACGTTTATTCCAGATACTTTTAAACTTGAAAACTGGTTAAATAATATGGTTTTAAACATTCTTTTATGCAGGCATGAGCTAAAATACTGAATGTGACATGTAGTAAACGTGTAGTTTTTCTTTTTATAATATAAACATAAAATATGTTGTTTATTTATATCAATCGTAATATTGATGTCCAAAACATTTATAGAATCACCAGTTAAATTTTCAAACAATAAATCAAAATTACTAGGATAATAATCTAACAAAATTTGTGATTCAGTTTCTTTAGTTCAAAATACTATCATATCATCAAGGTATGGTAGCATTATAAAACAATGAATGTAAATTGATTTCTCTTAATAATATAAATATAAATTTGCCAAATTACTAGATAATTTTCCTTCCTACAGTATATCAACCTGCTGTAGATAAGTGAAGGATCCTTTATGTATAAAATTGTTGAAGAAGATGAATTTGGGTAGATTTTTACTTTCCTTATATACATAATGTATAAGGAAAGTATTGTGACGGGGTAGAAAATTCGAATTCGAGTTTTCGACGGGAGAGCATGTTTCAAGCATCCCTGATCACGAATCAAACATTTTTGAAGTGATCTCTGTGTGTGTGTGTGTGAAAGTATGTGTGTGTGTGTGAAAGTATGTGTGTGTGTGTGTCAGTGAGACTGTGGAGACGATAACTGACGAACGAATGGACCGATTCGAAAGAAATTTGGTACAAAACTCACAATCCGTAAAAACTGGAAGCCTATTGTTTTTATACGCAATCGAATGTTCAGAACGCCCCTAAATTTTCGAATGCAATTTTGAAAAAATCGTCAAAAAATCAAAACCGCTAATAAATTTACGCAAATAGACATTTCTTATGTAATTTTTCATTAGAAAACGATTGACATAAATTTTAGAACGCTAACATAAACTGTTCTCGAGATATTGCACATTTTTCAAAAAAATTATCAAAAAGTTATATAAAATAAAAATAAAATATTTCCTATTGAGAAACATGTTCACTTTTCATATGTAATACCATGCGGTAAATAGGGCGACATCATTCTCGTGGATCTAGCTCGTTCCAATTCATGAAAAAAGATACTTTGAGTAATACTTTTGTATTTGAACGCCAATAGTCATTTATCTGCTGTAAGAATAACTTATTTCTCCGTCCATAACGCTTGGCGAGATTTTGGCGACGAATTTGGCTGAATGTCTCCAACCTGGCGACATTTTTAATTGTTGCCAAATTGACAAAAATCTTGCCAAATTGATAAAAATAACGCTAAATCAATGAAAATGACGACTAATTGAAGAAAATTCAATATCTTAGAATATAAGTATCTACTATAAGAATAACATTTTTTTTAACTGTAAAAGTAGTAAATTCATTGCATTATATAAGGAAAGTCATGTGCTGCCCACATCAGATTTTTTTTTTATAAAATTAAAATAATAATTACACTCATGATGTATGAAGAGATCAAGTGACTCATTGCATTATAAAATATGGCATTTATGTTTTTCCCGCTGTGTAAAGATCGTGATGTCTAAAGATCGCTTAAATTTATATCTAGTGTTCTATCCGTCATAAAAATGCTTTTTTTTCGTATTAGCAGACAGCAGTGCAAAATTCGGTGTCGACGCAATTACAATATTTTTGATTTTGAAAGATCACTAAGCTTTGATTATTTCTACAGCGAAGACAAATTTTAATGCATGCAGAATATAAACAAATCAAACGATTGTAAGGTGAGTTGTATAATAATTGCTGAAATTTTTTCACATAAAATTGTTTAGCTCTGGAGTCTGGAATATAATTGATATGAATGATATAATCATCAATTTTACATAGAGAAACAGACGATTTATATTTCCTTGACATCGTTTAAATAAAGTTCATTTTGTGTAACTAGCATTGTCTTTTTCGATAAAGTTTTAAGTTTTTAAACATAATAAATTACTGTAGTATTGTGATAATTTAAATAATATCAGCGCTAAATTTATAACATTTTAGAGATGTTTAAATAAAATTTCATTTCAGTTGGAAAGTGTTTCACAATTAATGCTTTATGCATGATTTATCGTTCTTGTTTACTATAGCTAGAATTTGTATAACTACAGTTTCAAAGCATGATGGTTAAAATGTTCATATTCAAAAGCATTATCTGGTATTTGTTCAGAGATAAACATTTTTACGTTACTTCTAAGTTAGTTAATTCAAATTCTTAACTGTTACTAGCTTGTACTATATCAGAAAAATTGCAAATAGAGCAAGTTAACTTGTACATACAATTGTATACTTTACAGAATTTTTCTTTTTGACCTTGAGTTGATATCTGATCATACACTATATGGCCAAAAGTATCCGGACACCTACCGTTGTGGAATCAGAGAGGCATGCTGCATATATTAATAGAACGTTGGACCACCTTTTGAATCAATCACAGTCTGCACTCTTCTGGGGAGACTTTCCACCAGGTTTTGAAGTATTTTAGCAGGAATTGCCTTCCGTTTGGCGACGAAAGCTGCAATGAGTCCAGCCACGGAAGATGGACGATTTGGCCTGGCACGTATTTTGCGTTCTAATTCATTCCAGAAGTGTTTAATGGGATTCAGGTCGGGACATTGTGAATGTCAGTCTAATTTTTCAACACCTATTTCTGCAAACCACGTCCGCACAGTCTTCGCTGTATGGACAGAACAGTTATCATGTTGATACAGAAACGATCCTTCCCCGAACTGTTGCCAGAGAGTTGGAAGTGCAGAGTTGTCAATAATATCAACAGCGTTTATGTTCCCGCCACAGGTACTAAAGGCCCAGGCCGAACCACGGAAACAGCCCTAAACCATGACGCAGCCGCCACCAAACTTTATAGTTGGCATAATGCACTCGGGCAGGAAGCGTTCTCCTGCATCCAACAAACCCACACGCGTCTGTCGGACTGCCAGAAAGTGTAGTGGGATTTAGTCGTCCAAACTATTTGTTTACACTGTTCCACAGCCCAATGGCGGTGAGCTTTGCATCACTGCAACCAACGTTTCGCATTGACTGTGCTGATGTTGGGTTTGTGAGCGGCTGGAAACCGTAGAAGCCTTTTTTTTTTAGCTTCCGACAAACAGTCCTGGTGCTACACACGATGCCAGATGTATTTTGGAACCATCAGTGACCTCTGCGACCGGGGTTTTGCGGTTCTTCAGCACCACCCTCTTCAAGGTTCGACGTCTACGATCTGTGAGTTTCTTTGGCTTGCCACTTCATTTTCCTGCAGTTGTAGATCCCAGACGTGTCCATTTTACAATGACATCACTTACAGTTGATCGAGGCACCTGTGTCGATGACGAAATTTCGTGAACCGATTCGTTGCAACGGTGGTATCCAATTATCATGCCATGTACAAACTCACTCAGCTCTGCCGACTTACTCATTTGAGTTTCTAACGGATGTTTGTGACCGCCCGAAGCTGTGGAGCACACATTTATCTCATTCTATGACGTGCATAGCCACATCCACTTCTCAGGAGAAGTGTCCGGATTAGGGATCGCATTCCCGTAGATAATTTTCAAGCCCGGGATTACGGAATCATAAAATCTTCAAACCCGGGATTCTGGTATCCCACGGGATTCAGTATTTTTTTTTATTTATTGAAAAAAATGTATTATTTAATTTTTCCAGCTAATATAGCCGATAAAATACTCTCATTTTTTTGTAAAATAACTTAAGTATTTCTTTTAGTATCTCTAACAATATCGCTAATACCGGCAACACTATTTCTTTGAGAGCAGGAACTAGTCTCATCCTTATTTCTACTTCATTTCAAAACGTTAATCTCATAGAATTTAAATGCACATGAAGCCCTTTTGTCGACCCACCTCCTGTTTCTATGATTTTTTTTTTACATAACTTACATTTTGCCGATTGTCCATTGGCTTCACGTAAAACGCATTTCCAAACAGATTCAAGCTCCCAAACTTTTGAACTTTTATACTCTTTGTATATCTTAGTGCTACTTTTATCAGATGTAATCATTTCGAATTAATCTACATGTATTTTATTCATATAAAGAAAGAGCATGAACTACCACAACAACGCTAGACGAAAATAAACATTCGATACTAGAATAAACACAGTAGCTGTTGCCACTAAACAGCTAACATAATCGTGAAAAAATATGCTGCAAATACGTTTGAAGTAGCGCCATCTATTGACCGAAACAGATTTCAGGATGAGAGCACCTTTCTTCAAGTCATGTACTTCTAACCAATAAGTAAGTTATCACAAAATGTGATTTAATCTCAAAATGAATGTTTTTCTTTGATAAACTCGGGTAACGTTTAATTTAGTAAGCATGAACACTTGTGTTTAGCATGAGCATGTAAATCTGATAAAAATACCGCAATTCCGGGATTCTGGCGTCACCAATCCCGGTATTACGGTATTCATTTCTCAGACGAGATCCCGGGATTCGGATCAAGGGATTGCAATCCCTAGTCCGGATACTTTTAGCCATATAGTGTACATTCCTGAAGGACATAATTTACATAATTTAGAATCACATTTTTACTTTCCTTATATACATAATGTATAAGGAAAGTATTGTGACGGGGTCGGAAATTCGAAATCGAGTTTTCGGCGGGAGAGCACGTTTCAAGCATCCCTGATCACGAATCAAACATTTTTGAAGTCATGTCTGTGTGTGTGTGTGTGTGTGTGTGTGTGTGTGTATGTGAAAGTATGTGTGTGTGTGTGTGTGTGTGTGTGTGTGTGTCAGTGAGTGTGTGGAGACGATAACTGACGAACGAATGGACCGATTCGAACCAAATTTAGTACAAAAATCACAATCCGTAAACACTAGAAGCCTATTGTTTTTATACGTAATCGAATGTTCAGAACCCCCCTAAATTTTCGAATAAAATTTGGAAAAAATCGTCAAAAAATCAAAACCACTAATAAAGTTACGCAAATAGACATTTCTTATGTAATTTTTCATTAGAAAACGATTGACATAAATTTTAGAACGCTAACATGAACTGTTCTTGAGATATTGCACATTTTTCAAAAAAATTGTTAAAAAGTCATATAAAATGAAAAAAATATATTTCCTATTGCGAAACATGTTCTTTTTTCATATGTAATACCATACGATAAATTGGATGACATCATTCTCGTGGATCTAGCTCGTTGCATTCATGAAAAAAGATACTTTGAGTAATACTTTTGCATTTGAACGCCAATAGTCATTTATCTGCTGTAAGAATAACTTATTTCTTTGTCCATAATGCTTGGCGAGATTTTGGCGACGAATTTGGTGGAATGTCGCCAACTTGGCGACTTTTTGAAATGTTGCCAAATTAACGAAAATCTCGCCAAATGGATAAAAATGACGCTAAATCAATGAAAATGACGACTCATTGTCGAAAATTCAATATCTTGGAAAGAATATTAGTATCTACTATAAGAAAAACCTATTTTTTTACTGTAAAAGTAGTAAATTCATTACATTATATAAGGAAAGTCATGTGTTGCCCACATCAGATTTTTTGAAGTATAATACTCAAAATTTTGGATCTAGATAAATGAGATCCGAAAGTGATATATACTCTAAACACATTTTTTGAAACTCATGGTGCATATAATGGTGGTCGGATAGAGATCAAACGGAATCCCATTTGGACCAAGTTGGTAAATTAAACGCTCGGTCTGCCGATATACTTTGATGTTGTATTATTTTTAATGGTGCTCGATCTAATATCTAATTGTATAGACATATAAGGCTTTCAAAGAGATACAAATTCTTACTGGTCAAAGTTAGCGTTTTTAGTTCTTCGAATATAAGCATTACAAACTTGAAAAACAAAAAATTCACAATCTTCTTGAATTTGACAAGATGATTACTCGGAAACTGTGAAAGATTTCTTTTAATAAAAAATATAGATTTTAATACTAAATTTTCTAGTACACATTTTTGTCGTTTAATATTTATATCTATCTTTTATAGTTTACTATATATTTCGAGTGAAAATTGGAAAAGGGAAAAAGAATCGCTGTTGATTTTTACCCAATTAATCGTTACTTTCATTGATTTAGCATTATGTTTTATCAATTTGGTGACATTTTCATCAATTTGGCAACTTTGAAAAAGTCACCAAGTCGGCAATATTCTGCCAAATTAGTATTTCATATTGAAAATTTTGCTAATCGATTCCTATGGAGAAGGTTATTCTTATAGTAGATTAAAAGACGATTGGCGAATTGTTAGGCGTCAAGATACTAAACTGTTACCCAAAGTATCTTCTCTCGTGAATGGAACGAACTAGATCCACAAGAATAATGTTAACAAATTTATCGCATAGAATTGCATATGAAAAGTGAACATATTTGACATGAGTTGCTACATTTTTTAATTTTATGTGAATTTTTGATGAATTTATATGAAAAATATGAAATATCTTGAGAACGAACGGTTCAAGCTAGCTTTCTAAAGTTTATGTCGATCGTTTTCTAATGAAATATAATATAAGAAATTATTATATACCTAATTTTTTTAAAGGTTTTAATTTCTTAATGATTTTTTGAATTCATTCGAAAATTTAGGAATATTCTGAACATTCGGCTGCGTTGAAAAATAATAGGCTTCTAATATTCGCTGATTGTAATTTGTGTACCAAATTTAGCTTGAATCGTTATTCTTGAGATATTGTCTAAACAGATTCACTGACACACACACACACACACACACACAAAGACATCACTTCGAAAACGTCCAATTCGGGTTCAGAAATGATTGAAATCTGCTATCCCGACGAAAACTCGCATTCGAATTTTCGACCCCAACACAATACTTTTCCTATACAATATGCTATACTTATATAAGGAAAATAAAAATTAGCCAAAAAGTCCTTGAACGCTATATTACAATTTAGATAATATACACAATTTAAATAATATATATAAGAGGACAAAATCTGATGTAATCTTTGCAATTTTCTAATATAAAATACCATGGAAATTGGATATAACTGTCTGATTTTACCTTATATAACTCTAAACTAAAATATAGCATTCAGGGGCTTCCTGGCTCTGATTTTTATTTTATTCATACTGAAAACTTACATAGTTTCTACTTGAAGTATTTCTCGTGATTCAAACGGTGCAGTGGTTAAAGGGTAGGGCAGCAGAGATGCAGGTCTGTTGATAGCGAGTTCTGTCCTCGCCTCAAATGCGGCCCGTTTAGGATTACAGTTTTAAAGTTCTGCAGTAACAGCGTAAAGCGAACGCTTTTCTGGAGCCATGATGTCCTTGAACACTATATTACAGTTTATAATTTTATATATAAGAGGACAAAATCTGATGTAATCTTTGCAATTTTCTAATATAAAATATCATGGAAATTGGATATAAGGTCTGGTTCTATCTTATATAATTCTTAACTAAAATATAGCATACAGGGGCTTCCTCGCTCTTTTTTTATTTTATTCATTCTGAAAACTTACATAGTTTCTACTTTAAGTATTTCTCGTGATTCAAACGGTGTAGTGGTTAAAGAATTGGGCAGCGGAAACGCAGGTCTGTTGATAGCGAGTTCTGTCCTCGCCTCAAATGCGGCGCTTTTCCGATTACAGTTTTAAAGTTCTGCAGTAACAGCGTGAAGGGAACGCTTTTGTGGAGCCATGATGTCCTTGAATACTATATTACGTTTTATATATAAGAGGACAAAATCTAATGTAATCTTTGCAATTTTCTAATATAAAATATCATGGAAATTGAATATAACGTCTGATTTTATCTTATATAATTCTAAACTAAAATATAGCATTCAGGGGCATCCTGACTCTTTTTTTTTTATTCATACTGAAAACTTACATAGTTTCTACTTTAAGCATTTCTCGTGATTCAAACGGTGTAGTGGTTAAAGTATTGGGCAGCGGAAACGCAGGTCTGTTGATAGCGAGTTCTGTCCTCGCCTCAAATGCGGCACTTTTCCAATTACAGTTTTAAAGTTCTGCAGTAACAGCGGGAAGCGAACGCTTTTGTGGGGCCATGATGTCGTTGAACACTATATTACAGTTTATAATTTTATATTTAAGAGGACGAAATCTTATGTAATCTTTGCAGTTTTCTAATATAAAATACCATGGAAATTGGATATAACGTCTGATTTTATCTTATATAATTCTAAACTAAAATATAGCATTCAGGTGCTTCCTAGTTCTTTTATTTTATTTTATGCATACTAAAAACTTCCTAGTTTCTTAATAGTTTCTACTTTAAGTATTTCTCGTGTTTGACACAGTATAGTGGTGAAAGAGATGGGCAGCGGAGACGCAGATCTGTTGATAGCGAGTTCTGTCTTCGCCTCAAATGCGGCGCTTTTCCAATTAGAGTTTTAAAATTCTGCAGTAACAAACAGCTTGAATCAAACACTTTTGTGGAGCCATGATATCCTTTAACACTATATTACAATTTAGAATTTTATATATAAGAGGAGAGGACAAAATCTGATGAATTTTTTGCAATTTTTTAATATAAAATGTAATGGAGACTGGCTATCAACAGATCTGGTATAACATCTGAATTAATCATATATAATTTTAAACTAAAATATAGCATTCATGGGCTTCCTGTCTCTTTTTTTTCATTTTATTCATATCGGAAACTTAAATAGTTTCTACTTTAAGCATTTCTCGTGATTTAAACGGCATATTGTTTAAGGAGTTGTGCAGCGGAGACGCAGGTCTGTTGATAGCGAGTTCTGTCTTCACCTCAAATGCGGCACTTTTCCAAATAAAGTTCAGCAATAACAGCATGAAGCGAACGCTTTTGTGGAGCCATGATGTCCTTGAACACTATATTACGGTTTATAATTTTATATATAAGAGGACAAAATGTTTGCAATTTTCTAATATAAAATATCATGGAAATCGGATATAACGTCTGATTTTATCTTATATAACTCTAAACTAAAATATAGCATTCAGGGGCTTCTTAGTTCTTTTCTTTATTCATACTTCTGCAGTAATTACACTATATTACAATTTAGAATTTTATATATACGAGGAGAGGACAAAATCTGATGAATTTTTTGCAATTTTTTAATATAAAATGTAATGGAAACTGGCTATCAACACATCTAGTATAACATCTGAATTTATCATATCTAATTCTAAACTAAAATATAGCATTCATGGGCTTCCTGTCTCTTTTTTTCATTTTATTCATATCGGAAACTTAAATAGTTTCTACTTTAAGCTTTTCACGTGATTTAAACGGTATAGTGGTTAAGGAGTTGGGAAGCAAATTAGCAGGTCTGTTGAGAGCGAGTTCTGCCCTCCTCTCAAATACTGCATTTTTCCAATTACAGTTTTAAAGTTCTGCAGTAACAGATTGAAGCAAGCGCTTTGTGGAGCCATGATATCCTTGAACACTATATTACAATTTAGAATTTTATATATAAGAGGAGAGGACAAAATCTGATGAATTTTTTAATATAAAATGTAATGGAAACTAGCTATCAACAGATCTGGAATAACATCTGAATTTATCATATATAATTCTAAACTAAAATATAGCATTCATGGGCTTCCTGTCTCTTTTTTATTCATTTTATTCATATCGGAAACTTAAATAGTTTCTACTTTAAGCTTTTCACTTGATTTAAACGGCATAGTGGTTAAGGAGTTGGGCAGCAAATTCGCAGGTCTGTCCATAACGAGTTCTGTCCTCATCTCAAGTACTGCATTTTTCCAATTACAATTTTAAAGTTCTGCAGTAACAGCTTGAAGCAAGCGCTTTTGTGGAGCCATGATATCCTTGAACACTATATTACAATTTAGAATTTTATATATAAGAGGAGAGGACAAAATCTGATGAATTTTTTGCAATTTTCTAATATAAAATGTAATGGAAACCGGCTATCAACAGTTCTGGTATAACATCTGAATTTATCATATATAATTCTAAACTGAAATATAGCAATCATGGACTTCCAGTCTCTTTTTTTTCATTTTATTCAAATCGGAAACTTAAATAGTTTCTACTTTAAACTTTTCACGTGATTTAAACGGCATAGTGGTTAAGGAGTTGGGCAGCAAATTCGCAGGTCTGTTGATAGCGAGTTCTGTCCTCATCTCAAATACTGCATTTTTCCGATTACAGTTTTAAAATTTTGCAGTAACACAGAGTAGCGGAAGCTTTTGTAGAGAATTATGTCCTCGGAAATTTTAGCCGCTGTTTTTCAGATTATTTAAACAGACACGTTAAAATGTTAAAGTTAAATATAACAAAATCAAATGTTCTGTCGTCGCCCTCTTGGCCGAGAGGCTTGGGGCGTCAAGTTGCGGGGGTATAGGCTCTAGGTTCGTTTCCCGTCTAGGTAAGATTGCAGTGTTAGAGATTATCGGGTGTTAGAACGTTGGGTGAGGAAGATGGATCAGAGGGAAGAGAGCTTCTTGATTATATTCTTATTTCTTTCCTCTCTTAACTTTCTCATATTTCTTACTAACTTATCTGCACGAGATGGAGGACGAGCGGTGTGCGTGCTCTACCGTTGCTGGTGGGGTTTCTCTTCGGGCCTGCTGGCATCGGTGTCGAGCACGCCACCCTTCCTCGTCAAAAATTCGTGTAGGGCTTGTTTTGCACCACGTGACACATGTTAACGAAATCCAAAAATTTTATGTAATTTTGAATACGATTGATCTCTTTTTGTTACACTTCAAACTGGATGACAAAGTGTCGTCATTTCCGGTACGTAATTTCCTGTCACGTCATTTCCGGTACGTAATTTCCTATCACGTGATTTCCGGTTCAGTAATATTAATAATGTACTACATTTTACAAAAAATGCATTGTTGAGAAACGATGGGAAGTGTCAACGCAGGTGGATGGGATTGAACCCCCGACTCAGGATTAGGAAACAGGTAGCTTGACCACTGAGCCAAATAGCTCACATACCGAAGATCCTAATTAATATATTTAAAGTTAACGGAGAGACTGATCAGAAAAGTACAGTTAACAAAACGATTTAATGGACACGAACCCACAGCATCTGGAACAGCAAACATAGCCACTGAGCCAAATAGCTCACACACCAAAGATCCTAATTAATATATTTAAAGTTAACGGAGAGACTGATCAGAAAAGTACAGATAACAAAACGATTTAATGGACACGAACCCACAGCATCTGGAACAGCAAACATAGCCACTGAGCCAAATAGCTCACACACCAAAGATCCTAATTAATATATTTAAAGTTAACGGAGAGACAGATCAGAAAAGTACAGATACCAAAACGATTTAATGGAGACGAACCCACAGCATCTAGTTTCTACTTTAAGCTATTCAAGTGATTTAAGCGGCATAGTGGTTAAGGAGTTGGGCAGCAAATTCGCCGGTCTGTTGATGGCGAGTTCTGTCCTTATCTCAAATACTGCATTTTTCCGATTAAAGTTTTAAAATTTTGCAGTAACAGCGAGAAGAGAACGCTTTTGTAGAGTATTATGTCCCCGGCAATTTTAGCCGCTATTTAAACAGACACGTTAAAATGTTAAAGTTAAATATAATGAAATCAAATAATCTGTCGTCGCCCTCTTGGCCGAGAGGCTTGGGGCGTCAAATTGCGGGGGTCTAGGCTCTAGGTTCGTTTCCCGTCTAGGTAAGATTGCATTGTTAGAGATTATAGGGTGTTAGAACGTTGGGTGAGGAAGATGGATCAGAGGGACGAGAGCTTCTTGATTATATTCTTATTTCTTTCCTCTCTTAACATTCTTATATTTCTTACTAAATTATCTGCACGAGATGGAGGACGAGCGGTGTGTTGTTGCTCCGCCGTTGCTGGTGGGGTTTCTCTTCGGGCCTGCTGGCATCGGTGTCGAGCACGCCACCCTTCCTCGTCAAAAATTCGTGTAGGGCTTGTTTTGCACCACGTGACACATGTTAACGAAATCCCAAAATTTTATATAATTTTGAATAAGATTGATCTCTTTTTGTTACACTTCAAACTGGATGATAAAGTGTCGTCATTTCCGGTACGTAATCTCCTGTCACGTCATTTCCGGTACTTAATTTCCTATCACATGATTTCCGGTTTAGTAATATTCATAATGAACTACATTTTACAAAATATGCATTGTTGAGAAACGATGGGAAGTGTCAACGCAGGTGGATGGGATTGAACCCCCGGCTCAGGATTCGGAAACAGATAGCTTGACCACTGAGCCAAATAGCTCACATACCAAAGACCCTAATTAATATATTTAAAGTTAACGGAGAGACTGATCAGAAAAATTCAGATAACAAAACGATTTAATGGACACGAACCCACAGCATCTGGAACAGCAAACAGACAGCATAGCCACTGAGCCAAATAGCTCACACACCAAAGATCCTAATTAATATATTTAAAGTTAACGGAGAGACTGATCAGAAAAGTACAGATAACAAAACGATTTAATGTACACGAACCCACAGCATCTGGAACAGCAAACAGACAACATAACCAATGAGCCAAATAGCTCACCCACCAAAGATCCTAATTAATATATTTAAAGTTAACGGAGAGACTGATCAGAACAGTACAGATACCAAAACGATTTAATGGACACGAACCCACAGCATCTGGAACAGCAAACAGACAACACAGCCACTGAGCCAAATAGCTAACATACCGAAGGTCCTAATTAATATATTTAAAGTTAACGGAGAGACTGATTAGAAAAGTACAGATACCAAAACGATTTCATGGACACGAACCCACAGCATCTGGAACAGCAAACAGACAACATAGCCAAATAGCTCACATACCGAAGGTCCTAATTAATATATTTAAAGTTAACGGAGAGACTGATCAGAAAAGTACAGATACCAAAACGATCTAATGGAGACGAACCCGCAGCAACTGGAACAGCAACCAGACAACATAACCACTGAGCCAAATAGCTCACATACCGAAGATCCTAATTAATATATTTAAAGTTAACGGAGAGACTGATCAGAAAAATACAGATACCAAAACGATTTAATGAACACGAACCCACAGCATCTGGAACAGCAACCAGACAACATAACCAGTGAGCTAAATAGCTCACATACCGAAGATCCTAATTAATGTATTTAAAGTTAACGGAGAGACTGATCAAAAAAGTACACATACCAAAACGATTTCATGGACACGAACCCACAGCATCTGGTACAGCAACCAGATAGCATAACCACTGAGCCAAATAGCTCATATATCGAAGATTCTAATTAATATATTTAAAGTTAACGGAGAGACTGATCAGAAAAGTACAGATATCAAAACGATTTAATGAACACGAACCCACAGCATCTGGAACAGCAACCAGGCAACATAACCAGTGAGCCAAATAGCTCACATACCGAAGATCCTAATTAATGTATTTAAAGTTAACGGAGAGACTGATCAAAAAAGTACACATACCAAAACAATTTCATGGACACGAACCCACAACATCTGGAACTGCAACCAGATAGCATAACCACTGAGCCAAATAGCTCATATATCGAAGATCCTAATTAATATATTTAAAGTTAACGGAGAGACTGATCAGAAAAGTACAGATATCAAAACGATTTCATGGACACGAACCCACAGCATCTGGAACAGCAAACAGACAACATAGCCAAACAGCTCACATACCGAAGATCCTAATTAATATATTTAAAGTTAACGGAGAGACTGATCAGAAAAGTACAGATACCAAAACGATTTAATGGACACGAACTCACAGCATCTGGAACAGTAACCAGACAACATAACCAGTGAGCCAAATAGCTCACATACCGAAGATCCAAATTAATATATTTAAAGTTAACGGAGAAACTGATCAGAAAAGTACAGATACCAAAACGATTTAATGGACACGAACCCACAGCATCTGGAACAGCAACCAGACAACATAACTAGTGAGCCAAATAGCTCACATACCGAAGATCCTGTTGTTGTTCGTTGTTCGCGTGTCCATGGATAAGTAATATTGCAGTGGATTGGTCTAGATTCCTTCAAAAGCATTTATCACAGTCTCTGCCAATGTTGGTGCATCCCAGCTGTAGAGGATCTCCCGCAATGAATCCCTGAGTGGAACAATGCCAATCTTCAAAAGATACACAGCAACAGTTGGGCATTCCCAGATGTGGTTGTGCGTGAGCTGGACTTCGGGGCAATTTTTACAAGGGGCATAGGTTCTTGTTTTGTCCGGATGGATCTTCATGCCCCTATAATACTCTGTTCTTAGCCTGGCAATAGTGGATGTTATATTTCTGGGACAATCGAGCTCTGTTAAAAGGGTTTTCTTATACGTGTGAGTCATAATTCTATATCTGGCCACTGCGTTAGCATCAGCAAGTGTGATGGTGGTGCACTTCTGATCTAGTTCTCTAGCCTCTTTGGCCAAAGAAACCGCACATTCACTTCCCTCAATGTTGACATGGGCAGGTATCCATTGTAGGACACAGGATTTTCCCTTGCTGTGCAACCTTTCGAGAGGAACTATAATTTCGGATATGATGTTGGTCTCTCTGTTTCTGATAGCTTCTAAAGCGGATTTAGAATCTGAAAAAATTGCTATTCCTTCTGTAGAATCTATAGTTTGAGAGTCATTCAGGTATAAGGCGAGGGCTTCTTTAATCGCCAAGAGTTCACTAGTGAAGTTAGAGGCTATTATTCTTGTATTGATTTTGTGTTTGCAATTTCTGCCATCTGGAAAGAGGATGAAAATTCCAGCACGTCCATTGTTGAGGGATCTGTCAGGGGAGCCATCAGTGTAGGCAATTGCATAGCTTCCCTGGGAGAGCTTTTCAATTGTTTCAAGTCCGTTTTGTCTGAGAGCTACAGGATCTTCTTTTTTAGAACACGGTTGCAGCAATTTAAAACCAAACTTGGTATTCTCGGGTGGTTTTCTAGGAATGGGGGGCTCTTGAAGGAAATCCAAAGAAGAATGTTCCAAATTGACCTGTTTTCTGATGTCTCTATCAAGCTGGAGAGTCGAGGATCGTTTAAGCCTGGTAGTTTCTTTCCATTTATTGAGGATTCTAGTAGAGATATGGTCTGTGCCGTTACAGCGAAGTTTGTTAGTAAACTTGCTGGTGCAAGGTTGTGCCTACTTTCTAGGGGAGGCAGGCCACATTCCTGTTCGGCCTTTTTGTTGTTGGTTGATGAGACTGCACCTAAAGTAATTTTGGAGGCTCTATGTTGGACGGAGTCGAGTTTCTGTTTATCAGTAGAAGAGGCCGGAGTCCAAATTGGGGCGGCATATTCAAGCACTGGTCTAATAACAGTGCAGAAGGTGCTTTTTAGAGTTTGAGGTCTTGAGCCCCATGAAGTGCCACATAGTTTTCTAAGTACATTTAGTTTTCTAAGAGCTCTATTTGCAGTTTGTTCAATGTGCTTATTTCATGGACACGAACCCACAGTATCTGGAACAGCAAACATAGCCAAATAGCTCACATACCGAAGATCCTAATTAATATATTTAAAGTTAACGGAAAGACAGATTAGAAAAGTACAGATACCAAAACGATTTAATGGACACGAACCCACAGCATCTGGAACAGCAACCAGACAACATAACCAGTGAGCCAAATAGCTCACATACCGAAGCTCCTAATTAATATATTTAAAGTTAACGGGGAGACTGATCAGAAAAGTACTGATACCAAAACGATTTAATGGACACGAACCCACAGCTTCCGGACAACATAACCGTTGAGCCAACCAATTCACATCGTGAAAATCCCAATTAATATATTTGAATTTAACAGACAAACTGACAAAATAAAGCACGGACACTAAATCGGTTCAAACCTCTTGCCTCAATGCCAGTGAATACTGAACTTGATCCACAGCCTCTGTAATTGGAAATCGACACCATGATCATTGAACCATCCATATCACACAACCCAGTTCCTAATTCATATACCGGGTGGTCAGAATTAAAACACCCCTACTCTGAGCTCTCTATAGATCGAACTACTCAGTGTAAAGGCTCCAAAATTGTTGAACATACTATTCAAGACATGGGGAAAGAGATTAAGTGAAAAAAAATTTAGTTCCTGAAACACCGATAGGTGGCGCTGTACAACAGAAAATCAGCTGAAAAGACACAAAATACACATTTTATTCAAACGTACCAAACATTCATATCACAAGGACCTTATCGATGCAGGGAATGCTGCATATAACGTTAAGCATTGATTGTTCAGCAATAGCGGTGGTAACATCGTCAACGACATCTGAACGAGTCGATTTGCGTCCTCGACCCGGCTGAACTCCAAGATGTCCAGTATTCTCGAATCAAGCGATCATTCTCCTAAGAGCTTGTGGAAATTATGGTCCCAAATTAAGTTGAAGAAACTCTCGAAGTGCAGCTGCAGCATATCCTTTGTTTTCATAAAACAGCTTCACAAGCAAAGCGAGTTCTGACAGTGTGACAGCCATCGCTAATAAGAATAAAAATTTCCCAGTTTTATCTTCTTTTATGCCCTGAACATAGTAGCTGCAAACTAAGGGTTTATGCAAATTTTTGTGCTTACAGTGCGAAATTGCATTTACAATGACAGTTTAAGTTTCTTCACATTTTTATCTTCTTTTTTTTTCATATCAGCAAAAGAAATTAAATAGGAAAAACTCCATATCGCATGTGTTTGCTTTTTTGTGATTATTTTGTGTCTTTTCAGCATATTTTCTGTTGTACAGCGCCATAATATCGTTGATTCTGGAACTAACTTTTTTTTTCGCGTAATCAATTTCCCCATGTCTTGAATAGTAAGTTCAACAATTTTGGAGCCTTTACACTGAGTAGTTCGATGTATAGAGAGCTCAGAGTAGGGGTGTTTTAATTCTGACCACCCGGTATTTAAACTTAAAGAAGGGACAGATCAAACAAGAAAGATCAATCATGCTTAAAGCATTGATTAAGAAACACTTTCCAACTTCAATGCAATTTTATTTAAACATGTCTAAAATGTAATACATTCCTCGGTAATATTTTAAAACTTCTCACAATACTACATTGATTTATTATAGTTGAAAACTTAAACATTCATCCAAAAAAATGAACTTCATTCAAATGACGGCATTGAAATATAAATTGCCTGGTTTAAACATCTCTAAAATGTGATATATTACTCGGTAACAATTTTAGAATTATCATAATACCACGATAATTTATTATATTTAAAAACTTCATCGAAAACAACTGAAATTCATTCAAATGACGTCATAGAAAAAATAACACGCCTGGCTCTCTCTAAAAAAGCAGCATTTCATTCATAAATAATTTCCCATTCATGTCATTCATCACAATACTATAATAATTTATTTTATTTAAAAATTAAGACCATGGAGCTATAAGTAATTTAACTCTATGCTTAAAACTTCATCGCAAAAAATCGTCCTTCTCTCGGTAAAGTCAATGAATATTTCTTTCACATCAGCTATGCAGACTCCATGAGCTAAATTCTTTTGCATTAAAAAAATGCAGCAATTCCTATGCAACTCATCCTACATATTTTGCTGTTTACATTTCACATAAGTGAAAAATAGGCTTCGTTAGAGAAATAATCAAAGTTGGATGCTCATTTAAACTCAAATATATTGTCATTGCGTTGTTTCAGTATGTAGATGCACAGAATTTAAGCGAAAATAAAGAAGTTTTACGACGAATACAACACTCAATATGAATTAAAAAGAACTTTAAAAATGACGATTTTGAGACAAGATGGATGCCGTATTATATTTTGAAGTTGGTCACGTGATCGTTTCATATCATGGTCTCGTGATCGCTTCATGTAAGAGGTGTAATTATTATTTTAATTTTTATTTAAAAAACTACTGAATATATTTCGCTGAATTTTTTTTTATATATTTTATGGAACAATTTGAATATTACCTAAAATTTTCGAAGCAATTTGTGAAATTTAAATCCGCTTAAAAAATGTTTGAAAAATTTGGTCCCATTGGGTTCAATGTATTTCATTTTTTCAACCCGGGTTCAATCCAAAACTAAATGGGTGATATTATTTATTTATATTCCCATAGGTCCTACAGACCGTCTGAACAACAGACTAAAATTTCATTTTGATTAAGTCATTTTTATGGCAGTTATCGTGCTAACGGACAGACAGACAGACAGACAGAATGAACAAAGTCATAAACACTTTTCAACTTTTTTTGTAAAGTGTTTAAAAAGTACCAATACAAAAACGATTCAATTGACACGAACCCACAGCATCTGAAATAGGAAACAGAAATGGCCACAGAGCCAGTCAGCACGCTTTCCGAAGATCCTAGTTAATATATGTAAACTTATCGGAGAGACTGATCAGAAAAAGTACAGATACCAAAACGATTCAAACCTGCAGCAACTAGACTTGAAAGCAGACAGCATGAACCACTGAGCCAGCCAGCACACCTACCGGCGGTCCCAATTAATATATTTAAATATAACGGAGAGAATGATAACATAAAACACATCCGCCAAAACAACTCAATGGGCTCGAACAAGCAGCCTCTAGAATTTGAAAAAGACAACAAAATCCCCGAATCCACTAGTTTAAATGGTGAAGATCCTAATTAATGTATTTAAATGAGAAAGTGATAAGTAAAAGTATATATACAAAAGTGGGTCAACACGCTTTACTTAATGCGAGTGGATAGCCCACAACCTCTGGAATTGGAAGTGGAAGTGGTGATATGACCACAAAACCATCCAGCATCCACCGAAGATCCAAAATTGATATATTTTGCCTTAACGGAGAGACTGGTCAGAAACATACAGAAACCAAACCGATGCAATAGCCTCGAACCCACAGTCTCTGGAATTGGAAAGAACATTATGACCACTGAGCCTTCCAGGTCACATACATGCGATCCTAATTAATATATTCAAATTTAACGGACAGACTCATCAGAAAATGTACAGATACTAAAACGATTCAATGGAATCGAACCCGCAGCGTTTAGAATAGAAAACAAACAATATGTACAATGTGCCAGCCAGTGAACCTGCCGAAACTCCTAATTAATATATTTAAACTTAACGGATCAGACTTGCACCCACAGACTTTTGAATTGGAGGAAATCAAAATTACCAATGAGGCAGCCAGTTTGCATACCAAAGATCGAACCGAAAATACAAATTTGCATACAGAAGATCCGACTATGGCACAGACACCATACCGATCATCCATTCCATAACGATAACATAATTTGAAGTATAAATGCAATATGTTATTAAATTTACTTATTTTCAATATGATATTTTGGAGGGAATTCTATATCTTCTGCTCATTTTACTATACTTTTTTTAATTATTTGTGATATTTTGATAAATTTATTTGAAATATATATAATATCTCGAGAACGGTTCATTGTAGCGTTCTAAAGTTTATGGTAATCGTTTTCTAATGAATAATTACATAATAAATGATTGTTTATATAACCTTATTACAGGTTTTGATTTTCTGATGATTTTATCAATATTTCATTCTAAAATTAGGGGATCTTCAAAACATTAAATTGCGTTGAGAAACAATAGGCTTACAGTATTGACTGATTGTAATGTGTGCAGACTCACTGACACACACACACATACATATACTCCACAAACATCACTGCGAAAACATCCGATTCGTGTTCAATGATGATTGAAACGTGTTCTCCCGTCTAAAACTTAGAGACACCGTTGCAATACTTTTCTCATACATTATACTATGTATATAAGGAAAGCAAAAATGTCAAGATAAGTGAGACATCAGTCTTTACAACAAAGGTAGAGAAACTTCTAACAAGAGTTTAAAACTAGTAAATACACTACCCGACACAGAAAATGTAACACCATGAAAGAGCGAATACAGTGGGACGATAGCACATATAAATAAGTGAGGTTAATTTCAGAAGGATAATGAAATACAGTAATAGCAGACAGGGTGATCAATAGGCAGTAGGGCCACATCTTGAGGCGATACAAGCAGCAACCCTTCAAGGAACACATGCAATGAGCGTGCGAATGGTTTGCTGAGGGATGGATGGCCGTATGCCTTCAACCATCCTCCACAGGTCGTCCTCTGTTTGAGGCGGGGGCAGGGCAATGAAACGAAGACCAATAATGTCCCATGCATGCTGGATGGGTAATAGATCTGGAGATATCGAAGGCCAAGGAAGCACCTGGATACTTTGAAAGGCTTGTCTGCTGATGGAGTTGCCGTGTGCAGTTGCGCGTTATCGTGCTGGGAAACAGCATTTTGCAACCGCTGAAAGTAGGGTAGTGCAATCGGCCGCAGCACCTCATCCACATATTGCCGTGCGTGCCGTAATTGTGCCTCTGATACGAATCAGAGCTGACCGGCTATCTAAGCCGATGGCACCCCAAACCATGGTGCCGCGTTGGCGAACAGTATGACATTCAACAGTCACAGCAGGATTGTATCTGTTTCCACGTCGCCTCCAGACTCTCACACGACGACTGTCATTCGACAAACAAGACCAAGACTCGTCGCTGAACACTACCCTGTCTCATTCAGACATCTAAGAGGCTCGGACCAGATAACATTGCGATCTCTCACGTCGGTGTCTTGTCGTCAATGTCAGTCTTCGTAAAGGACGGTTTGAGTGCAAGCCGCTTTCGGAAAATCGTCGAGAAACGGTTCTTGCTGATACTGGAACATCCAATGTACCCTTCAAATTATGCAGAATGTTAACAGTTGTCGTTTGTGGGGCCGCCACTGCATGTCTTCGAATGCATCGATCAGCGCGTGATGACGTACGTCTGGATGGATATGCACCAATGCGATAATTCACATGCCCTTCTTCAAACCATTTTCTCCAAATCCTTTGCACTGTGGACGCATCTACGCGTGTTTCAGCGGAGATGCGCCAGTACGACCACCCAGCCGTACGTAGGCCTAAAATTAATCCTCTCGCACGATCGTTCAAATGTTGAAACGAACTTTGTCGTCCCCCAGGCATCTCTTCAGCAATACGTGTCTTCGGAAATGAAAAACAACTCGGAACACGGGTTTCCGTAGGCGGCAGACAGTAATAACTGTTGGCTCATATGCCGTTTTCATCCCTTTTATCCCGTGCTCTAATCACGTGACCTGCCTGCATTTTAGATTATTTGCTATTTGCATACATCAGCCATCTTCGTTTGTCTCACAATTTGCATAATTATACGGCCAAAGATTCATGGTGTTGCATTTTTTATAGTCGGGTAGTGTATATTTAATCAACCGTCTATGCTGTTACTAACGAAGTGTTTTTATTTACAGACGTTTAAATGGGAGTTGAGATATCAAATGCAGAATTGTGCGACAAATCTGTTAGCACCATTTCTGGTGCACATTTAGCGTAGATATATTTACGGCATTTAGCACGTACTCTTCAGGAAATTGTTGGCGCCGTGTGTGTAAATCTGCCGTTGGACAGCCCTGAAACTAAAAACACAATTTTACAGTTCAAGCAGATAGACACCATCAATCAATCTATCAATTCCGAATGAGAGCATCCCTCTATTCGATGCTCAGAATGAATTGTTGTGGACTATTTGATACTCACAGAAGCATCTAATTGCAGAGACAACTTCCTTTCCAAGAATGCAGCTGTTCTTTAATAAGAATCCGTGGTTTAAACACGAGGAAGCTCTGTTGAGCAGTAGGAAAACTGCGGACCACATTGCCCATGTCTGCGCTGAAGACAATAGGAACTGTTAATGACTGGGTTAATTGCTCATCCCATTATATGTACGTGACTGGAAAAAGTGGTGGTCTTTACAAACCGTTAAGTTAGATGCGTTACTAATGGAGGACCTTCAAACTAAAGAAGATATCAATGATATCGAATATTTGCTTCTGGTCTCAGAAACTGTTTATCGCATCTTCTAAATATAAAATTTAAATCATGATTTTCATTTGTGTGTACTTTATGTAATTGCACAATTTTTGTTCATTTATTTTAAGCTATTAAACCCGTTATATGACTGGGTCGAAAGTCCAGACCGTCCGATTCGTCCTTAGACACGAGCAGCAATTTGGATGACCGGGTTATATGACTGGGTGAATAAACTTATGTTACAGATTCCCTTCCATCTTGCAACTATTGCGTCTATATTGAAACTATTGCAATTGCTTCTTGCAACTATTACGTCCGGATATAATATCCCCGGACATACGTGCCAGGTCATTATTATTCATTATACAAGTACGAGCCTCTAACAAAAGATAACTACTATAGTACCCCGATAAAGTAGGCAATTAATTTATGGGCTCCTAACAAAATGTACCTGTCTCACGAATGGTGAAACTCACTATATTTTGAATCAAAAATATTAAGTTAATAATTCCCATGCTTTTATATCCCATGCTAAGAAAAAGAAAACCCAACCCATATTGTTAAAAAGACAACCCCCTCATTTTCTGTTAGAAAATGAGTAACCAACAAATTCGGACTCCAGCTAGGTTGCCACATTTGGCTAGTTATCCAGGTCCACTACAGTACTACAGCCAGTCCGGCTGTACACGATGCACAAACTGACAGGTATTAATCAATTAAATTCAATTTTCTGAAATATTTGTTTAATGTCAATTTGGCAACATTTCCCAAAAGGCACCAAGCTGGCGATACTGTGCCAGCTTGGTAGCACTATAAGTTTTATATCAATAAGTGTGTCACTAAGTGTGGTAAACAGACATAGGAATAACGATTTCTTATATTGTATATCATATCGATACGTGTGCCTTATGTGTCTTATATACATAAAATGCTTATCCTATCTTCCAAATATAATATTACAAGTAAGATGGTCGTTTATCTGTTTTTCGTGCGTTTGTAAAATTTTTGTTCGATTATTTCGAAGTTTAATATAATAATCCCATGCAATATTCCAAAAG
Source organism: Amaurobius ferox (assembly GCA_951213105.1). Classification (NCBI taxonomy): domain Eukaryota; kingdom Metazoa; phylum Arthropoda; class Arachnida; order Araneae; family Amaurobiidae; genus Amaurobius; species Amaurobius ferox. The sequence continues at coordinate 76,648,171 of OX578140.1, forward strand.
CCATACTTCGAATTTCCAGCCGTGGAGTTACAGAGAATTTGAACCACTTGAAACTTCTAATTTAAATAATTATACCGATAATTAATGATACCGATTTACCTTGTTTAGAAAGGGCAAATTCTAATGTAAATAATATCTGGTTGGGGTTTCTCTGGCGGAAGAACAGAACTTTACGAAAAATTTAAACACTTTCGACGATTATATCTCCGAACCTAATTGATAAAAATATAAACAATTTTTCTTGTTTTGTCGAAAACGGAATCCAGATTATGAATATATAAAAATAATTTCCATATTTTAATACTTTGGGCATTTTTTTTTTAAAACTTCAAAAAGTAGGGCTTCGATCCGATAATTTTTTTTCTAATATTCACTCGAAATATGTAGTAAACTATAAACGATAGATATAAATAATAAACGACAAAAATGTGTACGAGAAAATTTAGTACTAAAATATATATTTATTATTAAAAAAGCTCTTATAGTTTTGGAGTGATCGTCTTGACAATTTGAAGAACATTGAAAATTTTCCATTTTCAAGTTTGCAATGCTTATATCTCAAAAACTGAAAGGGTTAGTTTTAAACAATAAGCAAGAATTTATAGCTCTTTGAAAACCCTATAAGGCTATATAATTGGATTTTGGATCGAGTTCTATTTTCCAGAAAAAACTTTAAAAAGTATCTGTTCGAACGAGATTTTTTTTCATTTTTTATATTTTCACTCGAAATATATTCGAAACTATAAAAGATAGATAAAAATAGTAACAGACAAAAATATGTTTGAGTAAATTTAACTTAAATCCATATTTATTTTTATCAAATTATATATGAAATTTATTCAAATTATTTATCAAATTTATTTTTATCAAATTATTTTATTATTAAATTTATATTTATTTTTTTTAAAAAGCCATTATAGTTTTCGAGTAATCGTCTTGTCAAGTTGAAGAAGTATGAAAATTTTACGTTTTTCTAATTTGTAATGCTTATATCTTAAAAACTAAAAGTAATAGCTATAAACAATAAACAAGACTTTGTAGCTCATTGAAAGCCCTATAAGTGTATATAATCAAATTTTGAATAGAGTTTTTTTTGTTTGTTTTTACTTTCCTTATATACATAATGTATAAGGAAAGAATTGTGACGGGGTAGAAAATTCAAATTCGAGTTTTCGACTGGCGAGCACGTTTCGAGCATCCCTGATCACGAATCAAACATTTTTGAAGTGATGTGTGTGTGTGTGTATGTGTGAAAGTGTGTGTGTGTGTGTGTGTGTGTGTGTGTCAGTGCGTCTGTGGAGACGATAACTGACGAACGAATGGACCGATTCGAACAAAATTTGGTACAAAAATCGCAATCCGTAAACACTGGAAGTCTAATGTTTTTATATGCAATCGAATGTTCAGGAACCCCTAAATTTTCGAATGCAATTTGAAAAATTCGTCAAAAAATCAAAACCGCTAATAAAGTTACGCATATAGACATTTCTTATGTAATTTTTCATTAGAAAACGATTGACATAAATTTTAGAACGCTAACATGAACCGTTCTCGAGATATTGTACATTTTTCAAAAAAATATCAAAAAGTCATATAAAATAAAAAAAAAATATTTCCTATTGAGAAACATGTTCACTTTTCATATGTAATAGCATGCGATAAATTGGGTGACATCATTTTCGTGGATCTAGCTCGTTCCATTCATGAAAAAAGATACTTTAAGTAATACTTTTGTATTTGAACGCCAATATTCATTTATCTGCTGTAAGAATAACTTATTTCTTCGTTCATAACGCTTGGCGAGATTTTGGCGACGAATTTGGCGGAATGCCGCCAACTTGGCGATTTTTTGAAATGTTGCTAAATTAACGAAAATCTCGCCAAATGGATAAAAATGACACTAAATCTATGAAAATGACGACTAATTGTCGAAAATTCAATATCTTGGAAAGAATATCAGTATCTACTATAAGAAAAACCTATTTTTTTACTGTAAAAGTAGTAAATTCATTACATTATATAAGAAAAGTCATGTGTTGCCCACATCAGATTTTTTTTAAAGTGTTGATGATTTGATGTTGATTCCATATAATTGTACTAATTCATTTTGCCTAAGTAAGATGGAAGAAGAAAATTTTCTGATTTGTTATATTGAATGAAATAAAAAAAAAGACCTGGATATTCGAGCATTGTTAATAAATGTCATTGTTTCTGAATATAACGCATAATTGATTTAGAAAATAAAAGATTTAGGCTAATGATCACCAATAATTTTTATAAATTCAGCAGCAAGTTTATATATAATAAGAATGTTTAATATATATTGAGCTTGGATTGTAGAAGCAAATGCTTGTATAAAAATTACTTGTATAAAAATTGCTTGTATAAAAATTACCACGCCAACAAATTCCATGCATATTATATTACATAATATTCAGAGGGCCCATGGGAAGAGTCACGGTTTCCTTCATGGAAGCCACTAGTTGGCATGTGCACCAGTTGAGCCTAGGTCTGTCTAATCATACTTTAGGTGATGGAATTAGCAAGAGTTTATATGAGACATTAGTGACTACAAAAAGGGCTCCTATTTGTACATGCAATCTTTACTATACGTGGATCTCAGCAAGCGCCAGAAAATTTGGGGAAAGCAAGTTTGGGGGAATGGCGAGGGTGGTGAGTCCTCTAGTATTGCATTTATAAGTAGGCAATGCATCACATTTACATATAATGCTAATATCATTACATGTAAAAGATGCATTGTGTTTTGCAAAGCAAAATATACTTTTATAACATGAAAAAATTGCCAAATTCTAATATATTTATATCTCGATATTATTGAAGCGTCAATACATATTTCATTTTTATTATTACTTTCCCTGCAATGCATGGTAATGTATAAGTATTGGAATCGCGTCGAAAACTCCAGTTTTCGACACGAGAACTCTAGAATACGAAAGAAACTATTTTTAGCGTGACGTGTGTGTGTTATGTATGCGTGTCTGTCTGTGCAATATATGCATCCTCTCTAACTGAAAATCTAATTGGCCGACTTACATAATATTTGGTAAGCAAGTCTTTTGTTGGTGACCCTGGTGCTGATTAGATTTTGGTACGATTCGGGATAAAAGAACCTGCCTTTTTCGTGAGTGAGTGAAGAAATTTCATCATGAGTGAAGTAATTTCATACAATAGTATTTTAAATTATTTGTCATTGATTTTAAAGTATTAAATAACCACGAGTGAATTAATTTCAAGCATTAGTATTTTAAATTAATTGTTTTTTAAATTAATTGTGGTTTTTATATTGAGTTTCCTGAATAGTTTTAAACGTAGAGTAGAATATTTTTAAAGATTTACATGTTAATAAAAATGTATATCTTTGTATGTAATTTTTTATGGTTTTGTAAGTGTCATGAAGAAAATGGTGTAGGGAATATCGGCTACCGGGAGCGTTTGCCATGGCGAAAAAAAGCTTTAACCGGAGTTTCAGTTTTCAAAATCGATCCAATAGAACACACGATTTTGAGCGTCACCGGCGACAATAACGCAGCCCCTGGAATGGAGTGGAACAGAAGGCAAAGAAATTTAACTTCAAAATTTCACTCAGACATACATATTTTAGTATAAACCTGAAACATTGCTGCTAATTTCCGATTTTGCCGAACTTTTTTACATCATTTTTAGACGAACGTTCTACTCTTACCCTAGGGTGAGTCGGGTGGTCTGGGTTTTCGACATTCGACATCACCTTTAGAAACAAGTTCACATTTTACTGTACATTTTGCTGAAAATGGATTATTTTGTAGTCACAGAACGCATTGTTATGAAATAGAAAATCAGCGCACAATTACGTTGTAATGCAATTCTGAAAGGATTTCGAGTTTTTAAGATCAAACACCTACATTAATTTTCCTGTATCGCCGGTTAGATCAACGCCAATTAGAATCCTTTGAAAGGCCCCCGACTAAGGCTCCTATATACTATATTTAGGAGCCCTAGTCCCGACAGGAGAAAATGACGTCATACCAAGCAGCGAATCGTCACTCTGCTACTTCAAATTAAAACCTCTCTTTAACTTTTATATACCTACGTTCTTTGCATTATAATTAAATCTCAATTAATAAAATATTTCGGAGGCCATATCTTTATGCATGGATTTTTTCTTTTCAAATTAAAATGCTCAACAGCAATTTTTTAAATAATTCAATTTATAAAATAGAAGCAGTAGAAAAGTTGTATATAGAGCAAAAATAATTCACGTGTTTTTAAGTTTTAACAATGCTTAAGAATGGCAATATTACATTTCATAGACAGTGGTTCATTTTAAAAAAGACAAAATTTTATTTCACATAAATGACTAAAAGGCATTTGTTTTATATCTAAAAATATGATATGCACATTTATTAATTGGGCAACAAATCTTCTTAAATAACTTCCAAGACTTATTAGTATCGAAAAAAATTAGATTCTTCTAAAATTCTATTTCTAAACATTAATTAAATACTTTCGCTTACTATGTGAACTAAATTTATTAGCGGACACTAACCCCTTTTCTAATTGTCTAGTTAGATTAGCATGAAAGCGAAATATAATTTAGTACTTCTAAAAAATTTTACTTGTTGCTATCAAGAAAGAAGTCAAATGTAAATATATTATTTAATGCTAAAATCGTTGTACCATGGATCTTGCAAACTACACGATTATTTCGCTGTGAAAGAAGCACAGTCATCACATTATGTAGGGAAAATCATTTGCTGCCCACATCAAATTTTGGCTTTCTCATACTAAGTAATATAGTACAGAGAGAAAGTATTGCTTTCGCGAAAATTTTTGAATTTAAGATTTTGTTGTTAATATATATTTTTTAGGACCTCCTAGCAACGCTTTGACTATTTTTGAAGTGATGTCTATCTATCTGTAGTAGATTTCTTGTGCAGACGATAGCGGCAATAAATATTAATGGATTTTTACTAAACTTTATATCCGGCATTGTTAACAAAAAATCTAAAACTAGATAAAATGCTTTCAAATTCGAGCAAAAACTTCTAATTGTATTCGAAATTTTATAGTTTTTACTTTCCTTATATACATAATGTATAAGGAAAGTATTGTGACGGGATCGAAAATTCGAATTCGAGTTTTCGACGGGAGAGCACGTTTCAAGCATCCCTGATCACGAATCAAACATTTTTGAGGTGATGTCTGTGTTTGTGTGTGTGTGTGTGTGTGTGTGTGTGTGTGTGTGTCAGTGAGTCTGTGGAGACGATATCTCACGAACAAATAGAGCGATTCGAATGAAATTGTGTACAAAAATCACAATCCGTGAATACTGGAAGCCTATTGTTTTTAAACGTAATCGAATGTTCTGAACTCCCTTCAAGTTTCGAGTGAAATTTTGAAAAAATCATCAAAAATCAAAACCTTTAATAAAGTTACGCAAATAGACATTTCTTATGTAATTTTTCTTTAGAAAACGATTGGCATAAACTTTAGAACGCTAGCACAAACCGTTCTCGAGATATTGCACATTTTTCAAATAAATTTATCAAAAAATCCCATAAATTAAAACAAAGAATTAACTGTTGAGAAACATGTTCACTTTACATATGTAATATCATACGATAAATTGGGTGACATCATTCTCGTGGATCTAACTCGTTTCATTCATGAGAAAAGGTACTTTGAGTAATACTTTTGTATTTGAACGCCAATAGTCATTTATCTGTTATAAGAATAACTTATTCATCCGTCCATAACACTAAACACTCCGTCCAAATTACACTAAATCAATGAATATGACGACTAATTGAAGAAAATTCAATATCTTGGAAAGAATATAAGTATCTACTATAAGAAAAACCTATTTCTTTTATTGTAAAAGTAGCAAATTTATTGCATTATATAAGGAAAGTCATGTGTTGCCCACATCAGATTTTTTTCATTATAGTAAAAAAAGTTGAGTTTTTATTTTACAAAAGGTTATTTCATTAAAAACCTTTACAGACAGTAGCCACTGCCGAATGTTTAAGACGATTTGAAACTTCTTTCCCAATAACATAGATTAATCGTTAAAGTGTCTGAGCATTTAGTAAGTACTGGCAGAATATCTCTTAAATATCAATAAGCCAGTGTCAACAGTATCACAAAAACAGCAGAATACGAATACTCAGTTCACATCTTTACTGTCACTGTATATGATTATCTTACGTGTTTCTGCTTTTTCTATCCCTCCATAGGTTCCTCTGTTGGCCAGACAGCTAAATCTTTGCACACTGATAGTATGGACTATGGTACAGAACCTAACGGAGCCAGATTTATACTTTCCCTGCAATACATGGTAATGTATAGGGAAAGTATTGGAATCATGTCGAAAATCGCAACTCGAGTTTTCGACGGATCTACACGTTTCGAGACCTCTAGAATACAAAAAAAACTATTTTTAGCGAGACGTCTGTGTGTGTGTATGTGTGTCTGTCTGTCTATGTGTCTGTCTGTGTGTCTGTCTGTGCAGATTTTTTATCCATTCTAACTAAAAAAGTAATTGACCGAATTTCATAAAATTTGGTAGGTAAGTCACTTGTGGGCGAATCTGGTGCTGATTAGTTTTGGGTACGATTCGGGATAAAAGAACCCGCCTTTTTTGCGAAATGGCCCGCAAAAGTTTGTATCCACTCTAACTGAAAAAGTAATATACCGAATTTCACAATATTCGGTAGATGAGTCACTTGTGGGTTACGCTGGTGCTGATTAGATTTTGGTACGATTCGAAAAATACTAACCTGCCTTTTTTTGCAAAATGGTCCACAAAAATCGTCAAAATCTAAACTAAAGAACTAGGTATACTCAAATATATCCATTAAATGCTCGTTTAATACGTTATTTTTAACGACAAAAATAATAAGACCAACCCCATTGCACTAGGACTAGCCGTTCTCGAGATATTTTAGTTTTCCGTATTTTCTCTATGCCACTTTTGAAAATAAGTCCGGTTATCGAATGAGAACGAAATTGAATTAAAAGTGAAATAAATTTAATTAAAATAAAGAGAACGCTAATATAAGTCTGCAGGGAAAGTCATGCACTGCCCACATCAAATTTTTCATTTATCCCCGCCGGGGGGTAAATGTTACGCATACTTCAATTATAAAACTGGATCTCAAAAGTAAGATGAAATAAATTACGTACAGCTCAAACTGCTTGTCGTCCCAGGTTGCCGAAAATATAGTCAAAATTGCAGAAATTACGATAAATTAACGAAAATGATGTACAATGAATTAATTGATTATTTAAGTATTTTAATACTCGTATATGGACTATATTGCTTATTGCTGATGATATCAAGATTGATTGATAATTGATAATTTAGATTTGGCCGAAATATAAATTAATTGGGTACTAATACTTTTACATGTTGTCATCCGGAAAGAAGCCAAATGTACAATTCAATTAAAAACATTGTGTCATTGCTGTTAAACCAATGTTAAAAATGTTAAATTGCTGCACCAATGTTAAAAATGTTAAATATGTTCAATGTTAAAAACACCATTTAATTTTCCCTGCAATACATGGTAATGTATAGGGAAAGTATTGCAATCATGACGAAAATCACAACTTGAGTTTTCGACGGATCTACACGTTTTGGGACCTCTAGAATACGAAAAAAACTATTTTCAGCATGACGTCTGTGTATGTGTCTGTCTGTCTGTGTGTATGTCTGGGCAATGTATGTATTCACTCTAACTCAAAAACTAATGGATAGAATTTCATAAAATTTGGAAGATAAGTCACTTGAGTGTGACCCTGATGCTGATTAGTTTTTGGTAGGATTCTGAAAAAAAAGAACCCGTCTTTTTTGCGAAATGGACGGCAAAAATATCATATATCCACTCTAGTTGAAATACTAATTGACCAAATTTCACAAAATTTGGTTGATAAGTTACTTGTGAAATACTCTGATGCTGATTAGATTTTGGTACGATTTGGAAGAGCCTTTTTTTACGAAATGGCCCGCAAAAATCTAAAAAAAGGACTACGCATGCTCAAATGTATCAATTAAATTCTTGTTTTATGTGTAATTTTTGACGAGGAAAATCTAAGACCAACAATACAACTCCATTACTCTAGGACTAACCGTTTTCGAGATATTTGAGATTTTTTGCATTTTTGTCATGTTGCTTTTGGGAACATGTCCAATTAACAAATAAAAACAAAAATTGAATTAAAAATGCAAATTTAGTGTTATTTTGTGCAATTAAACTCAATTTATTGAATTATTAATGAAATAAAGAAAAACTGAATTTAAGAGTGCAGGGAAAGTCATGTGCCGCCCACATCAGATTTTTTCACTGTGAAAGAAGTAAATTAATTGCATTATATAAGGAAAGTCATGTACTACCCACCTCAGATGTATTAAAACTGTACTATATATAATTTAAAAAAAAAAGCAAAATTTTTTAAGGTGGCATCAGATGTGTCACGCCGGTTAAATAAAATCACATGCCAAATGTGATATTTGATTACCTTTTGCATTCATAGAGTAAATCCAAACTATCATTCTCCAGTATTGAATTACCATAAATCCAAGAATTATCCTGTTTCTTCATTGGAAATATTGTTATGAAAATATTAAAATTTAACTAATTCGAGTCTTAATTATTTAAATTACTAAAAATTACGTATGATTCTAGCTTCTTTTATTACAAGCTTTTATTTAACTTATTGTCGTGTTTGTCGGTATGATTCAAATATTTGAGGCCCTAACTAATCAAGTTCCATTAATCATAGTAACATGAAACTTGGTATATCGTTGTCTTTTATGGTACATTTTAGTGGTTTGGATTTTGAATATTATTAGGCTTCATATATAGGGTCATTCGTCCTAGGTCAAAAAAGGAATGTACTCGTTTTTCAGGAATAACACAGAAAACAGAACAACTAGAAAATTCAATTTGATATGTCATTGTTTTTAATGGTATTCATTTAATGGTATTCATTGAACTTCGAAATCTTATCGGGGTAGTCTAACTTGGGTCGCCATAGGACGACTGACTGCACATGTTTTTCTGGTATAACACAGGAACCAGAGCAGATAGAAAGTCCAAATTTGATATGCCATTGGCTTTTTTGTGGTATATTTCATTTAATTAACTGAATTTGAAATTTTTTCGGAATAGCCCATCCTGGAAACGTCATAGGACTGTATTCGTTTTTTGGGAATAACTCAAGAACTAGAAGAGCTAGAAAATCCAAAATTTATATATCATTATTTTTTGTTAAATACTTTTAATTCATTGGATTTGCATCTTTTCAGACTACCCCGATCTCGGTTCGTTATTGGATTGTACTCGTTTATCGGGAATAACTCAAGAACCAGAACAACTTGAAAATTCAAATTTGATTTGTCATTGTTTTTAATGGTATATTTTAATTCATTGAACTTCTAATCTTATCGGGCTGGCATATCCTGGGCTCGCCGTAGGACTGCACTGCAATAACTAGGGCTGTAATAATAGGACTGCAATAACTAGAGAACCAAAGCAACTAGATAGTCGAAATTTAGTATGTTGTTGTCTGTTATGATATGTTTTAGTTGTTTTGATTTTGAAATTGGGTTAATCCGTCCTGATCCCGCCATAGGAATGTACTCGTTTTTCAGTAATAACTTGAAATTCCGAGTAGCTATACATAGCTCATATTTGGTATATCGGTATCTTTTGAGGTATATATTATTTTTTTTTAATTTTATGCCTTACCGGTCCAGCTTATTCTGGGCTTGCTGTATGAATATACTTATTATTGAAGTATAACTCTAGAAACGGAGCAACTAGAAAGTCCACGTGAGTCATACATTTAAGTTCCGTGCAAATAATAGAAGAAAGTATTTTAAGATAGCGCGTCTATAGACACACACACATACACAACACACACACACACACACACATCTTCTTTTATTATATAAGACATGATTTAAGAAATGTAAATTTCATTAAAATAAATCACTGAGAATTTCATTTCTGCTCTTTTCTTTATTTTTTCTTTAGTATATTCATTTAGTAAGTTTTCTTAGAAACCTGATTTATGCGATCTCTGTGCATGTATAAGAAAACCTACAAATAGAACATTCATTATATTAATTTTACAATTTTATTTTTGTATTACCACTTATGCAATACTAATCCACGTTAATCAGTTACTTTCAAATGTTTATTCGAATATTATGAGTTTTGTAATACAAGTGAGTTAAAAATGTACTAAATGTTTCGTAGACGTGTTCACAATTTTTAGAAATATTCCACGGAGAAAAAAAAAATAGTTTAGTAATCGTTGCCCTAACAATATCAATGTTTGATGAATATATTCGTATTCCACCAATAGAATGATCAGCCTGTCATAAAACGGGGTAAAGTTGAAAAAGATTCCTTCTAATCCATCCGCCTACAGCATTTGTTCTCCTAAGAACAAGAGACACATGCCAGTCAAACACCTACCTCTGCGATTAAATAATAGTGTTCCTTGTATCCTCTAGTCTAACATAGCGCAATTAATTTAGGTCCTCCTAGACTCTAACTAAACGTAACTAACTCACGAATAGAGATACTTTAAATAAACTATATTTTGAATTATAGTTGGGTAAAGAAAATGAAATTACTAATTTTCTCAAAATGACAGGGATTGTCAGAAAAATTAAATTTAATTAATAGTTTAGGTTCTCTGAGTTATTGAATTTTCGACAATTTGGCAACATTTTCTTCGATTGGGCGATGTTTGTCAATTTTTTGTGACATTTTCTAAATGTCGGTAAGTTTGTCGCCGAGCGGGACAGACGAATTTGATAGACAGACACTATTGAAACTATACAATCCTTTAATTGGTTTGAATTCCAATTCATTCCTAAAATTTCAAATCAAAATTCTACTTATGTTCTGATTTTAAATTTTATCAATTTAGCGCCATTTTCGTTATTTTAGCGTCGTTTTCATCAATTTGGCCCCAGTCTAAAACGTAACCAAATTGGTAGCCAAGGGCGCAATTTTTCGTCGTGTTCCAGATTTACAAAAAGATAGATAGATAGACAGATAGGCCTAGGGCATTATAAAATTAATTGCAACTGATTACCTTAAAAATGACAGTTACTTGTGCTTTTCTTCATAGTTTGAATTGTATTTCTATGGCTGAGAATTTCAGATTATGTGTTTGAGTAAGTGAATTTAAGTGCAATGTAATCATTAAACACACAAACGTAATAACTATAGTACTTTTATTGCAGTACCTAAAACAAAGAAAACAAAAATGAATCGCAATTAATGCAGCATTGGGACATTATACAGACGAACAGAATAACTTAAAACTTAGGTTTATTGACAATAATGATGTTTTATTATACAATGCAGAGAAAGAGCGAAATGTTAAATGGGTATTAGATTGCATCCTTTTGTACAAATAAGAACTTTAAAAGACCCACTTGTACTCAGCTTTGGCTAGACTGAAATGGTTGTGCCGCATTGATCGTAAAAATGAATTTGTTACAGATTAACAAATATTTTCATTTCATATGAAATGGGCTATGAAAAAAAATTAAGTCGAAACAAAGGAATACATTTTTGCATCTAAATAAATTTGGCAAGTTTGTTAGTTGGCACACACAGGCATTAAAATGTTATCAATTCTAAGTTTGAAATTAGTAATATTTAATTTTGACTCTTGGCATTTTATTTTAAATTAAACCAATGCATTATACATATATTACAATAGAAACATCTTGTTTCAAATTAGAATTTTTTTTTTAGATATTTTAAATTTTATACACATATGTACAGACATCTATACAGAAGTGCAAAGATGATATTTTTGTAAGCAAAACCACTCGGAATCTCATAATTTAAAATTGAATATGCTTTACTAAATTTAAAAGTTCGATTCAAATTATTGCAAATTAGGAAAATAAAAATAACGTACAAAGGTATTCTCAATTGGCACAACATCAGAAAGGAACTTAAAGAGTTTTAATTTGAAAAAGTTGAAGACTTTCCAACTATCTTAGATATATGATATAGCTTAAAGTTACTAAATCAATATCAATACACTCCGTTTTCATATGTCAAGTTTAATACTCATCTGAGCATAATAAAATATTAATTCAATAGCACGAATAAAAGAAACAAAAATAACAAATATATTTGACAAATGAGAAACCAGTGAGTTATTGACCTCGATACTTTTATAAAATCCGTTAAGTTGAAACAGATCTACGTTGGCACATATTACATCTGAGTCATTCACATTTGAAGAATGTCACAGCTGAATGAGGATAAACACCATTAAAGCTACGTAGCATCTGCAATTTTATCTTTGTGTAAGCTATCACTATGGATACTTCGAGATTGTCTGGAAAGGAACACTTTATTGCATCCATTTTTTGAACACTGTATCAATGCTTGAGTGTGGCACTTTTCATAATGTTCTCGAAGCACCACTGCTTCGTGGAACTTTTTTTCGCACAGGGTGCAAGCAAACCTACCGTCTGTGTCAGGAACCAAGTCTTCTTCAAGTTTCACAGAAGGTGAAACCATTTTTGGCGATCCACGCAGTGAAGGACCTGGAGATGAAGGATTGCTAATTGAACTCACAGAACTATTCCTACCACTGTTTTCTTCGTTGCGGTGATGATACCTGACATTGTTTTCATTTTTATAGTTCGCAACTGTTGTGATAGGGGGAAGGAACGCAGGATGAAACCCAGGTATCGAACCTGGAAGGTGGGCAAAAGGAGGCCTTCCTATAAAAGGACTTCCTGCACCATCGGTTGACAACCGACTGTGATAGATATCAGCGAAGCTCATAGAAAGAGAATTAGGATCATAAAACGGAGAAAAAATGTCCCCTCTGTAGGCATCAGCGTGGAAAGGATAAATCGCACCACCTTTGTCAAAATATCCACTAGAGGATTTATCTGATGACGTTGACAGCAGTTTCCGATGTAAGTTAAGATTTGCACTGTGGCGATCCCTGCTTCGTTTTGATGGAAATGCTGCATTGCAACCCTCCACCGTACATTTGTGCATCAGTTTTAGATGAACATTTTGATAATGGGTTTTGACTCCAAAATGGTTTTGAAAGATTTTTCCACACGCTGTGCACCTACGAGGATTTTCTTTGTCCACTGGTATTTCAACTGAACCGACCATAGAAGCATCTCGATATACAGGAGGTAAAGGCATCTGTTGATCAGACATTGAGTTTTCGGTATCACTGTTATTTAAATTACAATTTGGAGTCAATGGTGGTGGTGGTGGGTGACCTCCTGTACTGCTAATTAAGGCTGAATATCTTTCCACTGCCGGAGATTCAACTCGATGAGGGGCAGTTGTGGTAGTCACAGATGCCAGTCCAAGTCCAGGAGCATGATAAGAAACTCCACTTGAAACACTCGAAGCATGATTGATAAAACTTGCACGGTTGTTTAAATTCATTATGCTTGTGAAAGCTCCAAGAGAAAGAGATTCTAAATGCCTCAGTGGATTTTCAGATATATCTTCATTATCTTTAATGTGATTTCCAGCCATCTCTTGCCGTATCCGATCAAGATCGGACATAGAAAAACCATTACACTTTTCCGTACTAGAACTATTTAAGTATTCAGAACTTTTTCTGTCATTGAAAGTGTTAGCAGCATTAACAGCTGATAACGGTGTTGATAATTTATTAAGAATTTTATTAGTGTTTTCTTTTCTTTCTTTTTCGATATCCGAATTATTGTCATCAATATCATCTAGGTCGTTCAAAGAGTCTGAACCATCAGATGACAGAAAATCAGATTTTGAATCTAATAAACCATTTTCATCATTATCCTGGTCGATATAGGTATCACTGGATGAGTCGTCCGTCGATACAAATTGCAGATCCTCATCACTTGCAGTAGTACACTTGGTAGGATTCATACTTTTACGTTTGCGCACACCTTTTGTGGATAACGGAAGACGATCTTTATCTACTACTAAAGATTCGGGAGCAGATGGTTCTGGTTTAACTACAAGTTGTTTTTCAGAGTCATTGTTTTCAGTTTTTAGATCACCATTTGTTTCTATGTTTTCTGGCTCTTTTTTTATAACAGAAATAATTGCTAAAGATTTTTCAGCTTCTAAAACAGGAACTTCTTTAGAGGAATCAATGTTATTTTCTACAACACGACGATCTTCTTTCATACTTAAATCCATACCTTCCTCACAGCTGTTGTCGACAGGATCGTGATGCATGCGAAGTTTTTTCGTAAGAGGTAAGGGCACGTCATCGTCAGGATGGGATAATCTCTCATGTATGTCGCTTGAGGGTGTGAATTCATTTCTCTGCTCGATTGGAGAACTAGCTTGCCTCATAGACACTCTTTGCCCACTGTCTGATGCAGAACTACTGTCACAATCCTGGTGACTTCCAGAATATGATACAATGCCATTTGTAAAATCTATCATGCCACTTGGTGGTATCATTGGATATGGATTCGCAGCTCTTCCATCATGAGGATTAATTTTTCTCCTGTAATTCGGAGAGTGTAATTTTGGATTAGGATTAGCACTATGTCTATTTCTGCTCCTTCTTGAGCTGAACATCATATTGCACCCTTCGACAGTGCATTTGTGCATTTCTCTCAAATGAACAGCACTGAAATGTATCTTTAGTGCGCCTTTATCACAGAATGTCTTGTAACAAACATGACACTGCACTCGTTTTTTACCAGTAGATGGATTTGTGGATAACGTCGCTAATACGGTGGGATTCCATCTGCGCTTCATGGGATTCGCAGATTTTCGGAGGTGTCTCACTTTTTTGGCTGCAAACACTGAGTCCATGAATCCTGTGGAAATGGAAGATCTAGTCAAATTAATAGCACTGTTACTCACATCATCATCATCATCGTCGTCGTCCGAGCAATACACACCCTCTTCATTTCCGCTTCGCTCGGAACTAGCAGTGGTATAAGTGGACGAGTGATTGACAGTTGAAATAGAGGATAGACTAGAGGTTGAGATAGATATGTTAGGGACGGTTGTTGGGGACACTAAAGAACCCATGTTATATGAATAACCTGGTGGCCTTTCTGAAGTGTCACTTTTAGGATTTTCTGGACTCGTTTTCTCTTGCCTAAAATCATATGGCTGCATATTTTGTAGTTTGTTCAAAGGGGACAGTGCTAAAGGGCTTGTACAGTTAACAGGAGAAGATACAGTTGGAGAAATAGACTGCGTTGAACTAACACTTGAATGTCTGAAGGAGTGCTTGTTTCCAGGAAGTGGCATAGGATTGGCCATGTGGCTGTAGATATGGCTGCTATGTTGCTTGAAAAGGGGGCCACTAGAGACACTCCTGTTTGTCTTTTCGATAAACTTTTTTATGTCAGATTCAGTTCTTGGGGGCTGAATTATGAATTCAGCCCTGTCACCAGTCTCCTGCAGAAGCAGCTGTTGTGCAATGGCTTTTGTTTCACCGAAACGTAGGAACTGCTGAAGGATTAGAGGTTCTTCTTCTCTAGAGGCCATCAGCCATCGGTCTAAAACAAGCCCAGAAGGGTCCTAGAAAGAAAAAAAATTTTTAAACATTCATAGTGTAAATCGTAATAATGTATATATACCTGTCTAATAATCGCTGTAAATTACTTACAGTTAATATAATTACAAAAATTGAATAATACATTCAATATCCAAACATAAAGTGTTGGTCTAACTGTTCTTCGAACTTCCGGTGCGTTATCAAAAACCCTCTCCCCTTCCATTCCATCCTTTTCTCTTCAAAACTACAGAAGTTAAATAATTCTGTTTGTGTATTTCTTATTATTATTTATACATATGTTTTTAATTTTAATATAAATTAAATATTTTAATAATATAAAAAAAGTAAGAATTATATGCAACGTGCTTAAATATAAAATGAGGAATGCACTATAATGGGGTGAGTTAAACTGAGAATCGGGAAATGGACGGTTATAGATACAATATTTGGTGTCAGCGATGTTATAATTTTTTTTTTTTGGGGGGGGGGGGGGGGGTTAATATGTATTTTTTCGCACAGTAAAGGATTCTGGAGCCTATTTCCTGCCCTCTAAAAGTATTTCTCGAACTAGCAAAAAGTCCATAGAATCGTTATTGAAAAAGTAAAAATGCATAATATTCTCAAAGATGTAGTCAGAATATCAAAAAGTAGCGGCGAAGACCACCGAATGGATGAGAAGTTAGATAAATTTATTTCATCTTCCAATATGGACCTAACTAACATAATTATTCATCTGATGTAGGTGCTATGATCCCCCACTTGCCTACGCCACTGTTAGTACCTACATTATAGCATCTCTTAACGTCAAGTACTGAATTGTCTTAAGTACCATTTCTGTTCATCCCCTAACCAATGTTTGCTTATTGGATCTTATTTGGATAATAAGCTAAAGCTTTACATTATGTTAGCAATTTGTATTGAAAACAAGAAACGGTACATTAAATTATGTTATATTTGAATAAAACAGTTATAAATATAAGGGTACTTTTCATTTTAAAAGCTACTCTCAACGTCATGGATTAATCACTAAGATGGAGGGTCTCTAAAAGTTCCCCACCCTCACACCTAACCCTGATGATCTAAAATTATCCTCACAGCGAACATGATCCAAATCAGTAATAATTAATACCAACAACAATTAATAGAACCAAATATTGAAATTCGTGTCTATAAAGTCCATACTCGTGATTATAGGAATCCGTCGACAAAGTAAGTAATACATTTATATTGAAATTAGAAGGGGATTAAGAAAGCTCCTATATATTAGAATAGCTTCTATTTTCCGTTTCTAACACTTTCCAACATAGTTGAAAAATGTTTATGACTTTGTTCATTCTGTCTGTCAGTCCTTTCGACCGATAACTGCCGCACAAATGACTTTATCAAAATGAAATTTTAGTATATTGTTCAGACGGTCTGTGGAACGTATGGGGATGTAAATGAATATTATCACCCAATTAGTTTCGGCGTGAACCCGGATTGTAAAAGTGAAATACATTGAGCCCTATGGGGCCTAATTTCTCAAACATATTTTAAACAAAGTTAAAATTCACAAATTGCTTCGAAAATTTTAGGAAATATTCAAATTATTTCATAAAATATATAAAAAATTTTTTTAGCAAAATATGTTCGGAAGTTTTTTAAATAAAAATTAAAACAATAATGATATACGAAGAGATCACGTGACCCATTGCAATATAAGATGTGACATCCATTTTTTTTTCCCCCGATGTGTCAAGATTGTGATTAAGGATCTTTTAAATTTAGATTTAGTGTTGCATCCGTCCTAAAATCGCTTTATTTTTGCGCGTTTTCTGTGCATCTATATTCTGTACCTACGCAATTACAATATTTGAGTTTAAATTATCATCAAACTTTGATTATTTCTACAACGAAGCCTAATTTTAATGGATACAGAATGTAAACAAGTGATTGTAAGATCAGTTGTATAAGAATTGCTGAATTTTTTTTCACGCAAAAATATTTAGCTTTGGAGTCTGGAATAAAAGTGATATGAATGAAATATCCATTGCTTTTACATAAAGAGCCAGCCAGACGATTTATATTTCGATGACGTCATGTGATTAAAGTTAATTTTTTTCGATGAAGATTTAAGTTTTCAAATATAATAAATTATTGTAGTACTGTGATAATTTAAAATATGTCAGCGCTGATTGCATCGCATTTTAGAGATGTTTAAATAAAATTGCATTTCAGTTGGGAAGTGCTTCATAATTAATGTTTTATGCATGATTGATCTTTCTTGTTATTAAAATAGTATTAGTTTAAGTATTAACGTCTTCACATAAAGTGATTATGGATTATTCTCTAAAAAGATATATGTAATAATTATATATCATCTTGATGACTATAATCTTGTGAAAAGTTAATATGAAGAATCGGGATAATTTTAAAACAAAATCGGTGTGCGGCTGTACCAAGTAAGAAAACATGCATTGAGGAATGTTCTGAAAAAAAAAAATATTGTTTTCTTAACTACCAATTAAAATTAGAAGGAAATCTAAACTAAATCTTGCAAAGAAAATAAATTGTACAAGTAATTGTACTAATTATAAATAAGTCCTTTCTAATATATTTTGGTGAAAAAGATAGAGTAAATTAAATTGTTACTATACTCCGTAAAAAGTAACACCCAAACAGAGCAGGAAGAAAAAAATAACTTTCATTTTAAATCAAATTATTTAGGACAGAAAGACAGTGAGACACAGTGGGGGAGTGACAGTAAGGCGCAGTGGGACAGTGAGAAACTTTGAACTTTGTAACTCCGATTTTCTCGCTTAGTCACATTCAATGATAATAGATGGCGCTATATGAACAGCGATTTTAGAGTCACTTTTAACAAAGAACAGGAAAAATTCTTATTAAAATTTCATACATTTTACTGATGAAATTATAGTGTGGTTAAAACTTGATATTATATTATTGAAGCTGAAACATGATAGTGTATTGTTGAAATCAGTGGCGTTACCAGGTGAAAAGAGGCTATAACTCCACAGTAGCCCAAACAACACTTTTTTTACACTCCCCCCACCCCCCTAGTTTTTTTCCTGGCGACGCTACTGGTTGAAATTGAAACTTGATATTTTACTGAGGATGTATGAACTTGATGTTGTATTATTAAAAGAGCTCAGTGTTTTCCTCAAAGCAAGTATTTTTAAGGGAGCCGAGGGGGGGGGGGGGATTTGACTAAAATAGAAAAAATTGCAGATAAAACACAGTCATTTTCGGGAGTAAAATATTTTCGTTCGAGATGGATGCTGAACCATGAATCCCCCTTAAACACGCCACTGCGCACATACAATGGTTTTGCACACATAACTTGCAATTCATGAGTTTAAACTGATGGATTTGACAGTCTACGCGTGTTGAATTTCTATAGATACCCTAGCATATATAATTTTTCGTAAAACGTAGGCAGAGTTATTTTAGAAAGACTTTCATGACAATATTCCTCATTTGGTAGCAAGGCTTCAACCTTAGGCGGACTGGCTATAAGACCTTCCGCTGAAATCACCGGGCATGGCTAGTTAACGACCGATTGTAGGTCAATTTTTTTTTATTCTTATCTTATTATTCTGATTTTAATAGTAATACTCTAGCTGGCAGGACCTGACTAAGCTTTCCCGGGGGCCTGGGCCTAAGCAAGCTTCTAGGCCTTTATTTATAGTAGAGGACTAAGAATTAGTGACACTTACCTACCCAAATGAAATAAAATTCTAATATTGGGAAATTATTAGAATTTTCCCTTTATATTAATAGCATATTTTAATTATTAAAAATGATACCTTTAGTAATTTTGTTGTTAAATATAGTATATGAATTTGCACTCTTCAGAAATTCTCCATTCTACTAAATTCTGCTCAAATTGCACACAATTGCTTCATCTTCGATAAATACTTTGATATGGTTGATCTTTTTTACATAAGTCCGTTTTGTTGGGCCCTGACTTAATAGACTTTGAACCTGCTGATAAAAGTTCAAATCACCGAACCGATTTCTTGGCCCAGTTCATCATTAGTCGAATCCTTCCTAACCCTTTTCTAAATTATAAACACACATACACACACACTTTTTTTTTTACGTACAGTGGTGATTGGTAATATGTATTGATGACGCCTGTAAAATGTGAAAATGCTGCATAGTATTTTTGAAAATTGCATATTCAACTCTAGCAAATAATTTTTATATGACCTGCTGACTGAGAAACGCTGTCCAGATATTTAATAAAGTTTGCTTCGTAAGCCTAGTTTACTATCACTAACCGACTGTGCAGAGCAATATCTCAAGTAATGCTGTTCGAACAAGACAAGACGTCTTCTGTGTTTCTGTTCCACACTCACATAAAAGAAAAGCAGAAAAAACGAGAGGAAGCAGGATGTTTAAGCTACTGATGACCCTCTGCAGCGTATGACAAAGTGTATGTTTACGACACTGCGCCCCAACTGTTTACAAAACGCGTCATCGGGAACCTAAAAAGCGGGGTTTATTTGCAGAGATAGAGACCACGTGTCCCAGGCTTGCGATGTGTCTTTTCCAGAAGCACAGTGACGTCACGGGAAGTGGGCCCCTTGTCTTTGTTTGGATTAGGAGAAGGGAAGGAAAATTATTGACAAGATATATTTGTGTTAGGAACTAAAGCCGACAAAACAAAATGTCGGCATAAGCATATAGTTGCGTCGAAAACTTAAATAACTAGATTCTTGCTTTCGACATTTAGTGGCCCTGAAAGAACTGAAGTACAAAATTAATTTTTTATTTGGCTGTCCAAACTCCAATAAAGGTCAATTTCTTTTAATTGATAAT
The DNA here is from genome assembly GCA_951213105.1 of Amaurobius ferox. Taxonomy (NCBI): domain Eukaryota; kingdom Metazoa; phylum Arthropoda; class Arachnida; order Araneae; family Amaurobiidae; genus Amaurobius; species Amaurobius ferox. The sequence goes on from OX578140.1 coordinate 76,668,535, forward strand.
TATGTAAATAAAGTTAGAATAATTTATCTCAGAGGATTTTTTTTTAAATGTGTTTTAAATTCTGGTAAAAAGCATTAAAAATTATACAAAAAGATAAAAGTTTGATCATGAATGTATGTGGTGTTCCAGTAGCCCGTGGTTCAAGCACATTTGACCCTGAAAATTTGTTAAGAATTTCTTACAAACATTATTTCAACTTTTTGACTATCTAATTTGTGTATCATAAAGTTAGTGTTGTTGTTGTTGCTGTTACCCAGATCGTCCGACCTACCAGAAAGGTGTAAGGTCTGTTTGAACGGCCGGGAAGTGCCACCCAATTTAGACCGGAACCCAGGGAGGCATCCACACAGGGACCGTACCCTCCTTCCCTTACCACCAACCTCTCGGAAGGACTTGCGGACCCACATGTTTAACGTGATCGTACTCCGCATGAACACGGCGGCAGTTGTGGCAGCGTGCAAATCCAGCGCGCAAACCACCGTTCTGTGCCAACAGCACGCGGTGTTCCCAGGTGGTCACCCACCCAAGTACTAACCGCGCCCGATGCTGCTTGACTTCGCTGATCTAACGAGAACTGGTGTTTTCAGCACGGTAGGGCCGTTGGCATGATAAAGTTAATGTGCTAATTTTCTCATGGTTAGATTGGAAACAAATATAAAGAGGCATGGGGAAGAGATAGACATACTGTAGGAATTTCTAATGTAAACTTGATAGTACTCACGTTACGGAGTTAGAAAGCCTAAAATATCCGATTCCATTTTAGAGAGAATGTCTAGTTGCGATTAAAAGTTGCATAATTATTTGTAAAAGAAGCATAAGTCGAGAACGCTGATGTTTCGTAAAACGTTCGCAGTTTTTCATTAAGCATTACGAGAAATTTAAGGAATTAGAGTTCATGATTGAAGCCTTTTAGGAAATAACGATTCACTTGAAAAGTGGTCGTAGATAGATGCATGTGATTATTTCTCAAGTTAAATAATGTAGTTTTTATACATCCTCATTCACATATTATTTCTAAAGTCAAATAATGTGTCTTTTATACATTTTAATGAAAAATAGTAATGATTTCAAAAATTAGTAATCAATTATCAATCAATTTTAATATTAATAATTAAAATATTATTGATTTTAAATATTATTACATAGACTAATATTGCGTTATACACACAATAACTAAATATATACAAAATACAAATCAATAACAAAATATAATATGATTGGATTTTCTCACTGATATAATTTTTTCAATATTTCGAGCTAAAACAACCATGATTCCTGACTTTAAAACTTGACAAATTTCTTATTTTACTAATAATTTAAACACCAAGTTTATATTTTATTTCAAATTAGGGCTCAACTATTGTAGCATTCCGAAGCTTGTGCGATAATTGGGTCAAATGAGCTAATGAAAATCGAGAAAATATTTATTGGACTTTTTATTAAGTTCTGTATGTTTTTATGAACCATTTTTTAAAAAAAATTAACGAAAGAAAAGCTAAATAATTTTTCAACCACAAGAAAAACTTCATCCACAGTTTAGCTTCTACTATTTGTATACAAACATGACTAGTAAAAACGCATGGAAATGACTACTAATAGCAAACAAAGACGACTAGTAATAAAGGCACAAAGTGGACTAGTAATATTTGATGAAGAGAATTACAAATAAATGAAGAAATGAGTAAATTTTGAGAAAATAAAACCAAACTTTTAAAAAATTTCAGAAGCAAAAATAAAATAAATTCTTTTAAATGAAGGTTTTAATTATATTTGAATCAATGCTACTTGCATATGGTGAACAATACAAATAATAACTGAATAATAACAATGACTAAAGGAAAAAGAATAGTAACTAGCAATTACAGTATTGTTAAAACATTTTTTATTTTTTTATTTCAGGCACAAAACATAAAAATTAAAATTTTTATAGAAGAAATTTCCGATCATAGTATAATTTCCTCAATTTAAATATCATGAAGAGAACTAGAAAAAGAAATCGATGGACCAGGACAAGCAATTTTTAAATTAATAAAATTAATTTTAAATTTTGAAAACAATATGTAAGACAACATATTAAAGAGGGAATTTCCTAAAGATAGGAAATTAAAAATTTTCAAAAGCAAATTAAAAACACAATCATCAAAAATGTATATGTGCCATTTGAAAAAGTGTTTATATACAGCATTCCAAAATACATCAAATTTGTTTATTCGTCATTTTCTCCAATTCAGGTTCAAAAAATGAAAAGCAAAAGTGGCCAAAATATGATAATAAAAACAAACTAAATAAAATAAATAAATACAATTTTAAAATATATTTCATTTGCATCAGGAAAGAAATTAGAGCTAATTAATTAGTTTAAATTTTGAAGGAATACTTTACAGTATACCTCCTGAATATGGATCTAACCACTGTCGTCAACAATCTGTGCTGTAACCGTTTACCATTTGCAACTAAATGGTAGATATGTGATTATTCATGCACCCGGAAATATAAATAACTAGCTTTAGACTGGTTTTTGTCAATATAGACATTTGGCTTTATGAGGTCACAACCATCCAAACTCACAACCTCACAATCACAACCTCCAATTAAGAGATATGCTTTCGGATATTTTCTATTTTCATACTTAATAGCTCAAGCAATTATCTGTACCGCAGAACTACATTTGGCGATAGATAAATATTTATAGACAAAGTTCAGATGTGGGACATGCTGCAGTAAGAGGAATACACTGGGAGACTTTTTTTTTTAAGAGAAAAATTCTTATGGGAAAAGGGAACTAAAATTACAAAAATCCGTCTAATAACCCATCCCTAACCTTCCCAACATATAAATTCACCAACGACTGTTTATAACCAACTTTGTAAATGATCCAAAAGTGCATGCCCTTCTTCCAACGAACGTGCTCAAGGTGTCTGTCACTACCCATTGGCATTTTGCGTTGGCGGGGGGTAATTTGTCAGCCGTGGGTATCCGAAAATTGAACATACCGCGGTATATATAGACCAGCACAAAAAGCAAGCGGTTTTGAGAAACTACGACGCGGGTCTGGACACATGTTCTAATGGGCAACATTTCTTGCCGTCTCTTGACAGCGTCTTGTAAATATTTCTAGCAAGGACACAGATGCCAAGTGTGTAAAAATATCATCGCCAGCCATCTCTAAGGCCCCGTCATCAGCAGCTTCCCCCCAATCCCTGGGCCTCAAACTGCTTACGATTACGCCCTAAACGCGCCGCTCTTGGAAAGTAAAGAAAAACCGTCAACACGTAGTTGTAAGTTACTACTGGAATGTTTGAGGAGTAGGTGATGATGTAATAAGTGAATGACGGTGGTTAAGAAGAATCAATTCCGGTAATTTCTTATTTCGCTATTTTTATCTGTTGAATAGTTAACACCGCCTCATGAGAAGCATTCATAATACGAAACCCGGAGGGATATAGCAAAATATGAAAAGCCTATATATATAATTAATTAATTTTTTTTTCTGGTACATAATTTTATAATTTTTTACATCTATTAAATTTACGCAATTATTAGAAGAATGGCACCCTAAGAGCATTCCCATCAGAAACTGTTCCATTTAAACGAATACAACACAATAGAAATAAGCATCTGATTATTATGAATAACGGTGTATAACGAAAGAATGATGTAACAAATTCTAAGCTATAACTAATTTTATGCATTTAAGATAATATAATTTTATTCTAAATTTATGCATTTAAGAGCATTCACATCCAAAACTGTTCCATTTAAACGAATACAACACAAAAGAAATAAGCATCTGATTAATATGAATAACGGCGTATAACGAAAGAATGATGTAACAAATTCTAAGCTATAACTGATCACGATAAAGCCCAAAAAAATTGGGAGGAGATGAAAAAGTGATAACATTGAAATTATACGGCATATACTGATTTATGTGTGAGAATTGTCTTTGTTACTAAGTCAATTAACTAAAAACTGTCCATAAAATTTGTTCAGTTGCCTATACATCGCATAATCATCTAAATTATATGCACATGAACTGACTGACTGATTGGGTGAGAAGTTGATGTATCAAAATTATCGAGCATTTCTGCTATCGTTAAAATATCAGTTTTGATATCATTCAATCCGTCTCAGCTTCGAGACCAAGGGGAAAATCTCAAATTTCGAAAATTCGAATTAGGAGTGACGGTGCAAAGGAATAATACAAAAATTCAAAACATGTTGCTTAATTATCGAACATATCTGCTCTATCAAGACTCTTGGCTTTGGTCTCATCGATCCGTCTCAGCTTCCAGGTCAACAAAAGACCTAATATTTTAAAAATTCGAATTAGAAAAAATTCAATACCACTTTTGTAAATGATCAAGCACTCACACTCGAGCCAGAATCTCGGTTTGGGTCTCATTCGATCCGTATCAGCTTTCAAGTCAAAAATTTCGAAAATTCGAATTAATTACGAGAAGATACAAGAGGATTTTAAAAAAAAATGAAATATATATATATATATATATATATATATTACTTTGCCTCTAAAACACAATAAATACAAAATTTGATATCATTTCGTTTCTAATAATTAAAACTGATTATCAACAGCTTTGATTAAGTGTGTAGGTACCATATTTATGACCATTAGCCAACGAGAACGCAAGAAGAGCTAATCAAATGGCTAGTTAATTATTATGCCTTATTAATATATGTTTTATAATGTAACTTAATTACTCAATAGCAACAAATCTATTCACCATACTGAAATATCTGGTCTGTGAAATTTGTTATCCGAGAATTAAAGGGATAAATATATAGTTTTTAATATACTTAAAGACATAGACTATCTTTTTATACGTTTGCAGAATATTAATCACAAATACCTTTTAATATATTTTTTCTAAAATTAACATTTCTCTCATGCAGACATAGGCAAATCAATTCTTCGTGGATTTTAGCTGTGGGTGTCAAATGTTAGCAAGTTCGCTATAGGTAACATTTCGTTTTGATCTTTGTCCATGGTCATTAAAATAGGGGAAATTATTATAGAATGATTGCAACTACTTATTTATTATTCTTTTATTTGTTTAAAAGTTCGTGCTTACCCAAGGTTCTATATAACACAATTTCATTAGAAAGAAATAAAACAAAACTGAAGTTGAAATTTTGATAAGAAATTCTATACCTGAGAGAAATTGTGTTTAAAAAGCTAAGTTCATATTACGTTTTACTTCAGACGTTCAAACATACATTTTTTCAGAACATTCAAAGAATTAATATCACCCTTTCAGTTTCATTTTTACACCACTCTAATTTTTTTACTTTTTCAAATACCATTCACCTCTGAGTAACTGGCATCACCTACGTCTAACATTAAGACCTCCCGCATACACCGTAGATATCATAGCCTAGTAAATCGTAGATCTCCTCTTTAGGATAACTACGGTTAACACGGCCTCAGAGGTGAGCCTTACGACCTGGGGGTAAGCCCTACGATGAAAATTCTTTGAATAAGCTTTATATGGACCAACCGTGATATCCCAACTTAAAATGGGCACAAATGGCAAGTATAAAACTTTCATCACTTTTATCGGTAAGTTTCTGTCACCAGGCCTCCTTTTTGTGCCCCAAACATTCACGCGATAACATATCGGTCACAACTTTCGCGGACGATGATCCAGCAGCTGGTACATATTTCAACAAGTTGCTTCTGGGAGTGATTTTAGAGAATAATATTCACAACATATAAGATAATTGACAATCAGTAATCTTTATGTTCCGTTTCACTGACTTTAAAATTTTCATTCAAATATATCTGGACATACAGTAAGACATCTAAATAGCTAAATAACAAATAAAATTAATCGTCCCATGAAGGTCCGTTATTAAGCAATTTCACGTATATTACCACATCCTACGAATTTCGGCAGATGTCTAATTGAGATTTGCAAAACTATCAACATCCGATTTTGCACGCATTGTAAAATATTCGATTTAAAAAATTTGGAATTGAAATTCTGTATTTGAATTACAAAAACCACCTAACCTTGTAATATTTTACATTTATCGTAGAAATATTTGACTGTTTGCAATCTCTAATCACAGAAAGCGAAATAAATGTTTCAACAATTCCTTTCACAAACTATTCTATCAACTTTATACGTTTCAACCAAATAAGAAAGACAATTATATAATGAAAATATCTAATAAATCTACCTTTCTCTCAAAACCGAATATCTATATTTCTAGAAAATATAATCCGGAAAAATACGCTCCCAAAGACGATTTGGTAACTCCATTACTTTTTCTTGACACAACCTTTCTCTGGGAATCAGAACCTGCACGTTCACGCCAAACAACCGGCCACCACAAATGGCCAAACATTGTCCAACATTTCAAAGCCTTCGGCCATTAGTCAGAGTTTACTGAATATATCCCCTCCCCCCCTTGCCATTCAAACAACATCACCTACGCTGATGATGTAACTTAAGCAGAGAGAAGCGCTCCCCAAATCGTCGCTCGTCACGATTTCTCGGGCAAGAGTGGACATTGGCGTGACTGACCCCTTACCATCAACGTCCAGAGGGCCCTATCTTAAACAATATTCTTCCCACGCTTGTTTCCTAACTGCAGAGTCAACTGTAGTCGGTTCCCTTCCATTCGAAATTAATTGGACAGCCGAAATGCCGGAATCTGATTCCGCCTTTCATCGCGGAGGACGGAATTTGCATGAAATACGATGCCACTTCCGTATGTTTCCGTGATGACCAACTTGCTGCTGAAAATGCACGGTGAATAGTTGGAGTTGCATACTTAAAGACTGGACAGTTGTGCGGTCAGCAGGGATGAGAGGGAAGTCATCAAGTATAGGGCTTTTCCCTCGCAGTTCTGGATTGATTATTTGTTTGATCGAGTGGGAATGCGATGAATAACTTCAGATTTGCATTTTGGAGATGGTAAGTTGAGTATCGCGTGGTGAAATAGAGGACTGTTTTTAAATATTAAGAGAAATTAAATGAATCTTTGGTTAGGACTTCCATATTAGCTTTCTCTGTTTAAAGTAGCAAAATACTAAAAACCATTTTGAGATTTTTTGAAAATATTCAATTTGATAGAGCTAGGGTTAATTAAAGTTATAATTTAAATTACTTAGGATATTTTTCTTCCAGTCGCTTGTCACATTTTCCCATATTAACCCATGAAAAACAATCCCTGTAACCTCTTTGTTAAGTTTTCAGATTTTTTTCCAGTTGTTTTTGGCCAGACATAGATACTAAGAAATGGAACCCTTTGTGATTTTAAAAAAATCTAAAATAATTGATAATATTTCTAATGTTTTTATTAAATGAATGTATTACTGTTCGATATATATTAAAAATACGTCTAACTACTTTACCGATATTTTGGAAAAGGGAAAAAAAAAAAAGCATAATAGACATTCTCTTTCAGAATGTATACCTAGCAAAAAGCAGCGCGAAAAAAATTAAACAAGCTTAACTAGAGAATAGGGACTAGTTTTAGGGATTTTAGGGATTATTAGGTTAACGTAGGGGAAATGGAACAACCGATTGGAGTGCGAAGATCTACTTAATGTTGTTTCAACAGATAAAGCTAACTTAACCTCTTTAATTTTTGATCGAATAAAGTTGAAAAGAATTATATTGCAACATATTAATTGAAGAAATTTATACTATGTGGCTATATAAAACCTGCAAAACACTTTAAAACATTTTTATTAAAAGAAATTGTTCGATTTTTATTAATAGAAAATACTCAAAAATCAATAGTTATTTCCTATTATCTTACATAGAAAATAAGATATTTGTCTTTCTGTGTGTGTATGTGATCTGTAGCAAAAATTGAAGCGACAGACAGTGGTGAAATTTGTTAGAGGTATTTCAGGTGCCCGAACGATGCATCTCGGCGAGATTTTTTTTAATTCTAAATAGTTATTTTAGTAATTTTATGTTGAAGAACAAATCGGAAAGATTAAAGGACGCTCTTTCTAACGATTTTTGAACTAAATTCGTAGGACAATTCCTTCATATTTCTTTATTTTTAAATACATCGAAACATGTGTGTTTTATTTTTCTATTTTCTTATATCGCCGCATCTGAAAATTGAAGATTAGCACAATTCTATATTTTGGTAAAAATATGAGCGCATATCTGCGCATTATATTAAAAAAAATACATTTATTTACTCTATTTTCTGTTAATTTTCATTTTTCTGATTTTCTGTTAACTTTCAAATGAAAACAAAGCATAAAAATTGAGGTTTTTGATTTCGCTCGCGAAGGTCTTTTTCCGGCAGCAGTTGACTTTTGTGCGCATGCGTGTGAAATTGTTGCGCGCGACTACACATCCGTTGAAACTAAAAGATTTGGATTGAAAGGAAAAGGGAAATTATTTTGGTTCAAAACTGGTGATTTGAAAATTGAGAGATATTATCTGCATTTGTAGTATTTACGAAGCGGGCGCTTATTTAGTATCCAGGAAACACTAGGTAATTCATTCCAGTATTTTTGAAATCTAATAATAACGTATTTTTAAAATAATTGTTTACAGTGATCCCCTCTTTTAGTTCTGTTAAGACCTCTCTTTCGCATTTTTTAATAAGAACTAGCAATTTTGTTGAACCTGTTGTCCATCGGAAAGGGGTTGCCGATAGAAGAAAGGAAAATCAACATGGCGTAGAATATAGGTAGATCTTAGATAAACCTGTATGTTAAAGTGAAACCCCTCAATAGAGCATCTCCTAAGCCCAGTTTCTTGCTACGACCCTTTTTCTTTCTTGGGAGACATAAAACCTTCAAAGAACCAAAGGCAGAACAGAGAAAGTTTGCACGCTCGAAAAGAAACAGGGCGTTCAATAATACTGGAGAGGTATTTATCAAACCTGAAGATGAAATAGGCACAATTAGAAACAGTGAAAGAGAAGCCTTATCTCACCTGGATGATGTACCCCCTGGCGTAGTCTTCATAGGTCCAGCCGAATCCGTGGAGAACCTGGAGGACCTCTTCGTGCTGCAGGACGCTGAAGAGTCTGTCCAGCAGAATCTTGAGACGGACGGGAATAGCTTGTGTACCGTACAGCATCAGGGAGGCCACGTCAAACGCTATACTTGGTTGAACCAACTCCACTTGGTGACAGTTATACAAATGACGAAATCCCAGTTTGTCCAGGGCTAAAAAAAAATTTAAATTATGTCATTCTTGAATGCAACAGCAAATAATTGTAAAATTAATTATTATAAATTACAGAGTCGAGAATAACTAGTAGCTTCCGGATATTGGGTATAGTACCTACAATTGCCAATGTTAAGACAAGAAAGACAATAAAAATACTAAACTATCAAAATGAGTGATCATGGTGGCATACGATGCACGAAGTTCATTCTTTGCTACAATGCCATAAATCAATAATCGTGATTTTCCAGAAAAGCAGCCGTTCTTTCCATACCAATAACTCAACGACAAATTTTTAGTATGTCATTGTTGCAGCAAATGAGCGATGATATTATAATGATGAGAGTCCCGTATTTGCAAAACTTTTACTCCCAGAAACTCTTTTCATAATATTTTTAACGCCGTTACTTCCTAATTTTACTTTACCATACTGTAGCAGAGTAAAAATATTGTTCTCCTGAAAAATTTCAAATTCGAGATTTTCAGGAAATGCACTTTAACTCCTGAACACTTTTACGTGTGTGTATGGGGGGGGGGGGGGGGGGAGGAGAGTCTATTATCATTATTAGCGAGTACTCATTTACTTTGAAGCAATCATTGTAATCAATCATGAGCAATCATTTATTACTTTAGAAAATTAAGATATAGATTTCGTTATCATCATTAAAGGAATATTTATTGACACATAAGTGTAAATCTAATTTGTCAGCTTGGCAAGGCCGTTGCCAACTAAGAAAAGGAAACACTCGAAGATATTTTTTAAATGGCTACTTGATAACGAAAGCTCCTATAAACGTAGTATTTTGTATCATCCGATAAAAAGCAATAACACGTTACGAATATGCAGCAACAACCTCTTTCTTCAGATAAAATGACGAAATAGGCAAAATGGCGTCAGGTGTGTTTTATCCTTAAGAATGAATGATGCTATTTTTCACTTTTCTCCTCCCCCTCCCCCCGAAACCGGTAAATACTTTAAATCAATTATTCATTCTGTTATCAAGTATTTTTTTTTCAGATTACAAATTAAATGGTTATTTATAGCAAACTCACTTCAACATTTACAATCAAGGTCGTTTGCCCCGGGAAAGGGTGGGGGGGAGGATTAAAGTTCATAACCCCTCATCTCCATTGGCTGAACAACTGCATTAGTTCTCCGTACGATCCATATTGAGAAACGAAATCTAGCACTTGAAATCTCTTATTCGGTTTTCGAGGACCTGATTATGCTAATATTTACAATACAAATTTTGCAAAACAGCAAAAAATTTCATAATCAATCCCACATTTCAGTAATCCAGTGTGAGAGAGAGAGTAAAGAATGCAAATGCACAAAAGCTTAAATATTATAAATTACTATAAACTATTGCTAATGCAATATTAATAAACTGGGGAGTGGCTCGACTTGATTTTCTCATACCAGAATTCATTTTTAAATAGATTTGTTATTGTTGTTGAGACCCAGACCGTCCGACCTACCAGAAAGGTGTAAGGTAACCGTTTGGACGGCCGGGAAGTGCCACCCAATTTAGACCGGAACCCAGTGGGGGAGGCATCCACAGGGACCGTACCCTCCTTCCCCTATCACCAACCTCTCGGAAGGACTTACGGACCCACATGTTTAACGTGATCGTACTCCGCATGAACACGGCGGCAGTTGTGGCAGCGTGCAAATCCAGCGCGCAAACCACTGGGCTACCGCGCCCGAAAGATTTGTTGTTGTTGTTTGTATTGATTTTGTTCTGCACGAAAAAATATGAAAAATGTGTATTGTTGTAACAAATGATCACAATTATAACATGTTAACTTTCATTTTAAAAGGCTTGAAGAAATATATCTATTGATACTAAATTTGACAATATATCTCCCATAAGGAGAGGGGTGATAACGACGTCACGAACACAAAAATTGCTATTTTTCACTATTTTTGTTACTATTTTTCACTACAATTAGTGAAATTATTGATTTTCGTGATCATTGAGAAATAAATAGCCCCTTTTATGCATAATTAGGTCAAATTATGTCCTACGCTGCCATGTTTAAGAAAATATAACATTTCTCATAAATCGAATTTCAAAAAATCCTATCTAGTCCTAGATTTTTTGTAAACAAAGCCGAATATAAAGTTTCTTGAAAATTCAATAATATTTGTGACAGAGATATAGACAACACTCTGTAGATAGTCAAACGTGTTAATAAGTTCCTAACAAATATATTGGTATCAAAATCTCGAAATCGAAAATTTTTGGGAAAACAATACTTTCTCTATACTTTCTATAGTACGAGAAAGTAAAAATTTGCATTTAAACGAATATCAATGTACAAAATACAATCACCAATTACCTGCATAGGCATAATCAGGATCTCTGAAAGAAGAAGTGGGATTAAGATAAATTGGAGAGGGGAGTGTTACAGTGTTGTCTTTATTTCAATATAAATCCTATGAAAAATTAATGAAATTTTTCCACGAACAACATGGTTTGATCCCCCTCCTCTTGCTTACGACACTGATCACTATTTTTTTAAAGAAGATTTTGTGATGAAATTAACAAAATTATCGACAACATATATTCACAAATTATCAGTCCAAAGATTTTTTTTTATTCTAAAATATAAAAAAAAATAATGTTGGCGCAAATCTCAGGCCAATTTTAGCATAGCAAGAAATATCAATCATGCTCAAAGCATTGATTATGAAACACTTTCCAACTGAAATGCAATTCTATTTAAACGTCTTTAAAATGTGATATATACAGCGCTGATATTTTTTTAATTACACAGTACTACAGTAATTTATTATACTTGAAAACTTAAAGCTTCATTGAAAAGGGCAATGCTGGTTACACAATATAAAGTTTATTCAAGTGGCTTCAACGAAATATAAATGGGCTGCCTCTCAATGCAACATCAATTAATATTTCATCCATATCACTTATATTTCAGACTCCAGAGCAAAATATTTTTACGTGAAAAAGAAATCAGCATCTGTTATAAAAAAAAAATTGTTATAAATCCATTAAAAAAATTCAGCAATTTACAATCAATTTATAATCAATCATTTACAATTCCTTGATATGTTTACATTCTGCATGTATTAGTTTCGTCGTAGAAATAATCAAAGATTATGATAATTTAAAATCACAAATATTGTAATTGCGTTGGCACAGAATTTAAATACACAGATAATATGCAAAAATAAAGAGGTTTTATGACGGATACAATACTAAATGTAAATGTAAACGATCACACAGCGGGAAAAAAAAAATGGATGCCATATTTTATTTTGCGTTGAGTCACGTGATTTCTTCATACATCATGTGTGCAATTATTATTTCAATTTTTATTTAAAAAACTACACAATATATTTTGCTGAAAATTTTTTTACACATTTTATGTGATAACTTTTTAATTTTTCTAAAATTTTCGAAGCAATTTGTGAATTTTAACTTTGCTTAAAAAATGTTTGAAAAATTAAGTCCCATAGGGTTCAATGGATTTCATTTTTTCAACCCGGGTTCAATCCGAAACTAAATGGTTGATTTTATTCATTTAGATTCCCATATGTCTCACTGACAGTCTCAACAACATACCAAAATTTCATTTTGATAAAGTCATTTCTACGGCAGAATGCGGAAAAATGAGTTAAATACCAATGCTAATAATTTGGAAAGCAGTCATAAACAACTTTTAAAATATATAAAGGGAATGAAAGTCTGAACAGAATTGCGTTCAAACCAAAACTTTACCTATATTTTAAAACAATTGATGTTTCTATACATAAATATGACTTTTAATCCATTATTTACTTCTAAATTTTCTTCCAATTTAAAAAAAATACTTCTGAGAAAACAAAAAACCACTAAAATATGTATATAATTATATGGACACAGAAAATATCTTATTTCTGTTATCATTACTGCTATCAGTAAAAGTATAAATATTATTTTTTTACAGAACCAAATATCTGCTAAAATCTAATTAAAATCAATTATATTTAAAACGGAGAAACTGCCTAACTTACCCGTATTTACAAGGTTAACCATTTATGAAGCCCACACTGCGGAGCAGATTTCATCCAACTCTCCGTTTCCACGGCCACAACACAATCTGACTTGGGCTTGTGTACCGATAGAAGCTTGCAGGGTCAACTATCTACCAGAGCAAAGTAACCAACTGGGGGAAGATGGAAGACAGCGGGTCGCAGGTACCGAAGGGCACCGCCTCTCAATTGTCAGGTGAGGGGAGGTGTAATAGTGACTACGGAATCACCAAGTCACAGTAATTCGGTAGCCATAGATAACATAAAGTCACAGTCGTTCGGTAGCCATAGATAATAAACACATATAACAACCAAATAAACCCATCCCTTATATTTGTATTTTAAATTTGTCATAAATATGAACTACATTCTGGGTGGAGAAAATCTGTGAAATATGTTTACAATTAATACTACAATATATATATATATATATATATATATATATATATATATATATAGTTTGAAATTCCAATGATAGAATAGAGAGAAGCTGCAACTTAAAAATCCCAACTTTAAGTAAAATCTACATAATAAAAGGAAGTATTAAATAGCGAATCACCAAGCAAATGGAAAAAAAAAAAAAATGCAAATTTAGAGTCATAAAGCCAAATATAATCAACAAACATCAAAGTTATGGAATCGATAATACTAGGCCTAATTAATTGAATTGTTCATTTCGAAAAACTCTTCGTTTGGTCCAACTAAAATATGTATGTTTCCGAAGAAACAGATAGATTATATCTATAAACTATTTCTACCAAATTGGAAATATATATATATATATATATATATATATATCCCTCACAGCAAAGATCGTCACATGTGCGACAGTGACGTTGTAATCACGTGACACCTGGGTCACAATGTGACATCATATTTGTGACTTCTATGCGACGTTACGTATAAGTAACTTTGTAACTTCATTGTGACTATATTCTGTGACGTTTCCACAATTTAATAAACACGTAACAATGTGACGACATTAAAATGGCAACTACGAGTACAATGTGACGTCACAAACAAGTTAATATGCGACGTCACAAACGACTATGAAAAGGACCAAAATGACTTCGCTGTGACCTCAATATGGCATTGCGTATGGCAGACGTACCGCGACGTCCCAAAGTCACAGTGTGACGTAAATCTTACGTCACTGTGAAAAAAATGCTGTTAGGGATATATATATATATATATGTATATATATATATAATCAAAAATAAAACAAAATTGGAGCTAATTCAGAAAAAAAAATTTCATTTTAAATCCAAAGGAAGTCAGGACTTACCTTTATTTACTGTCACACACCTACGGACAGACCACAGACATAAGCTTGGGCAAGTCTTCTCTTGGATAACCACAATTCGACTGCGGCTTGTGTACTGACAAAAGCCCCTGCAGAGTCAACTAACCATCTACCAGACCAAAGTAACCAACTGGGAGGACGACGACAGCGAGTCGCAGGTACCAAAAGGAATCGCCCCTCAACTGTCAGGTGAGGGGCAGTGTAATGGACTGTAACCGTAGGGGCACCATGTCACAGATGGGAACCCCAAGATGATGACCCCCGAGAAACGAAACTAGTAATTTGGTTGAAGCTGTTGTCCATCGGAAAGGGGTAGTTGCCGGTATAAGAAAGTAAAACCAGCATGGGGTAGAATATACGTAGATTATAGATAAACCTTGTTGTTAAAGTGAAACCCCTCGGTTGAGCACCTCCAAGGGACCGACAAAAGATTTGATGCATGCGAGGCTAATTTTAAGCAGTGTTCTTTAATTTTACGTTTAATTAATATATAAAGTTGTACAGGGGTTATTTGTGGTAAAGGAATTCACACTCTAAAATTCGTTATAACATAAAATAGTTATTGATAGGTTTCAGTGAATTATTCTAAAAATTTGGTTTCTAATTATTTTTTACTCACAAATCTCAGCACAAATTGTCTGAAAGATAATGTAGTTAACATTTTTGGTACAATTTAACGTATTCTTACAGGGCATTACTTTTAATATTTGTAATCAATATTTATATTTTATATGAATCTGAAAATAATAAAACACGAACGATACTTTAGGGAAAACATGTCAAGTCATGACAAAAAATTCTATGAAAAATTATTGCAACAACTTATGTGAAGTAGAACTATATGCTAACTGTTAAAATATTGAAATTATAAGAGACTTAATTGGTTAACTGGTAACTGAATTGACTATTGTACTGCATAAATTAATATGAGTCAAACATATAAGCATTTCGTAAAAAACATTTATTATAATTATAAGTTATTCCAATTTTAAAAGTTATAAAATAAAATTCTGTGGCAATACAGTAGAATAAAAATGAATAATTTGTTTTCAAATGCAATTTTCAAGAAAAGAAACAAACAAGTTTAAACATAAACATCAAACATTAATCTCATATATTATGAACACAAATATTTACTCTTGAAGATCATCTTCCATACGTTAAAAATAAAACCATCCTTTCATATATATATATATATATATATATATATATATATATATATATATATATATATATATATATATATATATATATATATATATATATATATATATATATATATATATATATATATATATATATATGTCATGATGATAATTACCTTTTCTATTCACTCTGAACTGCAAAATTATTTCAAAGGTGAATAAAAAATTATTTGATGCCTGTATCAATTTTTAATAAGCATAAGAATATTTTATTTTCTATATTTTATTGAGAATCACTTTTATAATTATATACTCTTTTTGTGTCCGGTCACTAGCAGAAAAGCAAATTTGTTGCCCCACAAAAAATAGGTTACATTTGTGGGGCTAACAAATGTGCTCCTTCACCAGTGGAGTAGCCTGAAGGTTTTTTTCCAACATCAACCCTCCACTGGGTTCTAAATAATATCAAGTACTGTAGCCTCCATTATGACGTTGAACTCTTGATTCTGGCTACGCCTATGCACTGCGTATTCTGTCTGAAAGCAGGTCTGAAATCAAACATCCCTCACGTTGGATATCTCCCCTTTCTTATTCATCAGCGCCTGGGATCCCTCGAATAAAGGCCGCAGTGATCTATGGGGGCCGAAAGAAAAAAAAACTCAACCCGTCATTTGGTCTGCGAAAAGTCAACCGGACCTGGCACAACAAAACCCAAGAACAAAACTCACCGAAAAGTCGTGCACCGATAGATGTCGCCGATAAGTCGAAAGAAAGAAGAAATAATAAGACAGGGGTGGGTGTGCAACAACTCTTTGCATACCTGGATAATTGCTAGTTTCCCCTGAATCTATATTTCAGATGTCAAAGGAGGCTCGGACTTTGGCCATGCAGGCAGCATAAACATGAAGCCTGGCTAAAAAAGAGGGAAATCTGTAATTACCAAGTCCATTTGTTATGCGGGCACACTCTTTCGCTTTTGTGTGTGAGGTGCTCCGAGAGATTGTCCGGACCACTCGCGGGTTTTGTCGTTGATTCAACATCCATTACGTCTACAATGGACCTTGCTGAATATTGCTGAGGATAAATGGGGATTATCTTTATCTACATTTCTGGACTGCTTTGGAATTGCTGAGTGAGACGGAAATTTTACAGAGTTTATGGAAATGATCTAATCGCTACATCCCTGGTATTCTCGTTTTTTTTTTTTAACGCATGTGTTTTTTGCCCAGCGTTTTTTACCCAGTGACGTAGCCAGTGAAACTAGGAGTTATAACGTTACAGTAACTTCCCAAATGCATTGGCTACACATTAGTCAAATGGTATATACCATTATAGCATGCATTCGATCGCCGAACCCTTACTTTTCGAAATCCTGATTACCACCTATCATTTAAACCCACGCGTTTAAAAACATTCACAAAAAGTTTAAAGTGGGGGGAAATGCTATTTACTTCATTTATGACAATTCATGGAAGACATAAAGACTTTAGTTTTAAAAAATAAACACAAGGAAAGTTTCGATAAAAATGCAGATTTCGTTAAAGCGAATTACAAAGAAGCAAAATCGAGAACATTTTGAACTATCAGATTATTTGTTTTGGGTTTAGCTGGTTGAAATTATGTTGTTGTTGAGACCCAAACCGTCCGACCTACCAGAAAGGTATAAGGTAACTGTTTGGACGGCCGGGAAGTGCCACCCAATTTAGACCGGAATCCAGTGGGGGAGGCATCCACAGGGACCGTACCCTTCCTCCCCCCTACCACCAACCTCTCGGAAGGACTTACGGACCCACATGTTTAACGTGATCGTACTCCGAGTGAACACGACGGCAGTTTTGGCAGTGGCGGGAATCGAACCCGGGCCTACCGAGTGCAATTCTCGCGCGCTAACCACTGGGCTACCGCGCCCCAGTTGAGATTATGTGAACTAGTTGAATTATTTTGATTAATTGATTTGAGTTGATAATACGTCTTACCGAGAATAACTATTGCGCAACCAGGATTTCAGAAAAAGTGGTGATTATGATCCCATCTTGCCTACGCCACTGCTTTACGGGGATGAAATTTTCGTCTTTAAGCCATCGAACATTTCCAACTCTCAATGTTTGAATAATTGAAATTTGTCTGCAATGTGGAAATAATTCAGAAAGCTACTAACGAAGAATATATTTACTCTGCAGGAGTAATAGAGAGGAAGCCCAAACTCCCAGGCCGCGAAAGTCAATAGACATTTGACGCAAATATGACATTGAATTAATGAGCTATTAATATCTTCTTTAAAGGGGAGCCCCAGGTTAAAGAAGATGGCCCGATAAACGATATAAGCGTCTCCAGTTACTTGGCGACAATTGCTTTTTTATTTCCATTTTCCTAGCTAATAACTTTTTGAGATTGGGAAGACCTCCATAGTGATTTAATATCGCGTTAATGTGCATTTACTCGGTAGGTCAATGATGTATGGCAACGGTAGGAGAAAATTAATAAGTCAAGTTTGTTTTATGATGAAATATTTTTTATGGACGACTTTTCAATTATCAGGCATATATAAAGAAGAAAAAGTCATGACCTTTAGTTGTTTATCTAAGGGATATGATTTTCGAAAAAAAAATGATGGATGAATGATGCTGTTCAATCCAAGTGTGATTTGTGAAAATATTTATCAAACCTGTGTAAAAACAAAAAGCAATTTCATGTAATGCAATCGTATGGTAACTTTATAAGTGTTATTCAATAGATCATCGGGCAATATGTTCATCGTTTTGGGAATCATCTTCACAGTGACTTCAGAGCAACCAGAATGAGAACAGTGTTTATAATTCTTACATAATACACCATACAATGTCTTAAAATAAATATGTAAAATACCTTACACATAAAATCTTACATACCAAATTCCCACATATAAAACTTTAGGCTTTAAAATCGTAAATAGTGGTTTCTCGGGAATTCAAAATTTTCCATGAGATTGAAATCTAGTTATTGTAAATGTGTTAGAATTGACATAAGTCAAATTAAATACTCGAAAAATCACATTTTTAAAAATGTACTTAGAAATTCACTTGGAAGATTCTAATTGCACATATTTCTCTTATACGTATATCTCTTATACATATTTCTCTTATACGTTCTCTTATACATATTTCTCTTATTGGAATATGAGGCTACACTAAGCCTATTGACACTAAGTTAAAAAAACTTACATATATTTTGAATCTCTTTGAATCAAAATTTACTATCAGCTAGTAACTTCCAAAAGATGAAGTTAGAATAATGAAAGATGGGAAATTTTTACATTTATAATTAGAAATTCTCCACCACGATTCCACACAAAAGCATGTCTTTTAACTTTGCAGCAACATCATCTTAAAGTTAAACCATCATATACAGGGTGTCCCAAAAAGATTGAAACGCGTTCTAATCCTTTACCTGTTGGAGATAAGTGGGCAATGTAAATTGCAAAAATGTTGAAAGTAAGGTAGGAAATAAGACTACGTTAATGAAATAGTCCTCCCATTAATTTTTAAAAAGTTACACTTTTTAAATTTTTATACTATCCCATTAGACAAATTTGGTCAATCAGAAAAATGCTTATTTTTAATGCAACAAGATCATTAAAAAACAGAATATCTGTATCTTTATAATCAACTGAATTATGATAAAGGAAAAAATCTGACTTATGCCATTTTTCCGTACCATGTGAATGGCTGTTTCATCAGTGAAAATAGAACAAATTGACGATGGAAATTGTTTAGATAAAAATACATTAATATGGATCAAAAATTTTTATCACAAATGCATCTAAATAAAGCATTACACAGACAGAGATCATATAAAGCAGTGGTACTCATTACGCGGTTGGGTATCCTATGTATTATCATCTAATTTTATCTTTTTTGTGATATGTCACAAATTTACATTTCTAATTTGATATAGGGTCCCCATTCACAATGTTCAATTTTCAATTAAATATAACTCGCTCAATTTTAAAGATACAGATATGTGGGGTTATTTAATGATCTTGTTGCATTAAAAATAAAAATTTTCTGATTGACCAAATTTGTCTAAGGGAATCCAACAGGTAAAGAATTAAAGCGCGTTTCAATCTTTTTGGGACACCCTGTATTACCGACAGTACAAGATATTTTTTATACCTTTCATTATTCATCAAATTGCATTTCACCGTGAACTATAACGGCAAGTAAAATAAGAGCTACAAGATTGAAAGGTCATGCATTCCAAGCATAAGATTAAAAATATCAAGCAATCCAAAGTGAACATGATTTTTCTTATTAGAACACTAATCTGACAGTAAATAAAATAATATTTTTTTTGTAATTTTCTGTTCTCCATCAGTTGAATTTTGTCTTAAATAGGCAACTAGAAAGAGTAGCAAATATCGAAAGATCAGCATTATCGTAAATGTGATTGAAATGATGTGATATCGCAAATGTGATTCCTCCGTAAGTCCCCCATTACACAATATTCTCTTACAAGCACAGAGAGTTATATCATCATCAAGTATACAAACTATAGATACAACAAATATACTGAAAACTACGGAGAGAAATCCGCATTTATTTCAATTGCAATTAGAATTTCATTCGCACGATTTTAACTATACATCTGTTTCTTTCAAAAACATAGACTGAAAAATTTTGTCATGATTTAGTAGATTGAGTATAGTTACAAAAAATTGTACATAGCAGTCGAGATAAGATAACAAAAAACGTAGGCTAAGCTATAAAAAATTACAACTCAAGCAAGTTTTTTAAAGGTTACTGTTGGGAAGATATGTTTCCTTCCAATATATGTTTCCTTCCATAAAAAAATGTCTTACATATGTATATCAAAAGTTCGATAAATTTCCATTACAGAAAAGTGGTGAAAATCACATATTTTCGAAAATGCCACAATCATAGTGTCATATTTTGATGTTTAAATCATGTTTTGAAAATATGAGTCTGGCGCATGGCTTTATAGCGTAGTTTAAAATGATTATCCCTTTGTTATTGTATTTGATATAAATTTACATTCAATAACCTTTAGCTAATGTGTAAGTTAATGGTATATGTTAAAATTTGACGTACCAGTATAGAAATTACGTATTGTAAACCGTAATTCAGGAAATTAAGAATTGCTAATGAAATGAAACAGAAAAATGAAAAGAAATACAACAATTATAAAGCAAACTATAAATACGACAAGAAAACACATTATATATTCTCAGGTTCTACAATAATGCTGGATTTACTCTTTTAATCAATTAAAGTCTTCTAAATTGCTCTTGTAAAAATCTTGAAAGACGTTCTCACATCCGGTTTGTTGGTTATACCATCCTGGTTATATATATATATATATATATATATATATATATATTTATCAAATAGCCAGGCACTTGACTTCCATCATTCGCTTATACATCGGCCAGGAACGTGAACCATTTAGCCGTCCTAGGACGTTGCCCCAGGCGCACCAGAGGGGGGCGGAACACACTGCGCCCAACAACACAACATCCATGCCTTACGTGGGACTCGAACCCACAACGCGGCGGTCGAACGATCGCTTGGAAACGCTCGCCTTGACCGCTCGAACCTGGTTATATCTTCCATTACGAAATTGTAATATTGCCATGATATCGAAAATGGCAAAATTTCAAGACACATCTACAGAGAATCACCATTGATTCCTGGTAAAGTTAAACGTTCACTCTTATTCCATTTGCACACGTTCTTCTAATTAGAACACTAGTTCAGGAGTTAGATTATCATCGAGTCTACTGTCTGGAATCAACCAGCAGGGCATCGATCAAAATTTATTCAATTATCCACCAAGCAACCCACTACAAAAGCAAATATAAACCTTAACAAAATCCCGCATTCTTATCGGGATAGTGAATCTAATATAATGTGACGCGAATGTGTGGCATAGTATCGCGATTAATCCACCATCCATTGATTATTCATTATACTTCAATAGACCTGAGGGCGTCAATTGTTTATACTCCATGGCAGGTGATCGCCATCAAAGTACTGATTACTTTCGAAGAGACAATATAATATCAACTAGAAAAGTACCAAGAAAATGAGTTCTTAATCATTCTCTAAAACACTCGGTTCGGGTAATAAGAAGATGTCCAGGTGAACTTGCGGTTTCGGTCTTCGGACTATGATACAGCTGGACTGCTTGCGAAGTTCAGTGTTCAGTAAATTTTATCACACGTAAATAAGTAAAATATTATATAATGCAGAGATGTAAATAAAATTTTAACATATTCTTCAAAATTACTAAAGGAATATTATTTGTAAATGTCGCTATATTTCGAAATAGTCATAAGGAAAATATGCTGTAACTCTGATTTTTACTTTCCTTATATAACAAATAATTTCCTTATATACATAATGTATAAGGAAAGTATTGTGACGGGGTCAAAAATTCGAATTCGAGTTTTCGACGGGAGAGCACGTTTCAAGCATCCCTGATCACGAATCAAACATTTTTGAAGTGATGTCTGTGTGTGTGTGAAAGTATGTGTGTATGTGTGAAAGTATGTGTGTGTGTGTGTGTGTGTGAAAGTCTGTGCGTGTGAAAGTATGTGTGTGTGTGTGTGTGTGTGTGTGTGTCAGTGAGTCTGTGGAGACGATAACTGACGAACGAATGGACCGTTTCAAACGAAATGTGGTACAAAAATCACAATCCGTAAACACTGGAAGTCTATTGTCTTTATACGCAATCGAATGTTCAGAACCTCCCTAAATTTTCGAATGAAATTTTGAAAAAATCGTCAAAAACTCAAAATCGCTAATAAAGTTACGCAAATAGACATTTCTTATGTAATTTTTCATTAGAAAACGATTGACATAAATTTTAGAACGCTAACATGAACTGTTCTCGTGATATTGCACATTTTTCAAAAAAATTATCAAAAAGTCATATAAAATGATATAAAAATATTTCCTATTGAGAAGCATGTTCACTTTTCATATGTAGTACCATTCGATAAATTTGGTGACATCATTTTCGTGGAACTAGCTCGTTCCATTCAGAAAAAAATATACTTTGAGTAATACTTTTGTATTTGAACGCCAATAGTCATTTATCTGCTGTAAGAATAACTTATTTCTCCGTCCATAACGCTTGGCGAGATTTTGGCGACGAATTTGGCGGAATGTCACCAACTTGGCGACATTTTTAATTGTTGTCAAATTAACAAAAATCTCTCCAAATAGATAAAAATGATGCTAAATCAATGAAAATGACGACTAATTGAAGAAAATTCAATATCTTGGCAAGGATATAAGTATCTACTATAAGAATAACATTTTTTTTAAACTGTAAAAGTAGTAAATTCATTGTATTATATAAGGAAAGTCATGTGTTGCCCACATCAGATTTTTTTTTTCCACGTACAAATTTAAAATATAAATATTCGCATGTGTACTACAACAAGTATTTAAAATATAAACATAGTCACAAGATTTGATAGGGGTGTTTTAAAGCTTTTCTTTTCTACTTGGACCGTCCGACCTCCCCGAAAAGTAAGGTAACTCGTTGGAGTTCCGAGACAATATCCCCCGATTTAGACCGGAACCCAATGGGGATGGCAACCACATGGATATGTACCATCCTCCCCCTATAACCCATCACTCCTCGGATGGATTTCCAGATATAGCTTGCCCTGTGTTGGATCCTTTTCTTACGAATCAGGTTTAAAATAAATTGATCTTGCCAAGGCACATTTCATTTCGGAGACAGACAAAAAAGTGTAATATATTCGAATGAGCAATATAAGACGTGATATTACAAAAAGCGACTGCATTTCATAATGTATTAAAAATCTGCCAATAAAAGGCAAATATTCATATTGTTTGATAATGCATTAAACATGATAAAACAAGACAGGACATTTTGATTTTTGGTCTTTTCAGTTTTTGTAAACTTTGATGTAATGTTTAAAAGGACACGTTGAACCTTCAGAACTTTTTATAAAATTTTTAAAAAATAATATTTCTCTTTTACATTTACTGCGTCGTAGGAAAATAGAAAATTGATATAGACCATGAATCTGAATATTTAATTGCGATATACGTAGTACGATATACTCAAGTGTATATAACTCCCATTTAATTATAAAATATTCGATAAAATTAGCTTGCTCATTCTTGAAATAACGAAGAATTTATTACCTTGCTAATTCCTCGTGAGAAATTGTAATCATTTAGGGTCCAATTTTATATGTTAAAAAATATTACAGGGAAGAGAAATGTCCTTATCGAACGTTACTTCATTTACGTATTGCATTAAAAACTAACAAAAGTACGGTGACACATAAAGGAAATAACATTATATATTGATTGTTCATCAAAATTTTATAAAAAAAAACATAAAAAAATAGTTCCTCCTGTAAAGAACTTTGCTATCCCAGACGGGACTCGAACCACGGATTTTTGTACTGGTAGCCGACGCTCTCCCAGTAGAGCTACTAGAACAAAATTTCAAGCTCTTATCGCCTAAGTGGATCCATCATTCTTCTCCCTCAATTGTCAGATTTACGTGCAGCTTCACCATCTGACTGTTCACCTCCTTCTATTTTTGCCTCAGGTTAACCTCCTGATACTATTTTTGCCTCAGGTTAACCTCCTAATACTATTTTTATCCACGTTTATCCTGCATGGTCGTTGGGTCTCCCGATTTGAAATCGACGCCCAATATGCCAGAGTCCACCGAATCCTTATTAGTAGGTTCACTTTCTAACAAGGACTAGGTACTAGGACGTAGTACTAGGCTCACTTTCAGACCTCCAATATCACTACATTAACCTGCAGGGTTCATTTGTTCGGTCACCATTGTAACGAACCTTACTCTCACACCGGGACTCAAACTGCAGATCTTCGTACTTGGCTAGTCGATGCATTTTTAAATGAGCTACTGGGACTAAATTGGACTCTGCAAATCCTCTTTCATAAATGCAAAATGAAAGATTGTGACATAGTAATACTCTGAAAAAACAAGGGGGGGGGGGCAACTACATTCCCTATAAAATGTATGTTAAAACTTTAAACAATTAACAGCTGTTGTATGTCAGAACGTGTTTCCCTTTAGGCGTAAGATAAAACATCTGACTAAAGTAAAGACGCATAAACAAAAGTCGGATTAAGACTATCCTCACATTCAACTAATTGTTAACAGACTGTCAGAAAATAACAGATTCCCTAACAAGTAAAATGCAGGCGATGATGACGCAACAGAAGAAATCGCAACATATTATATGTCATGATGCAAACGGTCTTTGAATCTCCAGAACCCAAGAACCAGAGGTTAAATAATTTCCGGTTCTCAACTGACAAAAGGTAAAATTGAAAACGCAACCAGGGAAAGAGGGTAATGGCGGGGTACGATCTGCTTGCCTGCCAATCGTAGGAGAGACGAACAAGGTAGAAGCTCTTTAAAGGTACCTCCAACAACACCTGGGGGCTGTGCACTGGGGATCCAATGCGGAGGAAGCAATTTCCTTATTAACCGTCTCATTTTCACGCTGTCATATTTCATTGGTCGGGGGGCCAGAGATCTTAACAGATGTTCTTTAATGAACTATGACCTTGGATATGTGTAGTTTCCAGCAAATGTTGGGATGCTGGCACTTTCTGGTAATTGCAATAGAGCGCTGATATTTTTTAAAACGTTTCGAAATTAAAATCATACAGAATACAGAATTATACTATGTGGAAAGAAAAATACTGTTATCGGGTCTATAAACCAACTCAGATTGTCATGAATCAAAGCGTTTTAAGTATCCGTGAATACGAATCAATCTTTTTTTTTTTCAGTAATATATTTGTCTTTTCTCACGATATCTCTCGAACAAATTAAAAAAATGGGATTAAAGTTAGTATAACCATTTCAATGGATGAACGTCAAAGATCAATTGATTTCTTAGGTAAACAAACAAAGGGAAAGTCCTTGATTTTTCGAAAATCCGAAAAAACGTTCCACAATTATGATTACTCTTTAAAATCTAATAAAACTAGATATTTTTTGCGATTTTGCATTCAAAAGTGAATGAAATTATTTACAAGACATGTAACAACAACACACTCTTCACTTCATTTACAGTGACTTTCTCAACATTATTTCTTGATATCATTTAAAGAGCATGTGTCGTCAAATGTATGTTATCCTCGAGATATTGTGTTTTTGATCTAAATTAGAAAAAAAAAAATCATGAAAAATATTAAATATATTTTCTATTACAAAATATGTGAACTCTTTGTAACTACTTTTAACCAGACATAAATGGCCACCATTATTTAGGACAAACACATCATGAGCCATTATAGAAATATTAAAAATTTTACTTTTTCCAGGTGAAATACTATATCTTTCGAAAAAAATTGAACAAAAAAAAATAACATATATACAATCCATGCATTGATTTTCGAAATCCAGATATACATCGTATTCCAACCATGGTCATTTTTCTAGGTAATTTTGTATCTAGAATCATTGGGCATAATTTACAGAACGATAACATGGATCGTTATACAGATATAAGGATTAAAATAAGATATGTGGCAATGTAAGAAGTACAAAAGGCGGATTAAAATTATTCTCTAACACGAATAATTGTTGACAGACTGTTGAAACATAACAGATGGTACAGCAAGCTACATCTAAGTGATTATACATAAAAGATAAATTGCTAAACACTATAAAACAGTGTATTTACTCGTAATATTATCACTATTAATAATTTACCAAACACGCAAACGTGGCTAGAATCTGTAAAAACTTTAACAGGGTATTATTATTTTTTTTAATATGTAATTCATACTATTCCTTTGAAAAGTCAAAACAATTCGTTATCAACTAGTTAGAATCATCAGTCGCACATTAATACAAAAGAATATGAATTTTTAATTGAATCCTTAACAAGAGGTGACAATTTAATCCATGTAAATGATTACAAGTATGAAATTGAAAGCACTCAAATAAGGAAAAATTCACATTACGATGAGATATGTTGAAAATAGCTAATATCCTTAAAAGACTTGATGTATTTTAGGCATAGATGCAATTGAAAACAATTTTTAACAACAGCAATTTATATCTGAGCAAAAAAAAGCGATAATACCGAAGTCATATAGGCACAGATAAATCAATTGTCTTCAACAAGCCTACATACAGTCTTCAGTTATTGATACTGTCCATCATAATTTTCAAAATACTGAGGAAAGGGAGACATATATATTCCTTTCCCTTTTCCCCCAAACATTCCCCTCCCCCTAGAACTAAAAAATAAAGAAAGGAAAAGAGGTGGTGTAGTAATAAAAAGAAGGACGGATTTAACTCGAACAATACAACCCATCTTTTTCGCTTTCCGACTTCAAAAGAGCCGATGATCGTGGCCCAAAATGGATGACTTCTTCGGAAGTTGGAGACAAAGGGAGTGAAAACTTGAAAAGAGAGGGAAGTTCATATTATTAATCGAATGTCCTCTTGTCCGATATGGAAGAGCGAGGGGCCAGTCCTCCAGACAGATGACCGACGACTTATCTTTGTCAACCTTCCTGGCGTCAAACCTCTTTAGCGGGACAGAAAATTCAAAAGCAATACAGAAAAGTAAGTTCTGGGAAACTTTGGAGAGGACTTGATATTTGTCAAATTATTTCTGCAGAAAATTGATCTTCTGAGAGACAATTTGTAAGATTTTCTGTCAATAAAATAAAACAAAAGAATGACATCCATTATAAAAAAGGTTATTAAATATGCAAATTACACTCTCATTGCAAATAACGTCATCAGTGGATGGATTTCGCGATTTTTACAGGTGCCGTAAGCATGGAATTTTTTATAACAAGAAAACTTACTAAAAGCCACAATTTTGCAAATTTTATAGAGACACGTTCTGTGGGTATAAAATTAAACGCTGCAATTTTGTGCAGCCTGAAATCAATCTTTATGAAAATTACCAAGACCAAGACGCTTGCTTACGGAGTCCCTGTGTCAGAGACACTCATCCCCACATCGAATATAAAAGTTGTCGGACCATTTGAGGTGTAGTTTGGAATTGCAGGTGGTCAACAATGTCGCTCCACTCCTGTGGGCGTGATGTTTTAGTCAGTAGAGATTGTTTGTGTGGTCTATTTTATGAAAATTGATGCCAGCTGCGTGTTCGTACCGAATTTATAGACGTTTCATAAAATTGTGGCTGTATATGCTGCCATTGCAATTATAGGCTATTCCATATTAAAAAACATGCATTATATTCTATTTAAAATAATATAAATATGTTTTTAATTAAATTAATCAAGAATTATCTCTTAAATTCAACGAAAATATTTGTAAATAATTTTAACGATCGTTTTGCTATGAAAATTATCTGCCTCATCATATGCGTCATTTGTATACTCAATGCGTTTCTAATAGGGCCATGCCCAGGTGGGGGCTAGAGAGGGCTAAGTCCGCCCCCCAAAAGTTATAATCGGCCACTTGACAAAAAAAAATTCAAATTTCAGTAGTATCATGAAATTTTATCCAACTTGTTATCCAAATTTTGCCTAAAATATTGGTTTTAGAAATTTTTTTTATTTATAAATTACTTCGTTTTGAAAAGTACAGAAATAAGATATTTTAATTTATATGATTTTGTGATTATACTGATGATCATCAATTAATTTACGTATAAAATTTAAAAGTATTTAGAGGTTTTAAAAATTACATGAAAACAATATAGTGCAAAAGTGTTTAAGATACTTTTGTATTATTGTCGGATTCACTGTTATACATTATAGAGCTAAAATCAACTGGTTATAAGTTATAAAGTCAAACTAGTTATAAAGTTAATATTATGCATTAACTAGTATTAAATTTTCTTCAATTAATTAACAGCTTCGTAATTAATTAATTCTTATATTGAAATTAGTTGTTATTATTATATATTAATATTTATGAATAGTTGCTAGATATTGATTTTTGCAATCAACTATTAGCTTGTAAGTAAAGCTATACAATTAACTATTTGTTAAAAATTAAATGGTACATTCTTTAACGTTATTGGGAGCAAAAATGCTGTCAAACTATTGTTTTTACTAAAACTGTTCTTTGAAACATATATTTCTCAAGATACGCTATAGATAGAGCTTAGATGATGACTAATATGGATTCAACATCAAGTTTCTCAGAATATAGAGGGATTATTAAAGATTTACACTTCTGTTTATTTCTTCATTTCCAATACAAAATTTTTGATTTCCCATGAAAAACCTATTTCTCAAGATTGGGTATAGATTGATGATAGCTGATGATAACTGATATGGATTTATCATCAAATTCTGGAAGAGGTAGGATAGTTTACCAAAATTTTACACTTCTATTTCCTTTTCTACATCCAGTTAAAAAATAATTCCTTAAAGTATCCATTTATCAGGATTGGCTACAAATAGAGCTTAGATGGTTACTGATATGGATTTAGCATTAAATTTTGAAAGAAGTTGGGGACTCACTAAGAATTTCCACTTCGGGTTCTTTCTACCTTTTGACCCTGTCCGTTCGATCTATTCCAATGTGTAAGGTATCTGTTTGGACGGCAGGAACAGTGCCACCAAATTTAGACCGGAACCCAGTGGGGGGAGATATATACAGGGACCGAACCCTCCTTTCCCTACTACCAGTCTCTAGGAAGGACTTTCAGACACATATATTTAACGTGCTCGTACTTCGTGTGAGCATGGAAATAGTTTGGTCAGAGCTGAGAATCAAACTCTGGTCCTCTGCAATCCCCGTGCCATAACCCCTGGGATATCCCTCTCCTCACCGGACATCTTGAATAGATCGTGTTTTAATTATGCAATTATCCGATCAGTCAAAGTGCATGCTTTAGCTCAACGAGCTGCCTGTTGTTCAGTTGTGTCACTCTGCGTGATAACGGGGACAGTTTGGACAAAGCCGACAATCGAACTTGGGTCCTTCGAGTACAATCCTCATGCTGTAACCACTGGGCTGCCACCAGCCTACTCCTAATTCTTCTTCTTCAAGCCAGACCGTCCGACCTACCTGAAAGTGTAAGATATCTGTTTGGATGGCCGAGAAGTGCCACCCAATTTAGACCGGAATCCAATGAGGGAGACCTTTACAGGGAATGAATCCTCCTTTCCCTACCACCAGCCTCTAGCAAAGACTTTCAGCCACACATATTTAACGAGTCCGTACTCTGCGTAAACACATAGACAGTTTCGGCAGAGCCAGAAATCGAACTCGGCTCCTCCTAGTGTAATCTCTGCTCTAACCACTGGGCTACCCCCTCCCCACTCCTAATTCTGAAGATGTCGCTTCTGACATAATAATTGACATTTTCCTTGCAACATTTACTTCTCAGGATGAGCTATAGATAGAGATTATCTACAGCCAATCATTTGAACATTTGAAAACTCTTTCTTAAATTTCTTGTATTTTATATTGATTCATTATTTACTATTTTGTATAAGCTTTAACAAGTATTCGCATTGTCAAAAGACAGGCACCTTTTCACTGTCAGGAAACTTGTGTCGGAAAAGCATGGAAATGTCTTTAAAGAAATTTTCACACATTCCGCCAACAATAAATCAAAGATATATTGGAACAAAAATGGCACCAACATAAACAGTCCGAGGCACACAGACAGATGAGAGGCTACTTATCTTTGTCACCACCGCCGAAGTCCAGCTTTTCAACGATTTCGAAGGAAAGGGGACGGTGGCAGGCAAAAGAAATAAAACTGCTTCCGAAACAGCACAGAGAAATATTTGCGTGCTTTGTCAGAATAAGTCGAAGAAAGTTGGTATAAATCACGGAACAGTTTTCGAAAAACCTTGACAGTCGAAGTGACAGTGCAAAGCAAATATATTTCACCTTAAACTTTGAAGAATACAGGACTAAGTCGTGTTTACGTTAACACGGTTGAGTCCTGTATTTTTCAAACTTATTGATATAGATATAATATTGCATAGAAACTAGTGGAGCTCAACAATTTTTAAAACACATTTTGAAATGTAGTTTAATTGAAGATGGGAAATCTTGCTCACACAGCCTTTAAAACAATCGATTCCGCAATTGTGTTGGGACTGGTGAATAAATATCCTTTCGCTTAGAGCAATTTTTACTCAATGGCAGGAAATTTAAAGGGAAAATTAGTGTCAATCGTCGTTCTCGCACTGGACAAGATAGTCAGATTGGGGCATAGTCAGATTAGAGCATAGCACCAAACGATGGGACATTTGCGAATAGGACATATTTTTATTGTTTACCACAGTAAAGTAAAAACATGAGGTATGTTCTATATCTTCTCGGTCTAAGAAGCTCCAAGAACACTAAATAAAAACTAGCGATGTTATTTGCTACTAGACGCGTTTCCAAACAATTAAATATGAATCATAATATTAAGAATGTGTAGAGATGTAACATCTTAGGCCTCCTCGTGGTG
Organism: Amaurobius ferox; assembly: GCA_951213105.1. Lineage (NCBI taxonomy): Eukaryota > Metazoa > Arthropoda > Arachnida > Araneae > Amaurobiidae > Amaurobius > Amaurobius ferox. The sequence continues at coordinate 76,699,652 of OX578140.1, forward strand.
CATCCTGGGGTAACGCTAAATCTACCACAACTTCTGCCTCAAACATTGGAGTGTGTTTGCGGAACTTATTGCGTTCCCGATTCACCTCGTGCTGCAGTAGTGGCACTGTTTAGACTTTTGACAGGACATGACTGTCTTGGTGTCTATTTGTATCGTTTTAATTTAACTACTTCGCCTGACTGCGTTTTGTGTACCTCTGGACAACCCATGACTGCTGCTCATCTGGACGAGTGTTCTGCACTAAATAATTTGGACTGTATTGATGAAAAGTGTTGGAGAGCTCGTGGCCTAATGACCTAATGGTCAATGGCTTGGCATTTGTTAAATAAAATTAAAATTAAGAATGTGTTTGTATAAAGTAAAATGGCAATATTTTGTTGTAGCATGAATTCATAGTTTAATCGTTGATTTCATATGACTCGTCAAGAAAATAATTCTTATTTTTTTTTTAATCAAATAAAGATGATTTCAGAAGCTATGGTGATAAACGGGAACAACGATATTTTGCATAGTATGCTCCACTGGCGTAAACTCAGCTGATATCAATTAAAGCATGGTTATCTTTTACCAGTCGAGTACATAGAGAGGTTAATCTATGTATCTAGTCTATGGAAGCTGTATCTGCAATGGGAATGTTATTCTAACTTTGGAAACCCTCGCCTCCCTCCCCCCCCTGTAGGCGGATTGTGTGAGTATGAACTCGGCTTATGTAACCGCGTGCAACTTCAGCGTAATCATTAAGAAATTTGTTGACAACTACGTGGTAGACAGAATTTGTAGGTTTACATAGAGCAACCGATTTACCGTGGCGCACTGGGACGACTCATTCGCTGATCGGGTATGCCGTAAGTGGACATTATTATTATTATTACTATTATTATTATTACTTTTTGTTGACGTTGTTTAAAAAATATAAATCTCCCAATGGTTTCAACTGCCGATAGTTTTACGATAGTCATTGATGCCACAGAGGGGTTGCAGAAAGAATGTAGTTGGTCAAGGAGCCGTGGATTCGGAAAGGTTAAAAAATCCTGTCATCATAAAATTGAGGCATGTAGCAAGTTTTATTGCTGCCATTGCAGGCATCGGATATCCCCTGTTGACGAGCACAGAAAAAGTTTGAAACCGGCTCAATAAGTAGTCCTTAAAAACTCAAACATGGGATTCGGGGTTCAAGCAACTTCACACCACAGATAAACACACACGATTGAGATGAAAAATGAAATGTTAAATCTCACATCAACTAAAAGATGATTAATCGTAATATCCCAGATTACGCGACTGTAAGATTACAGAGCTATTTCTTAAGAGTCAACTTTACAAGATCCCAACAACACTCCTCAGGGAAGATAAATACTTACCGTTAACGCGAATAAATAATGAAGCGTTACATTCGAGAGAATCTGAAAGGATTATAATATCCTAGCGAACTCGACACTGGGCGCTTGTTTCTTACGGTCTGATGACTCTGCGACTGTAATAGGGTGACGCCTATTTATTAAAGGACGAATAGGAAAGGCTATGTTTCCAAACCACAACTATATGTTACAGAAGTCCGAAAATAATGAGCTTTTGTCTTGCTCTCCTTTTGCGATAAACTCGTTTGCCTTGCTATAAAAAAAGACCTCCTCAAGGCTGAAATTCAGCCAGAATTTGTCGCCAAAAGAGTTAAGAGAAAATGAAGTTGTATTTTCGACTACCAGATTTGTACAAGCTATTAATTTAGTTTTTAGGTTAATATTCGTTTAGAAGAGAGAATAAGTAATTATGGCTGAATGCAGACTATAATCTTATTCGAATTACTTAATATGATGAAACAGATTTTCTTTTCTTGCCTTTTTAATGGACGTCGGACTGACATAGAAAAAAATCATTTGGAGGAGTGGTAATATTCGTAATTTAATTTTACAATAAAAATGTATTAACAAACAGAAAAAAGTTTGCTGAATTTCGACCTGAAGAGATAATAAAAATACCCCCTCAAGGCTGAATTTCAGCCAGAATTTTTCGTTAAAGGGGTTAAGAGAAAACTAAATTGCATTTTCAACTCAACTTTCAGCTTTGTCCAAGGCATTAATTTAGTTTTTAGGTTAATATTCGTTTAGAAGATAGAAATAAGTAATTGTGACTGAATTCAGACTGATATCTTACACGAATTATAGGATGGAACCTATCGTCTGGATGTTTTTTTTTTTAATAGACGTTGAATTGATATAGAGAAAATTCGCTTGGAGGAAGAGTAATATTCGAAATACAATTTACAATCAAAATCTATCAACATACAGAAAGGATATTGTCGAACTCCAGAGTGAGAATTATACTGAATTTGTCTACTTTTATATTTTTGAAGGACAATTTAGGGTGACAGGATGTTAGTTTATATTCGTCAAGAGAGAGAGGGGAGAGAGAGAGAGAGAGAGGAGAGAGAGATAAAGGGAGAGAGAATCTTGTTCTTAGATATTAGGAGGACTCAACTCTTAAACGTTTCAGCTGGTGTAACTTTTTTGTAATTTCTAACTATAAGAACTTGAAAAACAGCTAACCATACCCATGATTCAGCTCGGGTTAAGCATCCAGTCCGAGTATAGTCAAATTTACTACTGGAGGTGTATACCTTTCGTAAATTGAGTTGCAAAGAAGAAGTTTGTGAATGCTAATTTGCTAGTCTGTTTTAGAAGTAAATGTTTTTAAAGCATTCTTTTTTAAATATTTCAATAAAATAACCTTTACAAATGAATCATTAATCGAGTCATACGAGTGTTTAGTAAATTTTAGATTTGTTGAAATGTTAATATATGTTGTAATGTGAGTCAAATATTCTAATTGAACCAACGGATATATTAGTATAAAAATTTTAAGTTAGCTCAAAAATAATAAAAGTTAATAAGAAAGATCAATCATGCATATAACAAGGATTAGAAAATACTTTTCAACTGAAATGCAATTTCATTTAAACATCTCTAAAATGAGATACATTCAGCGGTGATATTTTTAAAATTATCACATTACTACAATAATTTATTGTATTTGAAAACTTCAACGAAAATAAATTAATTTTATTCAAATAACGTCATCGAAATATAAATCGCCTGGCTCTCTATATAAAAGCAGAGAATATTTCATTTATAAACTTATTTTTATTCATTCCATTCAGCGGCAATAACTTTTAAATTATCACAATACTACAATAATTTATTTTACTTAAAAACGTAAAACCATGGAGGTAAAATTACTTTCTAACTACATGTTTAAAACTTCATCAGAAAAGCAATAATATGGAATCGTCTGCTTCTCGATGTAAAATTAATTAATGTTCAATCCATATCAGTTGTATTGCAGACTCCAGAGCTAAATAATTTTGTGTCAAAGAAATTCAGCAATTCTTATACAACACATCTTACAGCTTGGTGTGTTTACATTCTCCATACGGGAAAGTTAGGCTTCGTTGTAGAAATGATCAAAGTTTGATGATCATTTAAACTCCAAAATATTGCAATTGCGTTGGCGCAATATATAGATGCACTGAAAAAAAAAATTAACAAAGCGGTTCTAGGACGGATACAACACTAAATATAAATTAAAAAGAACTTTAAAAATCACGATTTTGACATAAGGTGGATGCCATATTGTATTTTGAAGTGGGTCATGTGATCTTTTCATATAATATTGGTGCAATTATTATTTTAATTTTTATTTAAAAAACTTACGAACATATTTTGCTGGCATTTTTTTTATATATATTTTATGGGATAATTTGAATATTTCCTAAAAATTTCGAAGCAATTTGTGCATTTAATATTCTATTAAAAAATGTTTGAAGAATTAGATCCCTTAAGGTTCAATGTACTGCATTTTTTCAACCCGGGTTCAATGCAAAACTAATTAGGTGATATTATTCATTTACATTCCCATATGTCCCACAGATCGTCTCAATAACATACTAAAATTTCATTTTGATAAAGTCATTTTTAAGGCAGTTATCGTGCGAACGGGCAGACAGACAGAATGAATGAATAAAGTCATAAACACTTTTCAACTATGTTGTAAAGTGTTAAAAAATCATAATTAAAAGACAAACATTTTCAAAAAGAAATACTTCACTAGTAACTGCCTAAAGAGTTGACAGACAAAACATATCAACCGGATTCCAAAGGAAATGAAATAGATGTTTAATTATGTACAAAATACAGGACTATTATCGGAAAAAATTCAATTTTGGTATCTGAAAAAATTATAAAGGAGAAAGGCGGCAATAATTGTTGCACTATTTCTACAAATTCCAACGCATTGTGAAGAAAATTTTTAAATTACTGAATTTTTCTTTTTTTCAATTCCATAGAAAGTACTTATTTTTAATTAACTTAAAAGATCCCTTGCTACATTTTGAGTCATAGGAATATTTGGTAAATTTTAGATTTGTTGAAATGTTAATATATGTTGTAATGTGAGTCAAATATACTCAGTGAACCAATGGATAGATTAGTATAAAAAATTTACGTTAGCGTAAAAATAATAAAAGTAAAAAAATCATAATTAAAGGACCAGCATTTTTCAAAAAGAAATACTTCATTAGTAACAGCATAAAAAGTTGACTAAGCATATCAACCGATTCCAAAGGCAAAAAGAGCCTCTTCGTCAGGATAGGTAAAGACAGAGCAACCGCTCCAGAAAAGGCAAGAACGCCTCTGACAACATGCATAAGCCTCTTGCTGGTGTGGTTAGTTTTCTCTATCCTGAAGAATAGGGGTCTTTTTAGCCTTTGAAACCGATCATGTTTACCAATTCTTTATGCTGTATTAAAGACGCAATTATTTTTCAGATAATCCCCAACAGCAAGTTTGGGCAATTTTTTAAATGAACGCAAAAGGAAACACAAATGTGAATGTTAGGAACGTCGCTCCGTGTTAATTTTTACAACGTGATTGTGATAAGAACGTGAACGTGAGTTGAGGAACACAGATTCGAAAGAACTCACTCTCAAGAAAGGAATTTAAGCGGCAATGCATTTATTTACTTTCATCCGGGTTTCGAGTTTAAACGTGTACCAATTCAAAGAAACGGCCACAACACCGGTTCAAAGTACAGGCTACTGAATTTTGCAGTGAAATAGCCCACAAAGAAATTCACCAAAATTTATGATAAGAGGCCAAATTAGGCAGCCCACTCTCACTTCAACTTTTCCTCTTACAACCTGTGATACAGAGCGGAGCAATAAGAAAGCAAAGCCGAAGACGACAAGAGTTAAAAACAAAGCCTGTCCGAGGTTTCTTCTCGGCCATCCATTTTTGGCGAACCGGGGACAGCCGAGAGAAAGGGGCCCGAGTACCGCCCATGGCCCCAGGACAGACCACGGTTCCGGGACACCTAATGACGAGCGGGAGGGAAGACAAGCGCAACAACAATCGTGACTGCCCCACATCTAGATCCGAAAAGAAGATAGGAAGGTGTAGTGCACGCGCAGTGTGTTTGTCCCCCCTGCCCCCTGATGAGAAGAAGGAGCAAGAGCGTGAGGGAAGGGGGATGAACTTCTCAGTCTAGAGAGAGTTCATCTTTTCTACCGGCCATCACCAAATCCTTTTAATTGTACTTGTAACAAATGATGGTAGAAATTAGATATGGTATGCGCATGATGGGGATGGCAATATAGTTGGTAAATATGGTGTTTTTTTCGTTCTAAAGCAAAACTCGATTATGGTAACTAATGGTACGGCGTTAGGGGAAAAGGGTTCATGTATGCATTGGTTTGCTACAGTGTATATAGTGTTGATGGAATGTTTAAACAGGAACTCGTAAAATTAGAGAAATATAAATAGTTTAGTTTTATTTCATAGAAAATGGGTAACAAGTATTTTATAGTGCTGAACGCTTTAGATAAGAGGAAATACACTATGGTTTTAAACGTATGTACTAATAAAAAAGTCACACAGTGTAATGCATCAGATCTTTTTAACTGAAAATATTTGTAAAATAAGTCACTCAAACGACTGTTCAAATAATCTAAAGATTTATAGATATTGGTAGAAATAACATAACATAAACATTTTAAGGTATCAATCAGGTTCGGAGGTATCAACCAGTTTTTCAAATTTTTGTTTTAATCGCAGCAGATCAATTACGAATCTTTTCTTCTATGTCGTATTACCTACAAAGTAAAAATATTTTACGATTTCTTGCAGATATGATTTTATTTTAAAATTTGCAACAATAAAAGTAATTGATGGTTAAAAATTATTACTGTTTTAGCTCAAAATCCCTGTGATTAATATTAGTTTTACTGTGTTTATTGTTTTCCCATAAAATCCCCGTTTTAATATTAGTCTCTCTACGTTTACTATTATTTCCCCTCAAAATACCTGTATTTATTATTGGTTTATCTGTGTTAATTATTATTGTCCCTTATAATCCATTTTTTTTATTATTGGTTTGAGCGAAAACAAAAATAATTCAATCTTTATCCAGCATTTCGATATTTCTTTGCCATCTTTCTTCTTTTGAATAAAAATATAGATTACCAAATCTGGAATAGAATCAATAAGAATGTAAGTTTGAAACAGAAGAATAAAATTAACACCCATTTTGATTTATTCTCATCTATACTGTTTAAAATCTAAAAACAAAAATGCAAACACGTTACTTTTCTTATACAATAACAAATTGGAATTTCGAAGGAAAACAATAAAAAACCCATGGAAATCAAAAACACAGGGATTCTGAAAGAAAGCAGTAATGAATACAAAGAAATCAATAATAAACACAGGGGTTTTTAGGAAATATAATGATAAACCCCAAAACACCAATAACAAACACAGGAGTTTCGAGGAAATATAATAATAAACACAGAGAAACAAATATTAAATACAGGGATTTAGAGGGGAAAACAATAAAATACATTGGAGGTGTTTTCTTATGTTTCGATCTCTATGATTATCAAAAGTAGGGTTCTTGCTGAACTGACTGTACTAAATATTATCACAAGCACTCAATTATCCAAATATACCATACGTTTCTTTCATTAAATTATGTATTGCATAAAAAGTAATTGAGAAATTTTTTTCAGTCAATTGAAATTGAAAGAAAAAAAATTGTTAGTTTCTAACATAATTTTTATTGAAAGGATGCATTTAGAATTATTCTATTCTTCATGTTTCACAAAATATTTTTGTAAAGCTTTAATTGAGATATTGCAACTATTTGACAGTAGTATGTCGGTGTGTGTGAGCTAGGAGGGGGGGGGGGATTTAACCGCATTGTGACGATGTTTTAACCGTTGCGGTTAAAATGTCACCTCCTAAATAATTTCTCATAATATAATCTGCAAGTCTTACACTTCCGTTTAATAATCGTTTAGCGGAATATTAGAAGAGTTAACATTCTGAAAACTGTCAATTCATGTGGTAATAAGGGAAGTAAGTGACAATTAAGTGGCGCTGACTTGCTTGCGGTTTATTTTCAGCCTGTTTATGTTTTTTCAGGTAATGTAAAATTGTTTCTAAAACAAGTTTCAAGCATATCAGTATCATGCGGTTAGTACTGCACCTTTTACTCATTCATCAATCGACGATGTATACTGAATTTCCTCGACATTTACCATTTGATTATCCAGTTCCGCCATACAGTCAAGTTATACCACACATTTTCTTCACATTCCGCGAATATCACTATAATTTAAATAAGTGATTGTTCAATCCAACAATTAATTTCACAGGACAATTTAACCTTGTCCAAACAGCTGGCTTCTTTGTCTAAGTGTTCTCAAAAAGCTCCTTTGAGCATATTCGATCTTCCTGCTACAAAAGGTTGAAACACTGGATAAGAGATTCTTTATTATGATATATTCATTTTTAAATAGAATGTTTAATTTTGTAGAATGTTTTATTGCATCGTAATTCTTACAAAATGGCAGTTAATGAATAGAGAAATGGCTAAGGAAATATTCATACGCGCCATTTTTTCAGAATTAACCATTACCAATAACAACTGTATTTAAATAAGCAATTAAAAGAAAAATATGATTTATTCATATTTTTCTTTTAATTGCTTATTTATATTAAGATACTTCGCTTAGACTTGAATTAAGCTTATGTATTGTCAAGTCCTATAAATCCTTGCAAACATAAGATTCGGCACAAAAGGCGAGCATCATAAAAGGTTCTGGATCACGAAGTGTATTAATAAAGCAGCAGCAGCAGTCATGCTGGCGAGATTTTTCCAGCTCGGACCCTATGTCCAAAAGCCGAGGGAGTGGTTCGCAGACGACAGCCGACAAACAAATGATAATAGGCTGACCCCTGGGACCGGACTTTCCCTATTTTTTTCCTTCCTCAACTCTCTGCGATTCCTTTCTCCGAGGCAGGGGGTGTGCGCGATCACGATAATCATCTAACGATAACCGACTTCACCAAAAAGGTCACACTGACTTGAAAAGACTGCGCCTTGCTCGCATTAAATGCGTCCCGAGAATTTTTCAAGTCATACGTGTGAGGTGGAATGCGTAAGATGAATTTATCAGCGATCTGGATGAAACAAGAACTGGTGCCAAATGGCCAAACTAATGATGAGGTAAAGGATGGTGGTAGCCAGAGAATCACCAAAGGCTTTCCCAGTTGATCTATGACAACTACATTGTACATTACTTATTGCAGTATATGGTTACAGAAAATATTAACTTTTACCAAGTGATGTGATAATTCTGAAAATTGCTGCCTACAACATGAAAATTTTCCTACTGAAGTCACATTTTGTTTCGACAATGAAAATTACAGTTTTGTAATGATACTATGAATATGACGGCGTTCTTCCCCGAACATCAGACCTAGAGGCAATACACTTGACCAAACAGGTAACATTGACTTATGAGGACTGTACCGTGATCACCTTAAACACATACTGGAATTTTTGAAATCGTACGCATTCGTTAAAAATGCCTCAGATGAATTCTTCGAGTTTTTGAATAAAACAGGAAATGACACCAATGACTAAAGAATGCTGCCAAAATGAGAGGAAAATGTGATTGCAGCAGCTAGCATATAAGAAAAAGGAAAAGGTGACACTAGGCATTACAAATTAACTTCAGACTTATGTGCATCGTGGTACATCTTCAAAACGCATCAAATTTTAATCAAAAGCAGAAATTCTGTAATTTGCATCCTGAAATAGCAATTTTTCACTCAGCGCATTTGACTATGGAAATACGAAATGATGCAAAATTTCTTTATAAAGAAGATGGTAATTCTACATGGACATCAAACATACAATGTCGCACAACATAAGCATTTCTTATCTATTCGACGAGTGAAGATAACCAAAACTACACTGAGGCTTAAATAATTTGATGGTATCTATTGTTATAATAATTATTATTTCTAACTGAACAAAATCATGCTAATTAAATCTAATAATTTGAATTTCAGCTGGATGAGCCGCAGCCTTTTTCATTAGTAATACTAAGCAAGGCCAAAGGCTATTGATACTAGAAACAATAGGTGTTTCTTGCATGGATGCAGACGCACGTAAAAAAGCAATAAAAAACTTCTCATAACGCATGACAACTTTACGAACGGCACTTTTTATATTCATAAAGAGTATAAATGCATCTTGAGCGTCTTAAACTGAACCTGTGACATCCCAATTAATGGACATCCGGCTTGAAGAATTAGCAGAATTTGTCTTGAAAGATACAAAAGAGAGTTTGCAAAAGAGACATTCCCCTTCTAACCCACCGACATTTTCATCTATCATGTCTTAAAAACTCCGTTTAGATCGCTATTTGTCAGCGACAGATCCTCATACACGAGCCGTGGATTTACGTGAAGAGAATAATGAATGAAGCAACTCGTTTGCTCAGAGAGAATAAGGTACGCAGCCTACTAAGCACAGCGTAAACACCTTTGCAGCACACTTAAGAGAAACAAATACATCATTATACACCAGTTCCGTTGTACTGCAGGAAATATTCATTAATGCCAATATTCTGTTATACCCTATGAAGTCCATTATAGAACACTAGAAATAAGCCAGACATCGTTCAAGTCTAATTTGAACAGGGCCTAGATCACGCACGGACCTATAAGGTCGCAGAATAGAACACCAACATTTCTGAGGTAATAATTTTTATAATTTATTTTTAAAAGTAAGAAAAAATCGGATATGACTTGTATTGCATTTCCTTTTGGAAATTAAACAGAATTAGCAATATTTTTTTCTTTTAAGGTTATATATTTTACATATTTTGAAGCATATCTGAAGGTTGAGGCTTCGTTTCTGGCATTAAAATATCTTCTTAGAATATTTTCTAAAGACAATAGATCTTAAATAGAACATTTATTAGCAAATACTTTCATAGATTCATTAGGCATGATATGTTAGTGTTAGATAGTAAATTGATGACTTTGAAATAAAGTCCTGGCCATATGTACTGTTATGGTTTGTTTTTCTTTCGACCCAGACTGTCCGACCTACCCGAAAGTGTAAGGTATCATTTTAGACGACCGGGACAATGTCACTTAATTTAGAACGGAACCCAGTGACATTCGCAGGGAGCGTACCCTCCCTTCCCAGCCACCAACCTCTCGGAAGGACTTTCAGACCCACAGATTTAACGTGCACCCACTCCACGTAGACATTAAAACAGTTTGGGAAGAACCGGAAAACGAACTCGGGTCTAACAATCCCCGTGCTCTAACCACTGGATTGTTCCACTCCATACTATTATGATCATCGTTGTGAAAGAAACATCATATAAGTAGACTACTACGTCCTATGCACAATCATCTGTGAGTCAGGCTCTGGTTCAAGGTCGAGCCCATGATAGCCCGGACCAGGTCTGATGATATATAACAAAACTGGTCCCTGGGACCAAATTTGGACCTTGATGCTTTTTTGCTTTTCCTAATGTGTTTTTTAAATAATAGAGATTTAAAAAAATATCCGATGATGGCAGTACATGACATTTTGAATGACAAAATTTGCACAAAACCTTCCTTTGGTCCAATTTTTTAAGCACATAAGATTTGACCATGGTACAAACGTGTTATGTAAAGACAGCCAGCCTCGCATTCAAATACCTTTTATAAGTTACACCAATGAAAGTGTTTTTAAAATCAATTTCTTGTCTAAGAGGGCTAGACGGACTATGAGCAAATAATTTATCTCAGCAAAACTCCACAAAATCTTGTAGGGTTGAGTGTTGAAAACCCAGACCACACGACCAACCCGAAGGCTTATGGTAGCAAGATGTGTGGCCGGGAACTTTATTTTTGATTCAATAGATTACAGAACATATATTAAAATGAATCACATCACAGGAACACACAAAACTACACAGATACTTATAACACATAGAACAACACAATTAAAACACAGAGTACACAAAAATACAGGAGTAATAAATTCAGGTATAACAAGAATGGGAAAAGGATGAAAGTTTTCCCTGGAATTACATAAGATGATGAAGAATATTTTGATGGCAGTTTATCCAAAAATTTACATATGATGATGAAGTACGATATGATGATGATAATTATACCAAATGAAAGGTGAATGTGGATGAAAATGGTTGGCAATGATTGAACAGAAGGTGTACTAACATTTTGAAGAGAAATCTTGTAGGGTGAAAAGTATAAAGGGAATACAAAAATATTAACACATTTGTAGAAAATAATGAAAGCCACATTATTGAAACTAAATTGGCTAACTAGCTTAACATCTGTTATGATACTGTCAACACGAAATTAATTAATAAATCAATTTATGTAAATAAGCAGCTCTATTCTAACATCTGATAAATTGGTCATTCATATGCATTCATTAAGAAAATGTAATTAAATAAAATGTACAAATCTTAATGGGATCATGGGACAAATTTAATTTGGAATATAATCAAAGAATTATAAATTTTATTAAAAGTCAATTATGTTAATTGCATATGATCGCCTTGGGCATAAATACAGTAATGTAGTAAACAATAATTCAACATAATTATTATATAATTTGTACACAATGTAAATTAAGAAATTAAAGTCCATTTTAAACTTTATCCAACTCAGAAGACTTACCTACCTTTTTATTTGAAGAAAATGACAAAGTTATAAGTGTAGAGCAGTTATCTAACAATCTTATGTAAAAAATCATGCAGAATCCTATATGTATATATGCAAAGGAAAATTAGACTTTATTTTATATTTTTTGAGTATTCTACTAATTCACTTCACATATGATTGTTTTGGGAAAATAGATTGCTCCTGCTAATGATATAAAAAAAATATAATTTTTTAGTAAATAAAAAATCAGTATTTAAAACATGAAGGAATTCTGAAAAGAATTGAAAATCAAATAATGTTGAAATAAAGATATTTAATGATGGCCATTACACTATTACATCACGCATTGACTCAGTGTTGTGATGAATGGCAACAACATAAGCGTATGCATACAATGTAATTTCATGTGCAATGTTTTCAAAACAAAATACATGCACAGACGTGCATGTATTAAAAGTACGTGAAAGTCCTTCCTATCAAATAAAATACGCGAGGCCATGGGCGTATTTAGAGGAGGGGGGGGGGAATCAGGGGTGCCAAAACACCCCCCTGAAAAATTAATTTAATTAAAAGCCAATATGAGAGAAAAATAAGAAAAATGCTTTCTGGAATTAGAACATTCAACAACAACTGCGTGTTTTCTCTAACGTACATAGTAATAAAAACAATTTAAATACCATATTAAATGGAAAACTTAGGATTATTGCATTTGGTATGTTTATGAAGGTCCAATTTCTGAGTTCAGTTGCTCTGTTCTCCAGGAAGGTTAGAATTCTGTCATGGAAGGGGGAACATTTTTTAAAGGTGGTGTATAGTAATTTTTAAAAATGCTATACCCACTATTTTTACTTTCCTTATATATACATAATGTATAATGAAAGTATTATGACGAGATCGAAAATTCGAATTCGAGATTTTGATGGGAGAGCACGTTTCAAGCATCCCTGATCACGAATCAAACATTTTTGAAGTGATGTCTGTGTGTGTGTGTGTGTGTGTGTGTGAAAGAATGTGTGTGTGTCAGTCAGTCTGTGGAGACGATAACTGACGAACGAATGGACCGATTCGAACCAAATTCGGTACAAAAATCACAATCCGTAAACACTGGAAGCCTATTGTTTTTATACGCAATCGAATGCTCAGAACCCCCTAAATTTTCGAGTGAAATTTTGAAAAAATCGTCAAAAAATCAAAACCATTAATAAAGTTACGCAAATAGACATTTCTTATGTAACTTTTCATTAGAAAACGATTGACATAAATTTTAGAACGCTAACATGAACCGTTCTCGAGATATTGCACATTTTTCAAAAAAATTATCAAAATGTTATATAATATAAAAAAAAAATATTTCCTGTTGAGAAACATGTTCACTTTTCATATGTAATACCATGCGATAAATTTGGTTACATCATTCTCGTGGATCTAGCTCCTTCCATTCATGAAAAAGATACTTTGAGTAATACTTTTGTATTTGAACGCCAATAGTCATTTATCTGCTGTAAGAATAACTTATTTCTCCGTCCATAACGCTTGGCGATGTTTTGGCGACAAATTTGGCGGAATGTCGCCAACGTGGCGACATTTTTAATTGTTGTTAAATTAAGAAAAATCTCGCCAAATGGATAAAAATGACGCTAAATCAATAAAAATGACGACTAATTGAAGAAAATTCAATATCTTGGAAAGAATATAAGTATCTGCTGTAAGAATAACATTTTTTTTAACTGTAAAAGTAGTAAATTCATTGCATTATATAAGGAAAGTTATGTGTTGCCCACATCAGATGTTTTAAAATGTGATGCTCATACCACCTTTTCAAATTTACTTTGGTAGCAATACATATTGCAATGTTGATAGTAAGCTCTAAATTTTTAATGCAATTAATTTTAGTACATCCCTGGGGGGAAAATTCTGTATACGCCCATGCGCAAGGCGAACATGCTGGTACGATACACAGTTGGGAATCGGAACAGGGCCGAAGCCAGAGTTGTTAGATATCCTACGAGAAATATTTCCCTCCTCGGCGCGTGGTTGTCTTGTCAGATCTTTATCCCAACTTGTTGCAGCCGCCAAGATTCTTGTTCCAATTGACAGCCATCGTTTATAAGAACGCGAGGAACAAAAATCTGTTTCTAAATCGCAACCTCCTGTTCCACTCACCTCTGTTGTGAATAAACCTCGGAAAATAGAAGAATCATGAAGGGCGATCACGTTTCAGTCAAAAAATCTGTTTTAGCACTACATTGATAAAAGTTATGGACATAAGTAAAACACGGATCAAAATTATTTTGTAAGATGAATGTTATAAAATTATTTCTTAATATTCTTGTGATTTGTATATACATATGGTTTAAGTCCATTGGTGCCTTGGATTGTATCGGGTCAACGATGCGTTTAAAACTATGGTTACAAATATGCATTTGATGTGCTAAATAAATATGTTTGGCAAATCTGAAGGAGCAAATCTGACTTCGTTTGTAACACGGTTATGGAAATCGGTGGAGTCATTTTTGAGAAAAATTTGAAGACAGATAGGGCATAAAAAATTAGAAACAGTCAAATTCGATTAAAAGAATAACGATTAATGCAATAATCGAACATGGGATAATAATTAAAAACAGTCAAATTCGATTAAAAGAATAACGATTAATGCAATAATCGAACATGGGATAATAATTAAAAACAGTCAAATTCGATTAAAAGAATAACGATTAATGCAATAATCGAACATGGGATAATAATTAAAAACAGTCAAATTCGAATAAAATAATAACGATTAATGCAATAATCGAACATGGGATAATTTAATACTGATCTTAAATAAAATGATTAATAATATTAGTCACTTATATACCACATATTAAATGATTAAGCAGCTTTTCTAGAGAACTTAAATCCAAATTCATTATCATTAATTCCACTAATAAAATTGACTGGGCAATGGAAATATATTTATAAAATAATCTCAGTTATTGCAAATTGTAACAAATACTTCAAATTTAAGTGTCATAAGCAAATAAAGGTAAACTTGAGCTGTAACATTTTAAAAGTCATTGAAAAGATGAAAAATATGAAATCTTATTTGATACCAAATCCCCCATAGAAAAGCAATATTGATTCAAGTATATGGAGGTAAGACAGTTCTTAGCAATTAACACATTTTAGACATTACTGAATGGTATCATATAAACTATATTAATCATAAAAACTAAATAGTAGCTAGCGTATATAAATTATAAATTGATAGTTTCCATTTAATCAAATATTGCAATCAAACATGCTTTTACTGCGCACAGGTTTGATACGGCAATAATTGTTGAATTTAGAAAGCTGTAAGAAATCTTTTACACTAAAATTGCATACATCTAAAAAAATAATAAATAAATAAAAATAAAATAAGAAAAAAAAACTGACCTCCGACAGTTTTACGGCCATTAAACGACATATTACGGTTCGTGGGAGGAGGTAAAATTTGAAACGATTTAAAAGTTCATTGTCGAACATTTTCCCTCACGGTCTGGCGGATTTTAGCAAAGTGAGCATTCCAATCAGATTCTTTTAAAGCAACTTTTCACCCAGGGGACAAAAGATACACCCCACTCCCATGAGGTTTTTTAATCGCCCCCCCCCCCCCCACACACACACACATACACACACACACAAATGCAAGGGGCTGTCTTAAAAATAAATGGTTTTACGTGCATTTCTGAAACAAGCCATTTGGATTCAAATCTGCTTTAAGGATAAAATCGTGCTTTCAGTAAAGCAGCCAACTAGGCCAGTTTTGTTATCGTTAGAGTTCATTAATATGTAGTGGCGTATTTTGAACAGACATTTGGATAAGTTGGGGAAATAGATGTATTTAATTTCTCATATTATGGAATATAGTATAGAGAAAATATTGTTTTCACGAAAATTTTTGATTTCCAGATTTCGATGCTAATATATTTGTTAGGACCTCCTGAACACGTTTGACTATTTATAGAGTGGTGTCCATATGTCTGTTTGTTGCCCGTCTGTGATCAATTTTTTGTACTGCTCTTGTACTCGATTTCTTGCACTTGATAGCTGTCACAAATATTTATGGATTTTCACGAAATTTTTTATCCGACTCTGTTAACGAAAAATCTAGAGCTAGATAGAATTTTTCGAAATTCGAGCGAAAATTTCGAAATTTTATATTTTTTTCACAGGGCAGCATATAACTAAATTTGAGATACTTATGAATAAAAGGGGGTAATTTATGGCTCAATAAGCGCGAAACTTAACAGTTTCATTCACTGTAGTGAAAAATGGCCGAGATACAATTTTTGTGCTCGTGACATTATTAGCTCCCGGAGAGAATGGGGAGGGACGTAAGTTACATTTACTATTGAAACTATTCGATCTAAGATCATTCATTCGTGCAGCTTAAACTACTGCTAATGCAATAAAACTAATAAAATGTCGTTTAAAGCAACATCCAACACAAAATCAATAGTGTTAATCTGTTTCGAAGGCAAAGGCAACCTTCTTCGTCGAAACAAGCAAAACGCGCAACCTTCTCTCAAAGCAAGATCGGTAACTTCTGTCAGAACAGCAAACGTAAAGAGAAAGGGTGTTGCCAATGGCGAGAGAAGAAAAAGAGAAGTGAAATCCATAGAGGAAGGAACGGGTTATAAGCGCTCTGTCCGTGCATTAGATGTGTTTGCTGCTCTATCTGCACTTGTCGATCTGTCGATCTTGCTTTAATAAGTGATGATTACACTTCTTGCTTGATTTCGTGAAAAAGTTGTTTTCTGCTTTGTAAACCGACTGATATTATTAATTTTATTTTTGGTGCTGCTTTAAATGAAATATTATTAGTTTTACTAGGGACATTCACGCCTAGAATACATAAGCAAAATTCCCCGATTTTTGAAAAATTTTATAGAACATCTGTTCTTTCATAAAATATTCAACGATGACAATCAACTTAAAGGTGTTATAACATCTTTAAGTTGATATTATTAAATTGTATTATATGATTAAATGATTAAATAGATTATTAGATATGATTAAATGACAAAATGGTATACCATTTTATCACTTTAGCACAGTTTTTCACCAATAGGCGTAGCCATAATCTCGGAAAGTGATCAGAGAGGCTTATGACCCTCACCCCCTCAACTACGCCACTGTAACATAACTTTTAACACAAAGAAGTTTATTAAATAGCTCAACATCATTATATTTTATTTATGAAGGACGCCACTTTACAATAAAGGACGTACCATACATATACCGTTGTAGCACTTGGCAGGAAGTCTAATTATCAGTATATACATTAGTAATACGTTACAAATGACTCTAACGCGAGCAAAAGCTGTCCACAGCAGCTGGTTTTCAGCAGTGAGAGCAAACTTTCAAACATTTAAATTAAATTATTCATAAATATCCCATAAGTAATTAATTAAAGAAGGCCTAGGACAAAATTTTCAAAAAATAAATATTTCTTTATTAAGCTGAAAAAAAAAAGCTCAAACAGTGCAAAAGCGAATGACATAAATATTACGAAAATCCTTTAATTAAAATTTTAAAACTCCAAAATAAAACATTAAAAACTTGGTTTTCTGATACCAAGTCTTTAATGTATCAGGAAACCAAGATAAATTAAAAACTTGTATAGTACGTTGTATTGTTTGAATAAACAAAAATTTGTTGTTTTATACAAACAACAAAGTATATTTGTTGTATTAAACATTGTACGAAACAGAACTTTAAAACCTTGTTTTCTCAGAAATTGAATTCTTGAAATGTACAATGTTTTTAATTGATGTAATTCAAGATTTAAGCTAATACTATGAAATTTGAGACATAGTTTATCTATGATGCTAATTTTGATTTGTCTTAAAGATTGTACGTAAAATTGTAAGTTTTAAATTTTCGGTGTTTGAAAAATACCATTCCTATAAAAAGAAGTTTTTCTTTAATT
Source organism: Amaurobius ferox (assembly GCA_951213105.1). Classification (NCBI taxonomy): domain Eukaryota; kingdom Metazoa; phylum Arthropoda; class Arachnida; order Araneae; family Amaurobiidae; genus Amaurobius; species Amaurobius ferox. The sequence continues at coordinate 76,717,646 of OX578140.1, forward strand.
TCTTTAATTTTTTTTCTTATCAGTATATCATAATATTCTGAAGACGAATTAAAGAACATCCTTAAAATCCCCTTATCCAATAAAAATATCTTTATTTTTGTAAATAGAATGTCTGATTTGATAATTAAATAAAAAAAAAATCTATATTTTTATTTTTTATAAAAAAAATATTTTATTATTTTTTTTTAATTATATTTCATAGCACATTTACATACAATCAAAGAAAATTATTCGTGCAAAATATTTTTAATAAAACTAATCATAAATAAGATAAATAAAACTGTCTGTCTCGAACCACCTTGAGTACTATATTTAAATGTAATAATGCATTACATTAAATAATATTGCATTACAATAAATAATATAATTACTAAAATAAAAATAAAATAAAATACTTCTTAATAAATAAATACTATTTGCCACGCTTTCCCTGAAAAAATTTCATCTAAATGGAGACGCATTTCATATTCAAACTTAACTCAAATGCAGTTGAAACCCCCACTTATACAACAATTAACACCTCATTACTTGAACTTGAAAGCTAATTATTCAATTAACATCTCGACACATTTTTTTTTTCTAATGCAAAATTAACTCATTTAAAGCAAACCCAACCTAAAAACAATCCCAAGATGCATCACCAGCCCCCCAACCCTCATCCCATTTTACCCCGTCCTCCTACTAACACCAGGATCCCCCGGGGTGTGGGGGTGCAATCCAGGGAAAAAAAAATAATAAAATAACACCGCTATATATATATATATATATAGGAAGATACACATAAAAAAAATCAAGCCACCCACCCCTCCACGCCTATTCATCTGAGAAACAAATTTTTCCCTCTTTTTTTTCCCTGCGCACATTCTGTTGGTAATGAATTTCCCTTCATTAAAGTTGATGGCCCGTGAATCGCAACAACACGCACATTTCAGTGGAAGAACTTCGGCCCATGAAAAAGGGGCGCCTTTTCTTCCCATTACGGGCGGGAGGGGCGCCGCCTTTCCTTTTAATTTTAATTTCTTCGAAGGATGACTCATGACATGCAAGACATTTTTTAGGATCATGTTTCGACCTTCTTTATATATATATATATATATATATATATATATATATATATATATAAATTAGTAAATCCAATGTTAGAATGTAAGTAGTAACTCATAATACACTATTCCAAAATTTTCTACAAAATACAAAGAAATAAAAGAAATTAAAACATAAAGAGGAAATTATAAAGCGTAATGCAGGTCATAAAGACAAAGACAATCAACAAATTTCAAAGATGAGGAATGAAAATAGGAAAAAAAAAAATCAAGCAAAAAAGCTTGCACATGGAAGAGCTTTAGGCTTAAGATAAATTCATTTCGAAAAAATTCTCGTCAAGTCCATATATCCCTTCGAAATGAACATAAAAATGCCTGTTTCTGAAACACAAGATAGATTTTATCTATAAACTTGTGTTATATGGACGACAAGCATCTAAATTGGAAAAATAAAGGAAACATAAATACCTTAAAATACACTTCATTAGTACAACCATGACGAGCAAAATATGACTAGACCAATGTTGCCATATGCAGAAATGAAAAGATGTGATTTGCTGTTGCCAAAGAGAGTAATAAAAACTGCACTGCGTATATATATATATATATATATATATATATATATATATATATATATATATATATATATATATATATATATATATATATATATATATATATAATGAAAAGAAACAACGAAGGCATGCAAATCAGTGTCACTACCAGAAAAGTTAAATAATATAGGACTTTTACTATGGTGCACAAGGTTTTCATCATCGCTCCGGATAGAAAAAATTTATGTTGCCATGGGCCGAAACAAACTAATAGTTTAAAGTAAAAATATCATTTTTGAATGTTGACTATTTCTTCCCTAAATTTTTAAATACATCTGACTGGCTCGTAGGTCATGGTTTTTACATCCTTAATATAAGACCACTTTAAAATTCAGTATATAATTTAGTTTAATGCAAGCGAAGTATTGTGATGTTCCTTTTGACAGATACTTATAAATTGTAGGCGTATGTTAATACATAATATTTCTGAATTCCTTAGCAAGCATTTAATTTAAATTTTTCCAAACTGTGTGCTTCTTAAATATTAACAGAAAAGAAGAAAAAACAAACAGTTACTTTTTCTTTGCAATTTTTTTTTCTATTCTGAAGAAGGAAGCTTATTCAGTGTGCAAAAGCAACTGATACCATTGTATATTTGTTTTCTGCTGCTCACTAAGTTACATCCACATAAAAATATTTCTTTCATACTTTTTTCAATGTTTTTCTCTCTGCAAAAAGCAGAAAATTTTCTGATTGAAAAATACAGGAAAGTGTTAAAATATAATACGTAGGAAATATAGGACAAATCATAGGAATATAGCAATTATAGAAAATATAGGACAGGAGGCACTGGTAAATAAAAATAATTCTAATTTGACTAATACCGTAATCAGAATTTTCCAAAGATTTATGGTTGAGGTTCCATTTCATTGATAATTATGTCAAACATGCTGCTATACCATATTAAAAGTAAAATGGTTTGGTCGAACCGGTAAAAAGTTGCACTTTGATCAGAAATACGATAAAGTAGAATGTAGGGTCTACTTTGTATATAGTAGAAAAACTAACCATCTCCCTAAATTATGATAAATCAAGTTAGTTGAAAATTAGTACTTCAATTTCTCCCCCAGGGAAGAATTCTATAAAACATAAATGAGTGTTCAATTAATATTACCAATTATTATTATGTCTTTAATTATTATCAATTATCATTATGTCTTAAATTATTATCAATTATCATTATGTCTTCAATTATTAATTATTATCTTTATAGATATTTTTACAATTAGACAGAACGGATGCAAGGAATGTAAGGATTGCACTCCCTCTAGGCACGCCACTGATTCTCATCCTTTCCAAACTATAAAATCAACATATAACAGTACTATTATAACGCCAGACAGTCTAACTGTTATTGATCACAAAATCTGAGTCCCAACAATCCCATGATAATACCAATCCATTAAATAGGCAGCACGTAATGTTCGGTGTAATCTGAAACGATTGCAATAACTACTCGCATTAGACAAGTTATTATGGCAGAGCAGCACGCCTTATTTAACATGGTAAGAACAGGCTTTGCCATAACCGATTTTCAGCAGTAAGGCTAGTTATTTCTTCGTGGTGGCCGCAATTTGTGGATTGACAACCAAGAAGTAATGAAGACATGGCATTTTCCCATTAAAATAGTCCAAAAATGTTTTTAAATTTTATGTCTGTATTTATAATTTTTGCTTTCTCAAACTATTAGAGATCATGTTTGGGTTATCTTGAAAAGTTTTGAATTGAAGATTTTGACAGAAAAGCACATTTTAAAATATTCTGAACGCATTTCGAACATTTACGGATTGATGTCCGTGTGTGTGTGTGGAGAGGGGAGAGGTATGAACACGATTCAGGAACGCATAAGCGTATTACAATTGAATATTATGTGTAGATACATTTTGTAAAATTCTAGTAACTAAATATAATTTTTACTTTCCTTATATACAATAATGTATAAGGAAAGTATTGTGACGGGGTCGAAAATTCGAATTCGAGTTTTCGACGGGAGAGCACGTTTCAAGCATCCCTGATCACGAATCGAACATTTTTGAGATGATGTCTGTGTGTGTGTGTGTGTGTGTGTGTGTGTGTGTGTGTGTGTGTGTGTGTGTGTGTGTGTGTATCAGTGAGTCTGTGGAGACGATAACTGACGAATGAATGGACCGATTCGAACGAAATTTGGTACAAAAATCACAATCTATAAACACTGGAAGCCTATTGTTTTTATGCGCAATCGAATGTTCAGAACCCCCCTAAATTTTTGAGTGATATTTTGAAAACATCGTCAAAAAATCAAACCTCTACTGGAGTTACGCAAGTAGACATTTCTTATGTAATTTTTCATTAGATAACGATTGACATAAATTTTAGAACGCTAGCATGAACCGTTCTCGAGATATTGCACATTTTTCAAAAAAATTATCAAAAAATCATGTAAAATAAAAATAAGTATTACCTATTGAGAAACATGTTCACTTTTCATATGTAATATCATGCGAAAAATTTGGTGACATCAATCTCGTGGATCTAGCTCGTTCCATTCATGAAAAAAGATACTTTAAGTAACACTTTTGCATTTGAATGCCAATAGTCATTTATCTGCTGTAAGAATAACTTATTTTTAAATCCATAACGCTTGGCGAGATTTTGGTGATGAATTTGGTGGACTGGCGCCAACTTGGTGACTTGTTTAAATATTGCTAAATTAACGAAAAACTCGCCAAATGGATAAAAATGACGCTAAATCAATGAAAATGAGGACTAATTGATGAAAATTCAATATCTTGGAAAGAATATATCTACTATAAGAATAAGCTATTGTTTTTACTCTGTTAAAGTAGTAAATTCATTGTATTATATAAGGAAAGTCATGTGTTGCCCACATCAGATTTTTTTGTATTACGGATTGATATCCGTGTAAGCGGGGTATGAACACGATTCAAGAACGAATAAGCATATCACAATTGAATGTTATGCGTCGATACATTTTGTAAAATTCTAGAGCTAAATAGAATTTTTTGTAAGTCGCATAAACAAGGATAATATAAAATTAGATTTTCACAGTGTTATTTCCCATGAAAATCAATGATATTTCCTAGAACAACAGTCAATACAGGAAACGTTCAGTCAGAAATTCGGCAGGTATGTGAAAGACATTGGCATTTATGTATTATTATAAATCAACAGAATGCATCAAATTATCATTTTGACGAATCTCATGTCATCTTAATTAATCTGTACATTAAAACAATAAAAAAAAATCAATGCACAACTTGCAAACAAAAGTTCAGATGAAGAAATAGAGTGAATATATTCAGTCACATCAAATATTCAACTCTATCAAATTTCTTTAAAATCTTTCATCAAAATCTTCTCTGCCCATGACCCAGTAATAAATACAATTAAATAAAAAATTCTTCAATTCCCCGGAAAGCTGAGAAATAGGTTGCATCATTGCAATTTTTAAAAATGTGTGGGGAAAGGGCGATTTCATAGTTGTGAATTATTGGTTTTCTAGTCATTTATATTTTTTGTATTTTTCAACATTTTTAACAAAATTCATGCTTTTTTACAGGAACCATTGTAAAAAATGTTAGAATTACTGATAATTAAAACAGTTTATTAACTAACATAAAATTAAATGTATTACCGTATTTTATTACCGTTAGGAAAGGGACGCAGTATTAGTTAAAACTCCAAGCCATGAACTAATATTCTCACGCTGAATACAAAAGGTGCAAATTCACCAATTAAATATTTTTCCATTACGAGACAAATCACTGATAATTAAACGTATGAATACGTCTCGTTTTAGGTTGATAATCTAGATATTAGAATTACCAAATTTCGAAATTTTATAATTTAATTTTATCTTAAGGTATCACTTTTTTGTGATGAGACTGTTTGAGTCTTCCAAAAACAGCTTGTTAACCACCCAGTCTACGCCTTTCTGTATTCCCCATTATACCTATTCGCAACATACGTCTTACAGTGACTGGGTATATTCATCACTTTTTATACATTCAGAACTATAGCAACGAATACCCGTCGTTGTCCCGGATTTAAGATGCAGAACTCTGCTGAAAATTACAGCGGAACATACAGCGAGTTAAAGCCAAACAACGCATTAACGATACGCAGTTTTAGAAGAAAAAATAAAAGCAAGTTGAAATATTGTAAAAATATATTTTTATGACATCTATATTTACGTAAACAATGTACGAAAGCAGGAATTTCATTTATTGAGATAGAAGTGGATTTCATTTCCCGTTATTCCGAATTTCATTGTCGGGAGATAAAAATTATATTAGAATATTCCATGGACTTAACCTCATTGCCTAAAACAAAAAAAAAATCATTTAAATGCATCCCAAACATTGAGAGATGTTTCACCTAAAAGCATCTATTTGAATTTTGTCTTTTATACATTTATTTTTATTAATTCCTTTAATATTATTAATTCATTTTTAATATTAACAACTCTAAATATTTAAAAGTCACATTTAAAAAATTAGTTACATTTTATTTAATATTTCGTTATAATCCACCGATGGTGCTTTTAGCTAAGTAAAAAAAGCCACTCAAATATATTAGAAAATGTAAAAATCTGGCACTGGATTTTTTTTTTATTATTACGTCTAAGCATTGCTATATTTATTATACCACTAACTAACCGATAATTATTAATTAGCATCAATTAATTTTTAATGGTATTAATTGATTTATTACTTCATATTTAATATTAACAACTCTAAATATTTAAAAGTCACATTTAAAAAGTTGGTTATATTTTAATTAATATTTCGTTATAATCCACTAATGGTGCATTTTGTTTAGCTAATTTTTACCCAATTAAGAACCAATGCAATTTTTTAGCCAACAAGGTGAGGCTTTGAGTCCACTAGATATAAGGGAGTTTTTAACTATAGGAAAACTAGGCAAAGCTTTGGGGGCCCATCTTCCGTGCTTAATGTACAGTTTTTTACTACAAAAGTTTAATATGAGGACCCAAGAATCAAGAATTTCCTTTTCCTTATAAGGGTCCCAGTAAGAGTTAGCAGGGTCCCCCATCTCCAAGCTCCATAGAGGGCCAAGATAAGTAATATTTATTTTTGTATGAAGGAGAAGACACGAAGCATTGACAAAGAAAGGAAAATCCAAATATGGAAGTGGGGCAAATAATTTGTATGGGTGTCCCAGAAGAGGCCCTACCTGACCATTATGTAACTACCACAGGATTCATATGGCTATAAATATACATTATTATAATACAAAAATGCATAAGAATGTCCAGTTGAGATTTTTATCACTGATACGGGAATTTTTTTTTTTTTTTTTTTTAATTTTTTTTTTTATTATTTTTCCTAAAACTCATAAACTAGAATGTATTTTCATACATTACATAAGTAAGAAATTAATAGAAAATAATCTCCAGAACAACTTCCAAAGTAAAATATTTGGATTAAATAAAGATATTTAAGTAAATAAACACATTATTAAAAAAAAGTTAATATCACATTTTTTTTTTACGCTGAGTAAAAGCACGAGCGGCAGCACCCAATCAAAGCTAGATACAAAAACTCATCACCAAAATGAAAAAAAAAAAAAAAATGAATGAAAATCGATTAACTTATACAGTCATCGATATTTCACACGCCTTCAGGGACTGATGTAAAAAACAATCATCTATCAAATGGTCTAGACACGAAAAATCGAAGCACGCAACATCTAACAAGACAACTTTTTTATACATTTTTTTATTTCATTTTTTTTTTATTATTATTTCATCTCACCCCTAGAACCACAAAAACAAACACGTCGAAAAAATCTTTGAAATAAAAATATAATAAATAAATAAATAAATAAATAATATGAACGAAAAAAGCGCTTTAGTAAAAAGGGCAATTTATTTACCTTCAAAACAAACTTTGGAGAGCCCCCTCTATTTCATACATATATTTATTATTATTATTCCCGTTAAGTCCCGCTTTCTATTAAAGCCTGAAGACATGAAACTAACGCAATTTGTACAGAGAATGATTACAGCAATCCTCTGGCGAAGAGCACATGCCCTTATTTAAATGAGATCAGGCAGGAAAGGGGGGAGGAATCATTTTTTTTTATCATCGTTTGGTGCCTTCCCCTATTTACCGCTTATCCGCAAAACCCCACAGCCCCTGTATTTTTTTTTTCTTACCAGTCGTGACAGAAATTGCAGAATAGGGGCTTTAATTGGCGTTTCAATGCGACGATCGAGAGTTGTCCCGCGTTCTTAAAAAAAAAAAAATAATATTAAATGAAAATAAAGCTATTATTTATGTGTAAGAAAGGGAACCCAGATGTAAAAGATCTAATTGGATTTAAAAAGTTGTCAGGAAAGAAGGAATGACGGGGAATATTGTATTCACTTGATTATAACACGTCAATATTAGGGGAGAAAAGAACAAATTTGTGCTGCTGTTTTATTTATTACTATCGTTCTTTAGAAGCCAAAAGTTTGAATATATATATATATATATATATATATATATATATATATTGTAATTATACTAGTAGATATACTTGTCATTAGAAATAAGAGAAAATACATAGAATTTTCAGCAGCTACGAACCTTCAAAGATGTCTCCATAAAATTAGAGAAAATACATAGAATTTTCAGCAGCTACGAACCTTCAAAGATGTCTCCATAAAATTAGAGAAAATACGTAGAATTTTCAGCAGCTACGAACCTTCAAAGATGTCTCCATAAAATTAGAGACAATACATAGAATTTTCAGCAGCTACGAACCTTCAAAAATGTTTCCATAAAATTAGAGAAAATACATAGAATTTTCAGCAGCTACGAACCTTCAAAGATGTCTCCATAAAATTAGAAAAAATACACAGAATTTTCAGCAGCTACGAACCTTCAAAGATGTCTCCATAAAATTAGAGAAAATACATAGAATTTTCAACAGCTACGAACCTTCAAAGATGTCTCCATAAAATTAGAGAAAATACATAGAATTTTCAGCAGCTACGAACCTTCAAAGATGTCTCCATAAAATTAGAGAAAATACATAGAATTTTCAACAGCTACGAACCTTCAAAGATGTCTCCATAAAATTAGAGGCAATACATAGAATTTTCAGCAGCTACGAACCTTCAAAGATGTCTCCATAAAATTAGAGAAAATACACAGAATTTTCAGCAGCTACGAACCTTCAAAGATGTCTCCACAAAATTAGAGAAAATACATAGAATTTTCAACAGCTACGAACCTTCAAAGATGTCTCCATAAAATTAGAGACAATACATAGAATTTTCAGCAGCTACGAACCTTCAAAGATGTTTCCATAAAATTAGAGAAAATACATAGAATTTTCAACATTCTATGAACCTTCAAAGATGTTTCCATAAAATTAGAGAAAATACATAGAATTTTCAGCAGCTACGAACCTTCAAAGATGTCTCCACAAAATTAGAGAAAATACATAGAATTTTCAACAGCTACGAACCTTCAAAGATGTCTCCATAAAATTAGAGACAATACATAGAATTTTCAGCAGCTACGAACCTTCAAAGATGTTTCCATAAAATTAGAGAAAATACATAGAATTTTCAACATTCTATGAACCTTCAAAGATGTTTCCATAAAATTAGAGAAAATACATAGAATTTTCAGCAGCTACGAATCTTCAAAGATGTCTCTATAAAATTAGAATTTTAAGAATAAGAATGTGCTTTATCAATAGAAAATCTTCCATACGAAAATCTAAGAAATAGAACATTCAGATCCACTTCACAAACAATTAATTTTGCAAAAGTAGAGGATGCGAGCAATTACCAGACTTTCCATGCGTAGCAAATGGGTATTCAGCCTCTGAGTTGAACTATATACATTTTTCGAATTTTTATTTCAGCATTCAAATCTAGACAATATATGCAGCATAAATCACACCCCAAACTTGGCCCAAATTGTTTCAGCGGTCTTTGAAATTATGAAAGACCAAAGATTTTGACAAAATTATATTTTATAGAAAAACTATATTTTTCGGATTAATATTTGACACATCTGCATAATTATATGAAATTTGCAACACAAATTGTGTCCAAATTGTTTCAGCTTTCTTTGAAATTACGAAAGGTCAACGATTTTGACAATTCTTGTTTTTAGAAAAACTATATATATTTTTTCGGATTTATTGGTCTGCAATCACATTTGTAATTATATGAAATTTGCCACCCAAATTGTGTCCAAATTGTTTCAGCATTCTTTGAAATTACGAAAGGCCAACGAGTTTGACAACATTCCGTTTTATAGCAAAACAATATATATTTTTATGGATTTATTTTTCTGCAATCACATCTGCATAATTATGTGAAATTTGTCATCCAAATTGGGTGCAAATTGTTTCAGTGGTCTTTGAAATTGCGAAGGGGTCAATGATTTTGACAAAATTCCGTTTTATGGCAAAACTATATTTTTCGGATTTATTTTTTTGCGATCACATCTGCATAATTACATGACATTTGCCACTCAAATTGGGTCCAAACCGCTCCAGTTGTTTTGAGATTACGAAGTACCAAAGATTTGACAACCAGACACCCACACACAGACCCATGGGATTTATTTCTGGTATCTAGGGACCCCACTGATGTATTTACGGAGAAAACTCGACTTGTGATTAAATCACGATTACTACACTTTTCTTAGGCTACATCGGTTAAAGTAAAAATGTTACTTAGTCCGCTGTTAAAAGTCCACTATTAAACCATTTTATTTATTCCGTTGCAACAATCAAACATCACGGTCGGAAATAGATGAAGCTCCAAAATATTTTAACCAAAATAAACCAGGCGACTTAAGACGCTGATAATATCAATAATACCTGTAATTTGGTTTTACTCCAGCACCCCCCCCCCCCCCCCCTCACACACACACACACAAACAAATCTAAAATATAATTCCGTTCATGTGCTAAATTAATTTATCTATATTTAGATTGCATAAACATTATGTATACATCGTCTGCCTTTTCAACACATGTGTCTTATAAAGTGCTTTGATAAATATAACAAATAAACATGGTAATAAATAAACATGAAGCATTTCATCGACAAATTGTTCTTTTACTTTCCAAATAACAAATATTACATATAAAGGAAAACTTTTGAGTTGGGATCAAACATTCGACTTGGACTTTGAGTTTCCTGTATATCTGGAAGTCTTTGGACACGATATCGCGCGAAGTGTGTGATCCATTTACACAAAATGTAGCGCTATGATCACAAATGTTAAATACAAGAAACCTAATGAATTTCAGTGCAATTAAATAACATATTACTAGCATTTTTCACTTTTCTTTTTGGAAATTAAAGAAGATTACAAGATAATTTTGACAAAAATATATATAATGTTTACTCACATTATATTCAATTTTTATCAAAAAGCGAATGCATCCCTTATAAAACGGTAACAAGCACTGTTCTCGAGATATTGCACATTTTACTTATATGTGTGTGGGGGAGGGGGGAAGAGATAAAATTTAAAAACCACAAAATGAAAATATTTTGCTGTTAATATTAATAGACGTATGTGAAACTTTTTCTAAGCGGTGATGAAATCGATTGAATTTTCGATCTAGAAGTTAATTTTAACTAGTTTTAATTTGATTTTTTTTCTCAATCAAAACCGGCACCTGAAGGTGTGAAGGCCAGAACTCTAACCGTTTGACTATTGCTTAAATATTAGAACACGCTGTACAAATTCTCAAAATATTTTATAAAACCTTAGTTTAATTTTTCATATATATAAATTTAAAACTTGCAAATGTCTATTCCATTTTAAAATGGCTTAAAATACATAATAAATATCCACATGGTGTATAACAAGAATACATTTAGGGATCCGTCTCATTTTTTTTTTCTTTACACAGGGTATCATATTTTTTTTTTTTTTTTTGAAAAATTATAATTTTATAAACAAAAAAATTTTAAAAAAGAGTGGTTAGAAAATTTAAAGTACAATATTTTTTCTGTTTATAGCAATTATTTTACATAGTTGAGATTCCGGCATTTATTTTCAACGCATTATGCCAGGAAAAATAAGATACTCCTATTTTCAACTTATATTAAAATATCTTCGTGTGTTTAGAATTTAAGCATAATGCGATAAATGCTTTAGCTAAATATTTATATCTTAAGCAAGGGTGCCATTTGGGGGGGGGGGGGGGGCGCCTTCACCCCTCCTCCCCCCGTCTCCCAAGGTTCCCTATGTTATTACATCTTTGTAATTTTCCTTGCTGAATCATATTTCGATCATTTGAACGGTCTCTTAACATTTCTCTCTTCAAATTCTTGAAATCATCTTTGAATTTTGAATAAATTTGGAAATAAAATTAACGGTCCTGCATACTTATTTGCTATATGCTTATATATTTCATAGAGATTAATGGTATTCTTTGCTAAAAACAATAAGAAGTATCAAAACCGTTATTTTGTATTGTAAATTATAAGATTTTTTTATAATAATAATTTGTTACTTCTACTACGGGTACAAGTGGTTACAATAAGTTAAACCATAAATTTGTTTCATTTAAAAAGAGCAATTAATTTTACATACATTTTTAACACTTTACAACATAGTTGAAAAGTGTTTATGACTTTGTTCATTCTGTCTGTCCGTCTGTCCGTTTGTCTGTCTGTCTGTCTGTCCGTTAGCAAGATAACTGCTGTAAAATTGACTTTATCAAAATGAAATTTTAGATGTTGATTAGACGGTCTATGGGACCAATGGAAATATAAATTAATAATATCACCCAATTAGCTTTGGGTTGAACCCGGGTTGAAAAAATGAAATATATTGAACCCTGTGGGACTTAATTTTTCAAACACTTTTTAAGCGAATTTAAAATTCAAAAATTGCTTCAAAAGTTTCAGGAAATATTCAAATTATCCAAAAAATATTAAAAAAATTTGAGCAAAATATGTTCGGTAGTTTTTTAAATAAAAATTAAAATAATAATTACACCCATATTATATGAAGAGATCACGTGGCTCACTTCAAAATAAAATATGGCATTCATCTCGTCAAAATCGTGATTTTAAATATCTTTTTCATTTATATTTAATGTTTTATCCGTCTTAAAACAGCTTTATTTCTACTTAATTTCTGTGCATCTATATTCTGAAATAGCGCAATTACAAAATATTTGAGTTTAAATGATCATCAAACTTTGATTATTTCTACAGCGAAGCCTAATTTTTACTTATGGAGAATGTAAACATATCAAGCTGTAAGATGAGTTGTATAAGAGTTGCTGAATTTCTTTTACGCAAAATTATTTAGCTCTGGAGTCTGCAATATAGCTGATATGAAAGAAACATTCATTGATTCTACACAGAGAAGCAGACGATTTTATAGCAGACTTTTTCGATGAAGTGTTAAACATAGAGTTAAATTACTTTTACCTCCATGGTTTTAAGTTTTAAAGTAAAATAAATTATTGTAGTATTGGGATGAATGAAATTGTATGAATGACATATTTACAGCTTGTACATAGAGAGCCAGGCGATTTATATTTCAGTGATATCATTTGGTTAAAATTCATTTTTTTTTATGACGTTTTAAGTTTTCAAATATAATAAATTATTGTAGTATTGTGAAAATTTTAAAAATATTACAGCTAAATGTATCGTATTTTAGAGATGTTTAATTAAAATTGCATTGCAGTTGGAAATTGTTTCATAATCAATGCATTATGCATGATTGATCTTTCTTGTTTGTTATTGACAGGCGATAACTAAATCATGTCTGTTCTCCTCGGAATATATCCTTCCTAATTTTACTCAGTGTTTGTTCCTTCGTTCGAACAACAAAAAAACACCCTTAGTATTTTCCGCATTATTTAGTTGATCGATTTTATGTGAAGGGTTCCTTTTCGGAAAGTATTTTCTAAAAAAAGCTCGTTTATGAATTTTATGACATATTCTTTTTCACATTTAGAATTATGTGTCCTTTTCTACAAGTTTGGAACTTTGAGAAGTGTTCCTTTCTCAAAAATTTATCAAGGATCCTTCTTTGGAATTTTATGAAAGGTTTCTATTTTTACATTTCAAATTTTGTGAAAGGTCCTTTCACAAAACACATTTAAAGTTTTGTAAAGGGCTCTTAGTTCAAGTTTGGAATTTTGTGAGACGCCCTTCTTTCAAGTTAAAATTTTGCTAAGGTTCCTTCTGTCAAGTTTGAAATTTTGTGAGACGCCCTTATTTTAAGTTTAGAATTTTGCTAAGGTTCCTTCTTTCAAGTTTAAAATTTTGTGAAAAGCCGTTCTTTTAAATTTTAGACTTTTGCTAAGGTTCCTTCTTTCAAGTTTGAAATTTTGCCAAGGTTCCTTTTTTCAATTTCGAAATTTTGTAAAGAATCCTTTTTTCAAGTTTGAAATTTTGTCAGGGGTCCTTCAAGTTTGAAAAAAGAACCATGATTTTTCCAAAAATTACCCGTGACTTTCTTCATAATGTTATGTATGATCATTATAAAATACGAAAATTATTTTCATTAACATTTTTTTTTTTCAATTTTATAAATCGATTTTATTATCTCTGAATAATAAAGTACTGCGTACTATAAATACAAAAGCATTGGAATTTGACACATAAAGCTAACGTGCCAAAAATCAGAATTCAAGCAATACCATTAAATATGTATCAAAGCAATAAGAAGCAAAGAAAATCTCCAGACGAAAATTTCAAAATAAACGTTATTAATCACTGGAACATTAAGCGCGGAAGGATTTTAAAAGCATAAAAGATGGTGCAATTCTTTTTTATATCTTTTTATTCTTCCATCGTCGCAAGAAACTTAACTTTCGCAAAACAAAAACTGTGCACATACCCGGTCAGGTGGCACGGGCTAACAAAATATGAATATTTCAAGTACAGCCTCATTAACCAAAACAGAGTACGCAAAGAGACAAAGGGCGCAAATCCCTTCAATGAAAATGCTGGCAAAACTTACCACCTGGCTCCAAGAGTCTTCAAAGAACCATTTTCGAATGAATGGATCAGTATGCATTACGCGGACATTAGACACACTGAACGCAATTTTAAAACAAATGCTCATTTGCATAAAACTCTTAAGCTTCCTCCCCCCTTAGGGTACCCTTACCCCCCATATCTTATACCGACATCATCTCAGAAGATATCATCGCGCATTTCCCCACCGACGTCAATAATTGCTCGAAGCGTGATTGGATACCAGATCGTCTTTAGTGGTATCACCCCACCCCTTCAGCAACTGTTACGACTAAACCTACATCCCCCTCTCTTTTTCCTCCTAAAATAACACTCTTTTCTTCTACCACTTTTTTTTCAGAAGGGTTACAGAAGGAGGAAAAAAGGAAGAAAAAATTACTTTGCCGCGTTGTTGTATCTCTTTATATTTGAGTTAAGGATTTATTAGGGGTTATTTAGGGTTAAGGGGTGTTTTTTAGCTTCTTCGGGCACTTTTTAAAAAGTGTAAAACAAAAACCGCAATTGGAGAAGAAAAGGGGGGGGGGGTTAACGATTGTGCAAAGGCGCGCAACGGATGGTGCAGCAATCGGAGCTATGATGAGGAGTGTTTTGAGTAGTTTTCCTTTCGTAAAAATGAATTTAAAACAAGGAGAAGCAGAAACATAAACGCTTTTTTAAGTGGCGTTTCATGAGAGCTCTGAATCTCTAATAAGAATTCTTAAGAAGAAAAAAAGAACAAATGTGTGAACAACAATAGGAAACCCGTGACTTCCCTTGATCATTGCTATTAACTTTTCAGAAGCTGTAACACTTTGGATTGCTTTTTAAAACCGATGAAGAACATGTTATTAAATTTTTTCCCCAGAAAAAATTCCCATTCGTATTCTGCTTATGTTTACCATTTGAGGTGCATAATTTTCCTTTATGTGAGGAAGCGAAATGTGGAACTAAGACTGTTCATCTTGCACTTGGTTGTATATTTACCACCAAGTATACAAACATAGCGATATTTTATTTTTAATTTACATACTTCCGATTATAAGGTAATAATTTTATTCCAAAACTCGCCTCGGCGATCTTATACAGAAAAAATATCTCAAGAAGAAAATATAAATATAAACAGTAATACCCAAACACTATAATCACATGAAGAACCGCTTTTGCTCATTTGCGTTTAATACAAATGCAGACATTCTCAATTATATTTTATCAGATATCATTATATTTCGAGTCAAAATTTTATGTACTTATGCAAAAGTGTCAGGAGTTTTATTTAATTTTTAATAACTTCATAATAAATATCGTTTTTTTAATTTTTGAAACTCAATTGGTCTAACCTCAACTAACAGATTTTAATTTTATAGTCCATACATCCATTATTAATCATTTCAAACTACTCAATTATAAGAGGTTTGGGGTTCATATTTCCCCTCGCATTGGCTAAATAATTATATTAGTTCTTTATCGGGTCTATATTGGAAACAAAATCCAGCATTGTAACCACCTCCCGCCGCCATTCGTTAGTAGATAGATCTAGGACCACAGCCAGGTAGGGACCCGAGAGGGGTAAGCCCCCTCCCCCCCCCCCACCCCCCAAGATGTATACTCAGCTCCAATGATAAAAATCTGATGTGGGCAACACATGACTTTCCTTATATAATGTAATGAATTTACTACTTTTACAGTAAAAAATTAGGTTTTTCTTATAGTAGATACTAATATTCTTTCCAAGATATGGAATTTTCGACAATTAGTCGTCATTTTCATTGATTTAGCATCATTTTTATCCATTTGGCGAGATTTTCATTAATTTGGCAACATTTCAAAAAAGTCGCCAAGTTGGCGACATTCCGCCCAAATTCGTCGCCAAAATCTCGCCAAGCGTTATGCACTAAGAAAAAAGTTATTCTTACAGCTGATAAATGACTATTGGCGTTCAAATACAAAAGTATTATTTAACGTATATTTTTTCATGAATGGAACGAGCTAGATCCACGAGAATGATATCACTCAATTTATCGCATGGTATTACATATGAAAAGTGAACATGTTTATCAATAGGAATTTTTTTTATGTTACTTTTTCATAATTTTTTTGAAAAATGTACAATATCTCGAGAACGGTTCATGTTAGCGTTCTAAAATTTATGCCAATCGTTTTCTAATGAAAAATTACATAAGAAATGTCTATTTGCGTAACTTTATTAGCGGTTTTGATTTTTTGACGATTTTTTCAAAATTTCATTCGAAAATTTAGGGGGGTTCTGAACATTCGATTACGTATAAAAACAATAGGCTTCCAGTGTTTACGGATTGTGATTTTTGTACCAAATTTGGTTCGAATCGGTCCATTCGTTCGTCAGTTATCGTCTCCACAGACCCACTGACACACACACACACACACACACTGTTAAAAATGTTTGATTCGTGATCAGGGATGCTTGAAACGTGCTCTCCCGTCGAAAACTCGAATTCGAATTTTCGACCCCGTCACAATACTTTCCTTATACATTATGTATATAAGGAAAGTAAAAATATTAAACTTTTAGTAGCGATAACAAATTTCATATAAAACGTCATTCAAATTTTGCATAAAAAATTTCTTTGAGATTTTATTTATAAATTACTTCGTTTTAAACATTTTTTTAATTTAACTGAATTTGTGATTATACTAATGATCAATTTATTTACATATTTAATTTAAAAATATTTTAAAATTATGATAATAGTATTTTGGATGCGTTTGTATTATTGTGGGATTAACTGTTATACATTATAGAGTCAAAATCAACTGATAAGTAGGTAAGAGTTAATATTAAATATTAAGCATTAACTTGTATTAACTTTCAGAATGTTTCTACAAATTATCAACAGCTTTATTACTGGTTAATGCTTACATTAAAATCAGTTGTAACTATTATATATTAATATGGATGTATTGTAGCTATGTGAATATTAATAATTAGCTAGCTCTCAGGTTGCAAATATGCAATTATTTGTTAATAATTTATATGAATAGAAATATATAATAGAAACTAGTATGATTCCCAAATGCTAATGATTAATTGTGTTTTGGGCGAGCCCCTCCTTTAAGACTGTTGAGCACCCACTCCCCTTGAATTTCCCTGCAGCCCTTTTTCAATTTGATCTCTGGTTAAGACCCTGGATAGATCTCGTTTGCAAGATCTTGGGATCCTTTGAAGCCGACAGAACTCCGCATGCAAGAGAGGAGAAGCTGAGTGTGCATGAATGTTCGTATAGTAGTTTGAAATAATCATTTTCAAATTTTAGGATCCAGGTTAAATTATATTTCTTGTGCATAAAACAAACTACAGAACCCGTTCATATAAATATTATTTGTACCGAAAATTTTCTAACAAACAGTATTTTTCCGGAACCCTATCCCATAGAGCCTCCTTTAGATTCAATCCTATTTTCAGAGCCTACTTAAAGTCTTCATTTTACATAACATTTCAGTCAATTTCTAGAATAATAATACTTTATAAAAACTAGAGAAAAAAATACAAGCGGGATCATAATAAATTTATACAAATTAAATTTTAAGACACCATCAATGATATTTAGAATTTATTTATTTATTTATTTATTCATTTTATTTTTTATTATTTTTGGAATGAAAAATATTATTTGTTATTAGCTGTCAATTTTATTTAGCTGTTTTTTCCTAAAATCGCAAGCAAAGAGATACTTAAACAATTTATCCCCCACACGTTTTTATTTGAAAAATCTTTCCCCATTTTAATAATTAAAAATTTTATTGTGACATACTTATACATATTTATTTAGATCTTTTATTTAAAATTTTTCAAACTGATAAATGGTATTTCAACAAAACCCTTAATAACGTCCCTCAAAATCGAAACCCCTAATAACGTCCCTCAAATCGAAATCCCTAATAACGTCCCTCAAAATCGAAACCCTAGCACTCCAGTATTCCAACTAATTTTCC
The DNA here is from genome assembly GCA_951213105.1 of Amaurobius ferox. Classification (NCBI taxonomy): domain Eukaryota; kingdom Metazoa; phylum Arthropoda; class Arachnida; order Araneae; family Amaurobiidae; genus Amaurobius; species Amaurobius ferox. Next base: position 76,736,251 of record OX578140.1, read on the forward strand.
TCAAGAACGAACACAGATTTTTCTCAAAGAATCCTTTCAGCACTGAAGTTTAAAAGGCTCACTCCTTATTGTATGAACTTTTTTTTTTTTTTTTTTTTAACTTTGACTAGAAGGGAGAGTTTTTATTCTCTAATTCCACTTACATATGACACTGCTCTCCCCTTTGCATTTTCAAACACGGTCACCACATGTGGTCATTTTTTTTACGTCATAATGGCACATTAAATTGTAAAGTCCCAACATGCACCAAAGTATCGTTCGATATCTTTACTTTTTTTTAATTCTCCGCTAGGGGAGCTGCAGCAACTTTTATTCTGTCGGGCTGATCACTTTATTATAAATAGACCTAACGTGTATACTTGTGGAGTTCCTTACAAAGTATTAGGGTGCTTAAGGACTTTTCTAGAAACCCTGTATAAAATAAATTCACTCAAACTGTTATTTTTATTTTATTTTTTTATAATAAACTGAAAATAAAATTACTTCGTTTAGAGACAAGAAAGGTGATTTTTTCGTCAGACAGAAATTTCCTTCTACCGCAAGGAGCAGCTCTGCATCATGGTAAATAATTCTCTTCACAACCGGTTGCTGCATTTAATCAACTGTTTACGCTATTACTAACAACGTAATTTTATTTTCAGATGCACCAAAATGTTGAATTTCAATATTGAACGCAGTAAAAACGTGCCAATCACAGCTCCGGATTAATCCATCGAAAAAGTGAAAGTTTTGATTCCTATTCCAGTCACGAAGCTAAGATCCGATTTCGTCGCCAATGAAGCAATAAATTTTACAGAGATAGAAACAAGGGATAAAAAGATGCGTTGCGGGGAGGAGAAAGGCCAGATGCACAAACGGAACACCACTAAGCCAGAAACATTTATAACTCGGGAAGACATGATCCAGAAGACAAATCATAACTTGTCGATCCCGAAAATATATTTTTATTCTTTTTTTTTTTCTTGCTCCGTGGGCATATATATATCAGTCTCCAGAACCGGACACTTGTGGCCCAGGGATTTTGTAGATTCCTTTGTTTTTGGCCGGGGAAGATAAAAAACGGCTGCGGAAAAAATTCGATGACCAAACTAAACCTGCGTTCTTGGCGGTACAGCTGGGTGCTTTTTGAAATCAGCATCATATTGGAGATTGGATTTCTTTTGCGTATTATTTATTAGTTGTAGGTAAACTTGAAATAAATCTGTGTGGAATATTGTTTACACTCATGCGCTAGTTGGTGACAGGATCTGTATCTAGCATTTGCAAATTAGGTATAAAACTTGTTTTGATGGTGAAAGGCTTCTTTAATAATAATCTTCAAGCTAAATGAGTTTTCTTAAAGTCTTGAATGTCCATCTGCAGAGCTCTAAATGCTTTAGATTTTGTATTTAGTATATAACATGGTAAAAAATCTAATGTGGGCAGCACATGACTTTCCCTGCAGACTTATACTCAGGCTCTCTTTATTTTAATTAAATTTAATTCACTTTTAATTCAATTTTCGTTCTCATTTGATAACTGGACATGTTTTCAAAGGTGGCGTGGAGAAAATACAAAAACACTAAAATATTTCGAGAACGGTTAGTCCTCGTGTAATGGGGTTGATCTTATTCTTTTTTTCGTTAAAAATTACGTATTAAACAAGCATTTAATGGACATTTTTGCTCATTTTGCAAAAATTATTATTTTGCATAAAATGGCAGATTATTTTTTTCTGAATCGTACCAAAATCTAATCAGCACCAGGGTTGAGACCCAGACCGTCCGACCTACCAGAAAGGTGTAAGGTAACCGATTGGACGGCCGGGAAGTGCCGCCCAATTTAGACCGGAACAGAGTGGTGGAAGCATCCACAGGGACCGTACCCTCCTTCCCCTACCACCAACCTCTCGGAAGGACTTTCGGACCCACATGTTTAACATGATCGTACTCCGCATGAACACGGCGGCAGTTGTGGCAGCGTGCAAATCCAGCGCGCAAACCACCGGGATACCGCGTCCAAAATGTGCCAACAGCAAGCGGTGTTTGTTCCCAGGTGGTCACCCACCCGAGTACTAACCGCGCCCGATGCTGCTTGACCTCGGTGATCTAACGAGAACCGATGTTTTCAGCACGGTAGGGCCGTTGGCTACATCAGCACCAGACTGCCCACTAGTGACTTATCTACCGAATTTTGTGAAATTTGGTCCATTAGTTTTTCAGCTAGAGTGGATACAAGCTTTTGCGGGCCATTTCGCAAAAAAAGGCGGGTTCTTTTATCCCGAATCGTACCCAAAACTAATCTGCACTAGATTCGCCTACAAGTGGCTTACCTACCAAATTTTATGAAATTCGGTCCATTAATTTTTAAGTTAGAGTGGATACAAAATCTGCACAGACAGACACACTGGCACACACACAGACGTCACGCTAAAAATAGTTTTTCGTATTCTACAGGTCTCGAAACGTGCAGATCCGTCGAAAACTCGAGTTGCGATTTTCGGCATGATTCCAAGACTAAAAAATCTGATGTGGACAGCACATGACTTTCCCTGCAGACTTATATCCACGTTCTCTTTATTTTAATTAAATTTATTTCACTTTTATTCAATTTTCGTTCTCATTCGGTAACCGGGCTTATTTTGAAAGGTGGCGTAGGGAAAGTACGAAAAACTAAAATATCTCGAAAACGGCTAGTCCTAGTGTAATGGGGTTGGTCTTATTCTTTTCGTCGTTAAACATTACGTATTAAACGGGCATTTAATGGATATATCTTAGTATACCTAGTTCTTTAGTTTAGATTTTGAAGATTTTTGCTGGCCGTTTTGCAAAAAAAGGCAGGTTATTTTTTTCCGAATCGTACCAAAATCTAATCAGCACCAGAGTGACCTATACGTGACTCATCTACCGAATTTTGTGAAATTCGGTCCATTAGTTTTTCAGCTAGAGTGGATACAAGCTTTTGCGGGCCATTTCGCAAAAAAAGGCGGGTTCTTTTATTTCGAATCGTACCCAAAACTAATCAGCACCAGCCCCGCCCACAAGTGACTTACCTACCAAATTTTGTGAAATTCGGTCGATTAGTTTTTTAGTTACAGTGGATACAAAATCTGCACAGACAGACAGACAGACACACAGACAGACAGACACACAGACAGACAGACAGACAGACAGACACACAGACACACGCACAGACGTCACGCTAAAAATGGTTTTTTCGTATTCTAGGGGTCTCGAAACGTGTAGATCCGTCGAAAACTCGAGTTGTGATTTTCGGCATGATTCCAATACTTTCCCTATACATTACCATGTATTGCAGGGAAAGTAAAAGTAAGAAAGTAAGACCAAGAAAGTAAAAAACCTTGATAAGTTGTCACAAGCATAACTCGGTACTCCGGGTAAGTTGACATTTTTCTTCAGTTCCGTTTGTTTTTCATAAATTATAATGTAATTAAACCCTTGTTTACTCATCGCCAATTCAAATGCCATTTTGTATAACTCGTCAATGTAGAAAAAGTAGGAAACAAAGAAATAATGCTGAAATGAGTCACATTAACACTTATCTAGCGATCATAAAAATTTATCCACAGAATTTTTAGATGAAAAGCGTAAAAGTGTTAATGATAAAAGAGGAAATGGGGAAATTCCTTCACCTCTTAATAAAACACAAGATCTTGAAACCTTAGAAGTCATTTGACATCACCATACGTCAGTTAAAGATACTACACATGATAAAGTCAGAGCTCTAAATGTTGTAGAGAAGAAAGTCAATTTGACCGAAAAGTTTACGTTCAGGCAAATTACGACCTGTACTTGGTATCATAATACGAATCTAAAATTATAGTGTTAAGGTTTGAATAATATTAAAATAAATCTCAAAAGAGGCAAAATTAAATTTGTTTTTATCATTTACGCAATTTGTTAATACTTTTAACTATTAATTACTTTCCCTGCAATACTTGGTAATGTATAGGGAAAGTATTGGAATCATGTTGAAAATTGCAACTCGAGTTTTCGACGGATCTACACGTTTCGAGACCTCTAGAATACGAAAAAACTATTTTTAGCGTGACGTCTGTGTGTCTGTCTGTGCAGATTTTGAATCCACTCAAACTAAAAAACTAATTGACCGAATTTCATAAAATTTTGGTAGGTAAGTCACTTGTGGGCGAATCTGGTGCTGATTAGTTTTGGGTACGATTCAGGACAAAAGAACCCGCCTTTTTTTATGCGAAATAGCCCGCAAAAGCTTGTATCCACTCTAGCTGAAAATCTAATGGTCCGAATTTCACAAAATTTGGAAAATAAGTCGCTTGTGGGTCATCCTGGTGCTGATTACATTTTGGTATGATTCGGAAAAAAATAACCTGGCTTTTTTTGCAAAATGGTCCGCAAAAATCGACAAAATCTAAAATAAAAAACTACGTATGCTGAAATATATCCATTAAAGGCTTGTTTTATACGTAAATGTTAACGAAGAAAAGAATAAGACCAACCCCATTACACTAGAACTAGCCGTTCTCGAGATATTTTCGTTTTTTCTCTACGCCACTTTTGAAAATGAGTCCAGTTACCAAATGAGAACGAAAATTGAATTAATAGTGAATTAAATTTAATTAAAATAAAGAGAATGTGTATATAAGTCTGCAGGGAAAATCATGTGCTGCCCACATCAGATTTTTTATTTATATAATCGTTATGAATATCATCATAATTTTAAATTTAAATAATCGTTAAAGCAATGCATTTTCAATGGTTACTCTGCTCCGCTTAAATCATCGCTCTGTCAAAATTTGGTCCCTTGAGCTGGTCCATCGAGGTTTCTCTGTACGATACGAAAAAAAGATACGAAAAGATACGAAAAACAGATACGATAAGATACGAAAAAAAATTGCAGATAATTAGGTGATAAGGCATTTCACCGGAAAAGGAATTATACACAAAAAATAAAAGGCAATATCAGCTGTTCATTACTGAAAATATATTGACAATAAGAAACAAAAAGGTATATATTTATGATACGAAAAACAGATACGCTAAGATACGAAAAAAAATTGCAGATAATTAGGTGATAAGGCATTTCACCGGAAAAGGAATTATACACAAAAAATAAAAGGCAATATCAGCTGTTCATTACTGAAAATATATTGACAATAAGAAACAAAAAGGTATATATTTATGATACGAAAAACAGATACGCTAAGATACGAAAAAAAATTGCAGATAATTAGGTGATAAGGTATTTCACCGGAAAAGGAATTATACATAAAAAATATAAGGCAATATCAGCTGTTCATTACTGAAAATATATTGACAGTAAGAAACAAAAAGGTATATATTTATAATTAACTTTTAGAAGCTTTTTTTTTTTCCTTCATATAGTAATGCCGAAGAAAATTTATCTTTTGTATATCTGATACGTTAAAGTGAAACAAATTAAATATAATTATTTAATCCGTTTAAATATATTAAATATCAAACATTTATGGAGACAAAAATCAAAAGGTAGATTTAATTTTTCATATTTCCGAATTCCTTGGGACCAACATGAGTTTGCTAAATATTTTACAATTTTTCTCGCTATGGTAGCTCTTGAATGAACATTCTATTAGTGCCATCAAACTAACATTACCATAACTATATCCGCTACTTATAAGACTATTACTCAAGTACGAGTAATATTTAAAGCAAATAATGCGCTCAACTTCGATAAAAATATTGAAATTGATAACAAAGAGTAGATAAACAAATTTGCGTCAAATGTACCCATATTTACACAAGATCTGAAAAGTCATCTACGGTCGATACAGAAAACATATTTCCTCCTCCCCTCCGGACACTTGTGGCCATACTTTTTTTTTTATTTCTTTGTTATCGGCAATCCTGGAAAAGAAAAATCGGGAGACAACAAAGCGGAATCGATTGCCAAGCTAAGCCCCGGGTCTCCTGAAAACAGCTGGGCACATCATGACACAAAAGCACACCACATCAACATCCACTTTTTTTACGAAGGTACCTTTCTTACACCTCCCCCCCTTTGTCTGAGGGTCATTAGAAAACCGGGGTTTGGTTTATGTTATAAATAGCATCTGACAAAGGAAATGGGTTTTCATTAATAATTTATATCATCTGAAACAGTGCGATTAAAGTTACAGTAAAAATTTACATCACAGAGTGTGGGTAAAACTGCGTGTATGTTGTTGATGTTGTTGAAACCCAGACCGTCCGACCTACCAGAAAGGTGTAAGGTAACTGTTTGGACGAACTGTGTGTGTGTGTAAAAATTGTGTGTGTGTAAGAATGTGATGTAAAAAATTACATCACAGAGTATGGGTAAAATTTATACAAATCCCTATTCACATATGATGCAATATTTTTATGCACTCTGTAATTTTACACCTTAAATTAATTGAATTAATAAAAAAGTTGAGGGGGGAGGCGTATAAATTTTTATACGGTTCCTTGAACAAAAAATGCTCAATTAGGAAAAGACATGCGCTGTGCAAATAAATATAGTCTAAAAAAAATACCGTGCAATTATATGCAATATTCATGAAGATACTTAAAATAGTAATAACTTTTGCAAAATTTGAATCGAGTTTGTCGCAGGGGTTAACTTTAAATTGAAAATAAAGTTTGCTTAGAACGTGTCTGCTCAATTTTATTTGTAACCCAAATTTGTAGGAGGAAAGTACAGATTTTAATTATAAGCAATAACTTGCCAAATATTGTAGATAATTATCAGGGTTCATTTCTTTAACCTATTTCTTGTACAGAGGATTTTTTTCTAATTAAACCTTTTTTTTTTTTTCAGGAGGAACTGCATAAACATTTAAGCCCTCTATTCTTATGAAAATACTACACACTGGGAAAAATTAGACAAAAGAACTAACTTTGCATTTAATTTTAACACATTTTCAAATTAGAAATATGTGTCTAATACGAATTCGGAGACTCGAAAAGCTAGGCCAACTACTTTGAAACACCATGCACATTAAGTATTATAAAAAGAAAATAATTTGACTAATTTGCAAACTACCTGTTTAAAATATCTAGCATTTTGGATAAAATCTAATGAGTTCTGATTCATATATATATACATATATATATATATATATATATATATAATAAAAAAGATAAAATTAAATAAATAAAAATAGTAAGACTAATTTAGTAAGACTGATAGTAAGACTATATATATATATATATATATATATTAATAAAAAAATTCAAGTAATATTAATAGAGATGAGGACAAACTGCACCAGCCCTAATTTGATGATTAGTCAGAATTAAATTCCTCCTCAGGTCTAAGTATTTAACTCTAACTAACCCAAACACATGCCTGTTTCAGATAGAGCAATAGTACATTACTATAAATACTCTAACTCAGACTACAGGCATCAAAAAATGAAGATAGGAACCATTAAGAAAATTTGTATTACCATGCAGCATGAACCCTTCTTCTTTCACCACGTGTATACACGATCAACCTCAACAGCTTAAATTATCTAGAAGCACCGGAATATAATAATTATTATTATTATTAAAATTGAAATATAAATAGGTTCGGCAAATCCTCATTAAAAGATTTACAAGAAAACAAACAAAAAAAACCTCGTGTTTTACATATATAAATCAATGGTATTTTTTAACTTTAATATGCAGAAGATTTTACACTTACACTATCTATGCCGTCCAATTTACCCGAAGGTTAAGTAACATTTGGACGGCCGGGGGAAATTTATTAAAATTTTGTATCTTACAACTAAATAATATATTCCTTATACAGCCAATAAGACAAGAAACAGCAAACAATAAAACAATTTAATTAATATAAATCCAAAAATTATTTTAACAATAGAGCAATAACGAATTAGAAATACCAAAATACAAATAAGACAAATAGTGCATAAATATGAAATAAAACCAAAACATAACTTTTATAACATGTTAAATGAGCATATTTCCATTGATCAAGATAAATTTTGAACGCCGCTAGTCAATGCAGAAAATATAATTTATTCTGGTAGCTGGACACCTGTGACCGGATGTTTATTTTATTATATTTTTCTAATATCCTTCTTATCAGCAATCCTTGTTAAGAAAAATTAGAGACAGCAAAAGCGGAATCGATAGCCAAGTAAGCCCAGCTCCAGAAGACAGCTGGGTGCATCTTGATACAAAGAACACAAGATCAGCATCCCGGGTTTTATACCATTGCCACCCCTCCCTTTTGTCTGGAGGAGTTATTAGAAAAGCGAGATTTATTCTAGGTTACAAATAGCGTCTGACAAAGGTAATGAGTTTTCGTTAATAATTTATATCATTCAAAACATGAAGGGGAGAGACGGAGGACGAATATTTTTTTCCCCGTGGATGCCATTTTTTATTGGTGCTCCCGTCAGCTTCGGATCAAATTGAATTTGTCTCACAGAAGACATAAGCTGTTTCTCAGCCACCTTTGCTCCCATTCATCAGGGACTGAGATTGATTCTCTTTTGAAGGAATTTATTTTGAGTATATGGAAGATAACTTAATTGAAAGTGAAAATTCAGAATCGTGAAGGGGAATTTAAAACGATTCTAAAGCAGACCTAAAACGAAGGAGAGAAACGACTCATATGAATGAATATTTTCATCTATAATATTAAAAGAATATGCCTGTCTGTCTGTGTAGTCTGTAATGTAAAATCTAAGCAATGTACGGTTATGAAATTTGTTACAGGGATACCTTGGCTTCCGGAAAGAAATACTTCATTGATTTTTTTTTTTTTAATTTAAATTAAGATTTTAGTTATTAAATGTTGAAAAGCCATATTAAGCAATTTTCGCACAGATCAGTAGCTTAGCGATGGAAAATATTATCGCAAAGTTTCCCTCTTAACACCATCGGGAAGATAGAATGATTCTCTTTTTAAAAAGTGGTGAACGGAGCCAATCCGGCGTTCTATATCAAAAGACAAGTAATAGAAAACGCACGTGTTCACGCAGCAGGTTACTACGGATTTTGAAAAACTGAATGAATGAATTTAATAATTGCGGTGCGCAAAACAAAGATAATGAGAAACTTAAACTCGGAATTTTAGATTATTTATTATTAACAACATATCGTAACATGGCCGTAAATTGATCGTATTCGTGGAACTCATTATTAAATTGTACATTGCTTTGTTTACAGCTATTAACCCTCCAATTATTTATCTTTAGCGCGAGTTCTGTAAAGGAATATTTATTAATATAATACTAAATTGATTGAACCATTTTAACTTCAACAATAAAATATTTATTCAAGTTCTGTTGTTGTATGGTAATTTGACATTTTTCCAAAGGCGGCATAACAAAAATGCGAAAAATCTCAAATATCTCGAGAACGGTTAGTCCTAGAGTAATATAGTTGTTCTTATTATTTTCTTCGTTAAAAAATACGTATAAAACAATCATTTAATTGATGCATTTAAACATACGTAGTCTTTTTATTAGATTTTGGCGATTTTTACGGGCCATTTCGTAAATAGAGGCAGGTTGTTTTCTTCCGAATCATACCAAAATCTAATTAGCACCAGAGTATCCTACAAGTAACTAATCTACCAAATTTTTGGAAATTTGGTCAATTAGTACTTCAGCTAGTGTGGATATGAGATTTTTGAGGGGCCATTTCGCAAAAAAATTCTCTTTTTTCGAATCCTACCAAAAACTAATCAGCACCAGGGACGCACCCAAGTAACTTACCTACCAAATTTTATGAAAGTCGATCCATTAGTTTGTGAGTTAGAGTAAATACATACATTGCACAGACAGACACACAGACAGACACACAGACAGACACAGACACACACACACTCACACACACAGACGTCACACTAAAAATAGGATTTTCGTAATTCTAGATGTCCCAAAACGTCGACTGATCCATCGAAACCTCGAGTTGCGATTTTCGGCATAATTTTAATAATTTCCCTATACATTGCCATGTATTGCAGGGAAAGTAAAAATATAGTATATTGGAAATCTTAAGGGTTTATTCAATTTTTAATTTATTTTTTAAATTTTTATAATGTCTAAGACAATTTCAAGTTCAAAGCATACGAATGTTAAAATGTGATAGTGGCTTGGATAGGTAGGTGTAGCTATCATAACCCCGCACCTCAATGGCTCAACAATTTCATTAGTTCTCAATAGGGATACATATTGAAAAACAAAATGAAGTACCGAATGCCCCCATTGATCGTTAACTTCCCTCACCCTTTTATAACATACTAGCTATGCTTATGAGGTGGCTATTCCAGTGAGTATAAGGTTTGAGATGATATTCATCACTGAGAAACTTGTAAGTACTGTTACATAAATACTAAGAAAAGTCCCAGGTATCATAAAAACAACTAAAATCATCTCAAAAGCACGCACTGGCTTAACAAAAAAATATATTGTATCATTATCAACCTCTTTCTCTTTTAGGGGGTTACTAAGCAGGCAAAATTTCTTATAACATATTACTAATGGAGTGAGTTTGTGCTAATAATTTATATCATTCAAAGTATGAAGGCGGGTGGAGGGGGGAGGGGGGATGAGACGACAGACGAATATTTTTTTCCATCGAAGATTCTATTTTTTATTGTTATTCCTGGCCGCTTCGGATCAAATTGAATTTATCTCAGAAAATGGGGGCTGTTATTCACGCACTTTTGCTACCGCTCATGCGGAGCTGAACGATGTGGATTCGATTTTGAAGGAATCTGTTCCAGAACTGAAGAGGAATTAGTTGAAGTGGAAAATTCGTAGAGTCGCGATGAAAAATTGCAACGATAATAAAATTTTCTTCAGTTGAAGATGGGTTGGGTGGAATCGTTCGAACACACTGGTTTCATCGCAAATTAATAGGTTTTATATTGTCTCCGATTGAAAAAGTATTTTAAATTTGAAAAGACATACTAAAAAGTATACCGATTCAAAAGGTATAATTTCATGAAAATCCCTTGATTTTTTTAAGAAGATACCTTACACACGTGTAGAAATAAAAATTATGATATCTCGAGAACGACTAAGCACTAATTCCCACTCATTTCTGGATAAAAGTTTTATAAAGAATTCCATCATTTGATAATAGTGAAAATATTAATTTTGATTTTTATTGTTCATTGTAGGCCGATGCTTGTCGATCGAAATTATCGTGCCATGATTCGTATTCCATTATGCTCGAAACGATTAAATACGTCGAAATCCCAGAAGATTTCCCACCACACCACCTTACTTTTTCTTTACTTATACTCTATATATTGCAGGGAAAGTTAAATTGCTACATACCCGTCCCACGGCGAAATCAGCGTAGCGCAGATGATTGCTGCCACCAGTGGAAATTAGCAGAGTCAATTGATGGGAATCGCGGCAATTTGATCCACATTAGGATCCCCGTGTCCCCGCGTCGCCAGTAATTGCCGGAAAGTGTCAATCTAGGGGGAACTGCTGAATACTCTTGCAAGTCACGTGTGTTTGAAGACAGACGATTCATATCCAAGAGTGCAGGTGGAATGGTAATTAAGTTACGGACAGCCAGAAGGTGTATGTCAGATGTTAAATATATTTCCTAATTCGTCTTCTAAACAATGAATTTTGATAGCAAACATGATGTTTATGGACATTTAACTTGTTGATATGTCATATGATGAAATATTAATTTTGCTTTAGTAATATTTCGGTGTATTTATTTTCCCATCGTGTTATTTTATTATTCGGATGTGCATATGAAGAAATATTTAATTCTGATAAAATCGTTAATTTGAAGTAGTCGCTAAACGTAATCTCTATAGTTAAACTTCTACAAAATCAAATTTCCAACAAATTATTACTTTTGAAGAAATCAAATTTTATTCATGAGTCACAGGCCAGTCATTAATTTATCAATACATCCAAATCAGTATATTTTGAATTTATATATACTTATCTTATCAACAAAGCCCCCATTCTAAACGAATATTTCCCTACTACTTCAACACCCTCCAAATATCGAATCAAATGTGCTAATCTCAACAAATTTTACATAATGACATTTTTCGCCTAAATTTATAGAATAAAATAAGATTCATATGAGAATGAATATGACGGCATATTGCTAGGAAATATGTTCAAATATAAACAAGAAAGATCAATCATGCTTAAAGCATTGATTATGAAACACTTTTTTAAATTTTATTTAAACATCACACACAATTTTATTTTATTTAAACATCTCTAAAATGCAATACATTCATCGGTAATCTTAAAACTTATCACAATACTACATTAATTTATTATATTTGAAAACTTAAACCTTCATCGAAAAAAATGAACTTCATTAAAATAACGTCATTGAATTATAAATTGTCTGGTTTAAACATCTCTAAAATGCGATACATTCCTCGGTAATATATTTAAAATTATCATAATACTACAATAATTTATTATATTTGAAAACTTCATCGAAAACAACTGAAATTCATTCAAATGACGTCATAGAAAAAATAACACGCCTGGCTCTCTCTATAAAAGCAGCATTTCATTCATAACATTTTCCCATTCATTTCATTCATCACAGTACTAAATTTATTTTATTTAAAAATTAAGACCATGGAGCTACACGTAATTAAACTCTATGCGTAAAACTTCATCGAAAAAAGTCGTCCTTCTCTCTCTAAAATCAATGAATATTTCATTCATATCAGCTATGCAGACTCCATAAGCTAAATAATTTTGCGTTAAAGAAATACAGCAATTCTTATACAACTCATTCTACATATTTTGCTGTTTACATTTTACATAAGTGAAAAATAGGCTTCGTTGTAGAAATAATCAAATTTGGATGATAATTTAAACTCAAATATATTGTAATTGCGTTGTTTCAGTATGTAGATGCACAGAATTTAAGCAAAAATAAAGCGGTTTCAGGACGGATACAACACTCAATATGAATTAAAAAGAACTTTAAAAATCACGATTTTGAGACAAGATGCATGCCATATTTCATTTTGAAGTGGATCACATGATCTTTTCATATCGTGGTCACGTGATCGCTTCAGAGGTGTAATTATTATTTTAATTTTTATTTTAAAAACTACTAAATATATTTTGCTGAAATTTTTTTTATATATTTTATGGAATAATTTAAATATTACTTAAAAACTTCGAAGCAATTTGGGAATTTTAAATCCGCTTAAAAAATGTTTGAAAAATTAGGTCCCATAGGGTTCAATGTATTTCATTTTTTCAACCCGGGTTCAATCCAAAACTAATTGGGTGATATTATTCATTTATATTCTCATAGGTCCTACAGACCGTCTGAACAACATACTAAAATTTCATTTTGATTAAGTCATTTTTACGGCAGTTATCGTGCTAACGGACAGACAGACAGACAGAATGAACAAAGTCATAAACACTTTTCAACTTTGTTGTAAAGTGTTAAAAATGAATATGAAATAATATGTTTCAATTTTTGGGAAGCAATTCAATATTCATGCATCCACATTATATTAACTAGAAACGGAAGAAAATAAATAAATAAATAAATAAATAAATATAATTTTGAAAAATTCTACAAATAAAGATATAAATACTTAAAAAGTAAATTATCAGTTTCGCAAAAAGAAATATGCATTAAAAAATATATATTAATTTATTCGCGAGACAAAACAGCGTTAACTGACATCATGGTTTTCTATAATAATGCATGCACGATTTTGATCAAGATAGTTCTTTCTCAACGAACTTTCAATATCAGTGCATTCAAACATAATAGATTACTCAAACATATCCTCTTTCACTTGTGGTTAAACTCACGGAAACATCTACTTTGTCGGGGAAAAAACCATAAACCGAAGAACAAATTACGGTTACATTGTCGAAGGTTACATGTAATTTGCGTTTCAAGCTTCCGATGTTTTTATTACACGGACATTTGCTTGCTTTATTTTACCTACCGCAATCTCGAAAGCGTCGTGTATATTTCACTTCAAGTTACAACCTATTCTAGCAACTGTACGCCCAGTAACCTCATGCGGATACAAATGTTACCCGGTACCAAATACTTCGCAAGCAATATATTCTGCAGCTCGCCGGTGTTCAAAGTTAGCGCAAAGTCCCCCAACCCATAATTAAGGAGTGGGAACTTCTTGAAGACAAAGAAGGCGGTCGACTTCTTTTGTGGTCAAACCGCGGATTTCCTCCGAAGAAAAGAACAAATTGGTTCCGGGGCGTTTGTCATTGTCACGGTGGGTTCGGGACAGTTCCGAAAAAGGACCCCCCACTGGAGCGGAACGATCTACCTTCCATGGTGGACCCGCAGGCTGGTGCCAATGTTTCCCGTCTTCCAGTCAGTCTGTCCGTTTATTTTGAAAGATATGATTGAAATCTTAAAGTGAACCGCACCCTTAGATAGCGACGGACTTATTTTGAAGTTATGATGAAAGCATGAATAAAAAATAAAAATGCGCATCGACTAATTTAACGAGCTTGAAGCAGTCAGTGTACAGGATGAGAAATTGGGACGGAGTAGGGCATGACAGAGGATCTGATGATTTCACAGAAGCAAATTTCAAGTGACTTCTTTTCATTAATTTTGACTTGCATGTCTTATGCCCAGTGCACAGCATGTAAAGAATAAAGAAAGAGAGAAACGTGTGTTATTGGCTCCGTTGTAATCCTCGTTGGTTTCCAATTAGGACGCACTCAAAATCAAAATTCGGGCAAAAAAAAACGGATACATTCCAGCTTCCAGCCCCCAAATCCCTTTTGAAGAAAGGGTGCATATTCGATTTTACGTTCCTGAACTCCTGTTCACGTTCTTGTCACGCTTCTAAAAATAAATAAAGTCATAAATACCTTTCAACTATGTTGTAAAGTGTTAAAACGAGCTGCGTTCAACATTCACATAACATTTCTCACTGAGTTAGTAAAAATTGTATAAAATTGACGACCTCGAGTCTCGTTTTTGGCCTTCATATTGACAGACAGATACCTTTGATACATAGATGATTAAGTAAGGAATTTTCTTTCTAGAAGATAATTTTTCATCATTTTATTTTTAACACTTTACAACAAAGTTGAAAAGTGTTTATGACTTTGTTCATTCTGTCTGTCTGTCTGTCTGTCCGTTAGCACGATAACTGCCGTAAAAATGACTTAATCAAAATGAAATTTTAGTATGTTGTTCAGACGGTCTGTAGGACCTATGGTAATATAAATCAATAATATCACTCAATTAGTTTTGGATTGAACCCGGGTTGAAAAAATGAAATACATTGAGCCCTATGGGACCTAATTTTTCAAGCATTTTTTAAGCGGATTTAAAATTCACAAATTGATTCGAAAATTTTAGGTAATATTCAAATTGTTCCATAAAATATATAAAAAAAAAATTTAGTGAAATATATTCAGTAGTTTTTTAAATAAAAATTAAAATAATAATAACACCTCTTATATGAAGCGATCATGTGACCATGATATGAAAATATCACGTGACCCACTTCAAAATGATATATGGCATCCATCTTGTCTCAAAATCGTGATTTTTAAAGTTCTTTTTAATTCATATTGAGTGCTGTATCCGTCCTAAAATCAATTTATTTTTGCATAAATTCTGTGCATCTACATACTGAAACAACGCAATTACAATATATTTGAGTTTAAATGCTCATCCAAATTTGATTATTTCTACAACGAAGCCTATTTTTCACCTATGTAAAATGTAAACAGCAAAGTATATAGAATGAGTTGTATTAGAATTGCTGTATTTTTTTAACACAAAATCATTTAGTTCATGGAGTCTGCATAGCTGATATGAATCAAATATTCATTGATTTTACAAACAGAAGGACGATTTTTTTCGATGAAGTTTTACGCATAGAGTTTAATTACGTGTAGCTCCAAGGTCTTAATTTTAAAATAAAATAAATTATTATAGTATTCTGATGAATGACATGAATGGGAAAATGTTATGAATGAAATGCTGTTTTTATAGAGAGATCCAGGCGTGTTATTTTTTCTATGACGTCATTTGAATGAATTTCAGTTGTTTTCGATGAAGTTTTCAAATATAATAAATTATCGCAGTATTATGATAGTTTTAAAAATATTTCCGAGGAATGTATCGCATTTTAGAGATGTTTAAACCAGGCAATTTATAATTCAATGACGTTATTTTAATGAAGTTCATTTTTTTCGATGAAGGTTTAAGTTTTCAAATATAATAAATTAATGTAGTATTGTGATAAGTTTCAAAATATTACCGAGGAATGTATTGCAGTTTAGACATGTTTAAATAAAATTGCATTGAAGTTGGAAAGTGTTTCATAATCAATGCTTTAAGCATGATTGATCCTTCTTGTTTTATATTATGTTAAATTAATTTATTTTTGGGTTATAAGAGGCGGATTTACAATGAAATGAAGAGAGGTTAAACTTCTGGCTGAGACCAATTTTAACAAGGGTGTATAAGGCAGATTTTTTGGAGTACCTTTTTTAAAAATTTCTTAGAACGAGTCCCTCCTTCGCCCTTTAAATATTTACACAATGTAGAATAGAATATAATGGAGCATCCCTTGACCAAACAGAAATTAACTGCAACTATAGAACCTAAAAATTATGTGCAGGAACAATAAAATAAGAATTGAAAATAGAATTATTTTTCAAAGTTAGAGCAATATATGAGGATTCGAGATTTAAAATATCGGTAACATTATGAATTTAGGCAATTTGTTTTTTTCCATATTAAAAACTAAAATCTAGACACCTTTTACGGCAGTATTCATCACTATCATTTCAATCGATTTTTCATTATCCGCCACTGAAATTCAAAATTCCCTTGCAATAAAACTGTTGCATTAAATACATTTTTACACACAAACAAGAAATTTCCTTTTCAACCGACGAGTTAAAAAACAAAATGAAAACTGAAACTAAACCTAAACCGTATGATTTTAACAGTAAAAAAACTAGCACCGCTTGCAAACAAAAACATGGCACAAGATCCTTGACAATGCGAGGTCAAAGGTTGGAAAACGGCAAACTGATTCTTTTCAGAGCAAGCACCATGACTTTTACACACCCTTCCTTTTTAAAACTGGAAGACGAAAAGTACTAGTTGGATTGTTAAACATTCTGTCATTGTTAGCCTTTGAAGCTCTGAAAAAATAAAACGTGCTGGGCCTGTAGTACCAGAACTGTTTTATTAAAATAACTAGCACATTCTAAGATTGAAAAACAATGCAGCATTGTTATAAAAAAGAAAGCGGAGCAAATAAGCGAAGGAAATTGCTCTTTTTCAAGGTTTTTTGCCCATTATGGAACATAATGCTCATCGCTTTTAGAGATGAAATGCGAACAGTAGAATCGTGCATTGCAGCTTTTAAGTTCTTCAATACCTGATTTTTCGAACTCAATTTGATTCCTCATCTTCGAGAACTAGACCAGTTTTCTCTCTCTATCTAATACCATGGTAAAATGCACTGCGAAAATATCAAACAAAATTAAATTGTGATAAAGAATATTTAACAATAAAGATTAATCATGCGAAAACTGAAGAGTACGCTTAAATAATGCATGCATGAAGAAACAAGAAAGATCAATCATGCATACAGCATTGATTACGAAACACTTTCCAACTGAACTGCAATTTTATTTAAATATCTTTAAAATGAGATACATTCAAAGGCGATATTTTTAAAATCATCACAGTATTACAATAATTTATTTTACATGAAAACTTAAAACTTCATCCGAAAAGGCAATGCTATAAAATCGCCGGCTTCCTTATGTAAAATCTATTAATACACGTGAATTAATACATTCACATCCCGTATATTCCAGACTCCAGAGCTAAATAATTTTGCATGAAAAAAAATTCTACAATTCTTATGCAACTCATCTTACAATCGCTTGATTTGTTTACATTCTGCTTAAGTTAAAATTAGGTTTCGTTGTAGAAATAATCAAACTTTAGTGATCATTTAAAATAGAAAATATTGTAATTGCGTAAGCACGGAATTTAGATACACATATAATACGCAAAAATAAAGCGGCTTTATGACGGATGACACACTAAATATAAATTTAAAAGATCCTTAAATATCACGGTCTTTACACACAGAAAAAAAAATGGATGCCATATTTCATTTTTGCAATGAGTCACGTGATCTCTTCATTTATCATGGGTGTAATTATTATTTCAATTTTTATTTTAAAAACTATCTAACATATTTTCCTGAAAAAAAAATTCAGGTTTCATGTCATAATTTGAATATTTCCTAAAATTTTCGAAGCAATTTGTGAATTGTAACATCGCTTAAAAATTTTTTTAAAAATTAGGTCACATAGGGTTCAATGTATTTCCTTTTTTCAAGTCGGGTTAAATCCGAAAATAATTGGGTGATATTATTCATTGTTATAACTCCCATATGTTCCACACACCGTCTCAACAACATACTAAAATTTTATTTTGATAAAGTCATTTTTATGGCAGTTATTGTGCGAACGGACAGACAGACAGAATGACGTAAACACTTTTCAACTATGAAAGTGTTAAAAATGAATTGCGATAAAGAATATTTAAAGATATTTTTTTCTCAATTCAATAGAATGAATATTGAAATAAATGATTTCTTTTTCCGTTCAGATAGTCATGTAGATCAAGTGTGAGGCCCATGTGGGTTGACCTTTGATACGTCCTAAATAAGCCCGCTGCAATTCGCCACGCATCCCTGAATATCAGTTTTCTAACTTCACGAATTTAAATATATATCATATAAAAAGAACTAAAAGTTCCTTTACAAAGTAAAATTTGCAAAGTTAATTGCTATCGCACCGAGTTTTCCTCCAATTGAAGCCAATTCTTTGTAGCATACTTATAATATTAAAATAATTCTATGTTACAAAAATTAAAATTCCCTCTGTTTAATTCGCGAATTTAGAAAATGACAATATTCATTACAGTCTATAGCTAGACCTCTTTATAAAAGGACTTAACATAGCCAGGATGACGAAAAAAGAGAGAGGCGGGTTGACAATCGTTTATATATTATTTAAATACAGCAGCGAGTCAATAAGAAGTTATGTCAATGTGTTGAAATAATGGGGTTGCGACCTCTAAGCCCTTTGGCCTACTAGTCAGTGGTGTACCTTGTCCTCTTGTGACTGTGCTCGTTTTAGATGTCCCTGCAGCCCACAGCGCATTGAAAATTGTGTTAACAATTTTCGCTGCGGGCACCCCTTAGCTGCAGGGGGCATAGACATATACAGGTGCCAGAGTGTGCCCCGTATATCACAGAAGCTTTCTGAAATACTGGGTTACAGTGGAGGTCTCTAAGCTATCTGCAGACAAAACAAAATCAATTAAATATGAAATCACCATAAATTAAAAGTGATTGCAGGATCGATCTATGGTTCAACCTAAAATTAATATACACTGCAAAACACCAGTGTACATAAATACACATCAAATTGTTCTGATAGGTGTTGCAGCTGAACCTCCGCCACCCTCGATGATAAGCTAATAATTATTTACTTCAATCCCCCGCCCACATCTCACTGATCTTAATACGACAGCAAAATATGGGCAGTAATATTTCACCCCTAAGTTTTACGCGCATACACACACTTATCAAGGAATTCCAATGTCCTCTTCAGACTTTTTCGCCTGGTTATATCTGCAGATCGCGTGCCGCCTCGGCGATTAACTTTTGAAACTGCACTCTGATAAATGGACCTGGCAGAGGTGAAAAGAGAGGGAAAATTCCTTTTGTGTTCAGTGTTCATTAATCTTTCTTTGCCCGGAATTGAACTTTACCGATGGTTTTGTTTACCTGAAGGATCTGGTGTCCCGCCTCTTCGATTATGCGCAAGAGCGAGATGACTTGGGTTTTATTAACTTCCAGGGAGAAGCCCCGTGTCGGAGACTGCAGTTGTGATGTCGGAAAGTTTAAGAAAATGGACTCAGACCGATTAAAAACAATTTAGGAGTTTGCGTAATAGAATGCTAATCTAAATTCTACTTAGCTTACGTAACTCACTTACACTTTGTTCTCTGAAGTTGTATAGTGACAATAATGATGCTGTCGCATGGTAAACCCATGAGCCAATATTTTAGGGAATGCGACCTAGATTCTTCTTATTTATTTTTGTTATATAGTGTAAATAAATTAATGTTTGTGTTTATACTCACGGCCTTATTCTTTTTCGCGCTCTTACCGGGCGTGTCCTAAAAAGGAAGTTACCTTAGGACAGATGCTATCAACCGGAGTATCAACTTATTTGGTGATCTGTAAGTGCATCTCAAAACTAACGGAGAACAAGTTTTAAATAATTTTTTAATTTTAAATTAAACAATATAGATCCATAAAAGATTCTTGTCTTTCACATAATTCTTAAAAGAATCTGAAGAGTGAAATTTGGCGAGGAAGTGACGCTCATATAAGTGGATATAAAGATCATAATTAGCCAGAGATTGAAAAGTTCACTTAAAAAATGTTGGACCTCGCATGTATTTCCACTTCAAAATCTCCCGTAGCACACTAGTGTACAAAATTGGTCAATTTTAGTGTACGAAATTGATCAAGAAATTTCCTAAAGATTGGTATGGTGGATATTTTCTGACAAGGTCATAATATTTACAATATCGTAAAAAAAAATAACATTTTATTATATGAAATGTCAGTACATTCACAGTAAAAGTAAGAAAAGTATTGCTTTTAAATTGCAATTACAAAGTGAATGATGTATAGCCGTATACTGTTATTGGCTATTTATGCAATTTTTAAGAAATATGCCATGCATTCATATTTGGTGTCTTGGAAATGTTTGCATCTAAAGGGTTTCAGACAACACTAAGGCACTCTTAGAATGCATAATCATCTCATAAATTTGATACCAGGATGTCTTGATCATATGAACATGTTATTATGAAGTCTCCAATCGCATGAAATAGTCTAATGTCATTCATCCAAAACGCAGAGGACTATAGAAAGTTTTTAAGTTTTATGGTGAAATTGGGAAGTAGTGCAAAAAGTAGTATATTATTATCTAGTTCAGGATATATTTTTATCTAATTTAGGATATATTATTAATTAGTTTAGGATATATTATTATCTAGTTTAGAATATTTTATTATCTAGTTTAGGATGATATATTATTATCTAGTTCATGTTTTCATATATGGTTAGAACATTTCACAAGATGATCTGAAATTGTATCCTAGGAGAATTCGAAAAGCATCTTAATCCATAACCCAAAACAAAATTCTCAGGATGTAAACAAAGTGTTTCGAGGGTGTCTTGTAATAGACTCTTATATAAATCGGACCTTGCGTCTTTCTATTTATCTGTTAGATAAGCATAAATACATCCTTAATTTATTTTTGTTATCCTTCCTCAAATATTTCAATTCCGTGAATCAAGCAAGATAGGCACGAATCAATGAAGTACACGCAATTCAAAGCAGCATTTCCATTTGACCGATCTTACAATACACTTAGCAATTGATTATATTATATTGCCTCCCAAGTTACCTAAGATAAAGAAACAGAACAAATTCCCCCTAGATCCTCCTCTTATGCATCTGCTTACCCTAAACTCACCCCTCGCCATTTTTTTACTATTTCGCGTTTTGACGATGGGGCAAAAGCTTAATCATCCGCTTCCTTTTTCACATTGTGTCATCCAGGTCCAGTGGTTTGAAGAGTACCCCAAGTCCCTCTGGGATACTGTAATTGAAAACATTTAGCGGCAGGAAGTGCGGTGAGAACTTGTACCTTTTGGGGGCTGTCAACACTGTCACGGAATAACAGGTAGAGAAAGTTGGATCAGTAATTTTTTTCTGAGCATCCATTTTCATCTTTGATGATAAAGGTTTTGCGGAGTTCTTTGTTCTCCGTTTGTGCGAAGTGTTTAATGATTGAATATCAGACACGACATGAAGTGGAATTAATTGAAAAATTATATTGTTTGCTAAAAGAGGCAGTTTATGAAATAATTATGATAGCATGGCATTGATGAATTTAGGAGGTTGTTTACAAAAATTTTGGAAAAACTTTCAGAATATAATTTGTAGAAATAATGAAAGATATATTTTATAACTAAGAGCCAAAATTAATAATTCTAGGCGAATTCTTTCGTCCTTGTAAAGGGGTGGTCAGTCTCAGTGTGTGTTCTCGATTTTATGAATTGAGGCATCAACTTTTTTGATTCAGCAGCGAACGTTATAAACATTTAGCCATAGACAAGCACACATTATTCGTAAGAATTTTACTAATATATTAATAAAAGTTATTTAGATATATGTATATTTTGCTCACTGGAATATTTCTGGATTCATCCAAACATTGGGTTGCAAAGTATCGTCTTGACAAATATATAGTTTATTTATTAGATTTATTAGACTTCAATAGTTTAAATTTTTTACATACAATATATGCATTCATTCTATAAAAGGAAAACTTTATTATTGCCAATTGATTCCATAAAATGAATTATTATTAACAGATCGTCGGCATGTTCGACATAAATAATAAATTTTTATCTAACTGCAGAAAACTTAAAAATATATATAAATATATAATTAAATCAAGGGCAATAACGAAAAATAAACCTCCGTAATTAGACATTCAGGAATGCAAAATCTTATTCCCTTTAGACCACGTAACCACGGAAAATTTAAATCCATGTCCTTGCTGAGCCTCCAGAGAAACCTTCTCCAAGAGTCCTCCTCACACAAAGAGGAGGGGATAAGAGGTAGACTTTTAAAAACACCACAAGCCACCTTATTTCGAAAATCCTAAAGGAAACAACCAAAAAGCGGCTGACTTAAGAGCACCGGGCAAGGGTTTAAGCGGTTAAGGGTCTGGTGCTCCAGCCTGATAAAGAGAAAAGACGCGACTCTTTCCAAGATTAATGAGACCCTTTATTTGAAGTACAAGATGTCAAATGGTTTAACTAATCCTCCGCCTCTGCTATCAGAGGAAAGAGCAGGGATCACTAGATCGAGGTTAATAGGGGCGCTCTGTCATTGGGATTTTAAAACCCCCGAGCGTTTTGACAGATTGACTTTTCCTATGGTTACATTATCTGTTTTAACACCTTGACATCAAGCGCCAGCAAACAAGCGGGCCAAGAGAAAATCCTCATAGGTTCTTTATATTCTTTCCTTGTTTTCGGATTACCCTGGAAATAAGTTGGGGGTGAATAAATCTTTCTGTGCCTGCCGGCCGGATTGCGGGCATGATAGATAGTTCTCGATGTTTTCAATAGCTATAAACGGAAAAATGCCCCACTTACTGATCCTACTTGAAACCCCTGTTCGAATACGCCGTGCGTCCAATGTTGAAGACGCAGTTGAACTGAATAAACTGACAGCACGTGAATTGTTATAATCTATGCAGCGTGTAAATATATTTTTGATGGATGAGAGATAAAAATTAAGTAGTACACTGCTTTTTACAATGAAAAATATCTTTTGCTCGTTCATTCACCATTCAGGTTTTATCTTTTGAATAACAATTTGAATATTCCATAACTAAATTTAAGAGGAATTAACTTACTGAAATTCATTGATATGTCAGTAATGTTTGATACATTTATCAGTGTTCTCAAAGGGATTTTCGGAAAATCTAGATTTTTCATTGAATATGAAGAGTTTAACAAGTTTCCCTTGCCTCTTTGTATTAAAGGGCGAAACAAGATTAAGTCGAAATGAATAATGATAAACGGTTTATGATATTCGAAGAAAACGGTTGGCAAATCTCTGAAGGAGTTACTTTTATTCAATACAAAATTTCTAAATACAGGATGGATCAACAACTGGCTACCATTTCATTAGCAACAAGTTATTTTGAAACGATAAATGAAGCACAGAAAGCTGAAGAATGGGAAGAAATGGCTGATTGAATTTTATGGCGCAAACATAAAAATATATAACCTGCTCCGCCACACGCATAACGTATCAACAGAAATAAAATTATTAGTATTATTGTAGCAAAAATAAAATGAAAACGCTGTTCTCATATACACCTCGCCTTTATATCTTCTCTCTTCCTCTTCCCCTCTTTATTTCCTTTCTCTCTATTTTTCCCCTTTTCCTCTCCTTCCCCCCTTTTCCTCTCCTTCCCCCCCTTTCTCTCTCGCCTCACTCTAAAAATAAATTTGAAAATTCAATATTTAACATACTAAATGTGACGATGAAAAAGTTAAATCCAAATGGATATTACATTACTTTGATATATTAAGTATGAAATAATGTGTCAACCATTCAGAACAAGTGCAATATAAATTCATAAAAAAAACAGATAAATAGCATATACTATTCTCATAATGAACAAAGCGTGCAATATCCAAAACTGTTGACCATTATTCATTGATTAATATATCAATATAAACGAAAAAATAAATAAATATAAACTAACCAATAAATAAAAAATAATCGCCCATTCTTGGAACAAAATTATTCACTTTACTTATTTAGTACCAGCACAAAAATAATCGCTTACTTTTATGCTTAGTTTAGATAAGTAAAGAAGACAATGAAAAATTGTAAGTGTCATTAAACTTTAAAAGCAATGATAGCACAGCACAAACTGTTCAAAATTTTTGTTGTTGCCATTCACAGCTGGTGGTCTGGGGTAAATTTAGACCGTCTCGCTTCAGTCAGATAAATGACACTTGCACCATTTAGTGAAGCTATCTACGGGTACTTTAGACGGGGTGATTATAAAACTTAAGAGGATAAGTAGGTTTTTAGAATGCAAATGTGTGCTTAACAAATGTTGATACAGAAATAACTCTACTCCATATCAGATACTTATGAATATTCAAAAATTAATTAACAATGTATACACACACACACACACATATATATATATATATAAATATATATATATATATATATATATATATATATATATATATAATATATATATATATATACATAAATATAATATAATATATATATATATATAAATATAATATAATATATATATATATATATATATAAAGTATAAATAGCATGTAAAAAATTGGAAAAAAGAAGGAAGGCTTAGCGAGAAGCTTACTTAATGGCGGTAAGGGGTTGTGACCTTATACCCCAGTTGTCAACATGCATGTCATAATTGCCGCGGCATTGCACTCCTGGACGCCAGCCCTGGCTGAAGCCAACCTCCGAAGTGACAATAACAATCATCACAAGACCGTTGAAAAAGAAAAGTCCAATGATAAGGTGTAGTCCATTACTGGATGGCATACTAGTCCTTCAGACTACTGTGACCTTTATATATCTGCGTATCAAGCAATTATGCATTTACCTGCAAATACTATTATATTCAAACCTTAAAAAAAAATATGAAAATGTTATGCTATATCGGAAAGTTAACATACCCCATCTAGAAATTAATAATAGGATCAAAGCCTTATATCAAAAAACAGGTATTAAATACACTAGCAGAATTAAGTACCCATACTTAATTAATATTCCTAAATTGCATAAGTGTCCTACTAGTTTCAGACCTGTTACAGTCGGTTATAATACTTATCTTACCAAAGCTAATTCAATTCTATTCAAACTTTAAAAACCTCTGTTGCATCAAATTAATAATAAAGGTAGTTACATCATCAAGAACAGTCAAGAAGTTATAAAGTCTTTAAAATATAAAAAAAAAATCAATTATACTTTAAAACCTATGATTTTCAGGAACTCTTCAACAATATTGATCTTGAAGACCTACCTCACATCCTAAACCTTTTATATGAAGAATATGACTTAAAGAAAATAATAGAATTCATTAAATACAAGTCTTTAATAAATATTGTCATCAAAGAAAACTACCTTTTTAATGGAATTTCTTTCTATCAGCAAATTAAAGGCATCCCCATGGGAAGAGGGTGCTCATCTATACTTGCAGATTTGTACCTCAACTATTATGAAAGCCAATCACATCTTAATAATGAAATCATATACCTACGTTATGTGGATGATTTGATAGTTGGATATGAAGATGAGAATTATAGAATGAATTTTGATTTCTACCCACCAAACTTAATCTTGAAAGAAAATCCAACTACACTTAACAATGTAGTGGAATTTTTAGATTTAAGCATCGATTTCAGTAAAATACCTGTAAATTTTACTATCTATGATAAAAGAAAAAGTTTTAATATACCTATCACCGGTCGGATAAATTGGAATTCCAATTTTCACTTGAATATCTTTAGGAATGTATTCTTGGGGGGATTGGCTATAGAATACAGAGAATTATCAACAATGAAGACATCCGTATTGATTTTGATAGGGCATTTCTACAACAAGCATATCTACAGCAATACCCCATTCCTTATATGCAACATTATATTAATAATTTCTATGGTAATAATAATGAATATTGTTCAAAGTTAAAATCAATTTTATCTCAATTTGGTCGGTGAAGGTTCGCATACTATGAATAACAGGACCGCAGGACGATAACACGCAGATATATAAAGATCATAGTAGTCTGAAGGACTAGTATGCCATCCAGTAATGGACTACACCTTATCATTGGACTTTTTTTTTTCAACGGTCTTGTGATGATTGTTATTGTCACTTCGGAGGTTGGCTTCAGCCAGGGCTGGAGTCCAGGAGTGCAATGCAGCGGCAATTATGACATGCATGTTGACAACTGGGGTGTAAGGTCACAACCCCTTACCGCCATTAAATAAGCTTCTTGCTAAGCTTTCCTTCCTTTTTCCAATTTTTTACATACTATTTATACTTTTTATATTTATATCGTGTATAGTATTTGTAGCTGCTTTGCGCATAAATGCTATAACACTTCAATATCTTTAATGATTTCCACTTTCTATCTTATATATATTATATATATATATATATATATATATATATATATATATATATATATATATATATATATATATATATATATATATATATTTATATATATATATATAATATATTTATATATATATATATAATATATATATATATATATATAATATATTTATATATATATATATATATAAATATAAATTAGTAAATCCAAAGTTAGAATGTATGTAGTAACTCATAATACACTATTCCAAAATTTTCTATATATATATATATATATATATATAAGATTCATATGAAAAAGAGGGGAAATGACCAAATGCAAGGCATAAAATGGTAGAGGGGGATGGCGACCCCTCTTTCCCGTTTAAAAGACTGCTTTTATGCCCGGGCAACACTCACGGTACCAATGCCATGCAGAAGCCATACTTCCGTAAATGTGTCAAATCAAAAACACTCGAAAAAGTGCAAAGAAAACAAATAGGAATCGACCAGGATCGCAAGGGAAAGAATGGAAATGCAGCAAATGCCCCTGTCGGTTAAGATGGAGTGCATCATATATAACAGAAGTCCACGCATGCGCTATTCGTTATTTTCACTTTCATCGTTCTATACCTCTGCCATATCCTTTAAGTAAGCATTTTCTCCCTTTTTTGTATTAAATAGGGAATTATAATAACATTTCAGGAAGCCAATTGGATAATTACGTTTTATTGCCTCCTTCATAATATTCCTATTATGCATGATGCAATCAGACTTGAAAGTATTAATGCGTTGATTTCTTTTGAGGTGACCAATGACGACATTTCTGAAAATGTTTTTGGTCAAATTGGACCTCCAATCAATAATGCGGTTGATTTTTATATTGAAATTGTTTCTCTTGTCATATAAGACGGTATAAGTACCATATCTACTGTCATGTTTTAGTGTGATATCTAGAAAATCAACACTATCTTCCTCCTTACTTATATTCTCAATCAATTCCAGTTCTTTTGGATAAAAAGTAAAATCAAATTGGGGTGTATTCTTATATTGCCCAATAAGGACATCGTCAACGAAACGAAAATATGGCATTTCATGTAATATATGAGTGCCATTTTCAAATTTACACAAGTATAGATCGGCGAGCAGGGATGAACATCCCCCTCCCATCGGAATACCCTTAACCTGTTGAAAATAGTTGGTGCCGTCAAATAAGATGTTTTCAAACAACACAATGCGAATCAAGTCCTCGTATTTTCTGAATGTAATATGCTCTTTTAAGTCATATATTTCATGTAGTTCCTTCAAAATTTC
This sequence comes from Amaurobius ferox, assembly GCA_951213105.1. NCBI lineage: Eukaryota > Metazoa > Arthropoda > Arachnida > Araneae > Amaurobiidae > Amaurobius > Amaurobius ferox. The sequence continues at coordinate 76,764,353 of OX578140.1, forward strand.
ATATAGATTTTCCAGATTGATGTTGTTGAATAAATCACGGAAATCGTAACTTTTGAAACGTATATCCCTGCTATAAAATGGAAGTCGGTTGATGACATCGTAACTATTATTTATCATTACTGTTCCTTGTTTCTTGAGTATAATCATAACATTTTTAAGTATTGATTTTACTTATTTTTTAAGTATTGATTTTACCAATTTGATTTTACTTTTTATCCAAAAGAACTGGAATTGATTGAGAATATAAGTAAGGAGGAAGATAGTGTTGATTTTCTAGATATCACACTAAAACATGACAGTAGATATGGTACTTATACCGTCTTATATGACAAGAGAAACAATTTCAATATAAAAATCAACCGCATTATTGATTGGAGGTCCAATTTGACCAAAAACATTTTCAGAAATGTCGTCATTGGTCACCTCAAAAGAAATCAACGCATTAATACTTTCAAGTCTGATTGCATCATGCATAATAGGAATATTATGAAGGAGGCAATAAAACGTAATTATCCAATTGGCTTCCTGAAATGTTATTATAATTCCCTATTTAATACAAAAAAGGGAGAAAATGCTTACTTAAAGGATATGGCAGAGGTATAGAACGATGAAAGTGAAAATAACGAATAGCGCATGCGTGGACTTCTGTTATATATGATGCACTCCATCTTAACCGACAGGGGCATTTGCTGCATTTCCATTCTTTCCCTTGCGATCCTGGTCGATTCCTATTTGTTTTCTTTGCACTTTTTCGAGTGTTTTTGATTTGACACATTTACGGAAGTATGGCTTCTGCATGGCATTGGTACCGTGAGTGTTGCCCGGGCATAAAAGCAGTCTTTTAAACGGGAAAGAGGGGTCGCCATCCCCCTCTACCATTTTATGCCTTGCATTTGGTCATTTCCCCTCTTTTTCATATGAATCTTGTATGTTACTTTAGGAGAATGTGCTGCATTGCGCCAACTTCTGGAGAAAAATTGGATAACTGTGAAATAATTTTATTTTAATATATTTACTATGCTATATATATATATATATATATATATATTTATTTATATTTAGAGGTGGGCAATTCGAGTAGCTTTTTAAATGGGTTTTGAAATTTTGACATAAAAGTTAGGACAAAATAATGAAACTGATCATCGAGCTTTCAGACAGCAAATTTACTCTCTAGACTCATATAGAAGTTTATTAAAGTTTAAAAAAAATTGTTTTAAGGTATAATGCTTTTCACAGACCAGGAAATCTAAAAGTAATTGTACCAAATTGTGGATATTAAGATGTCGTACGTTCGAGTCCAATTCAGAACATATTTCCATTTGTGCCCAAAACGTTGATGATTCCAGTTGATTGCAGGATGAAAAACTATAAACCAAACGTGTGTCATATAAAAAGGAAAAAAATATATATTTTCCAATAAGATTCGATTGAGCACAGCAAAAACGCTGACAAACTAAATCTACAAATAAGTCCTACCTACCCCAGGGGAACTTTTTTTGGGTTTGATACTCTGTCAGTAGATAAAAGCATAGGGATGGGGCGTTGCCACAGTTAGGCAGGTAATTTCATTGCAGATAACAGCATACATGGACAAGTTTCTTCAACATGGAACAGCCAATATTTGCAACGGTAGTCAGAAATATTGCCATGCAGCAAATTGACTCTCACGGTTTTGACGCCCGGCTGCGAAGATTGAACGTGTTGTTATTCATAGAAGTTACCTAACTGTGGCAAATAGCATATTTTCTTGTTAACCTGAAAGTATCGCTAACCCATGCTAAAAGTGCATCATATACCCGAAACCGAGCCATGGATGCTGTTATCTGCAATGAGGACACGATCCTAGTTAAACTACACTAACGCTCAAGATGTTCTACATTAAAAATTTTATGTACAGTAGTTAATTTTGCAAACGTCTATTATATTGTATTTCATGACGATAAATAGTATTTCTATATTTTGAATGAAAGGTAATTTTGATTTTCGATATTTGGATATAATATCCTATTTCGAAGAATCCCAATTCCAGTTGCGGGTGTAAATAACAAATCTACAGAAAAGGCAAAAAAGAAAAAAAAATGCATAACTCTGACCGTAGAAAAAAGTCTAAAATAATACTCATTACAGGCTAGACTTTCACGAGAAAAACGGGGGAGAAATAACTAGCGATTCAATATAATGGTATGTGTCTAGAACAAGCATTATCACACATAAGCGGTATAAATAAAAGAAGTGATGATCCTGTACCGATCCTTTTTTTCGCCATTTGTTGTGGGATTTTCGGGTTATCGTGCATCTAATGACAGGATAGGACACAAGGAATTCAAACACCATGACGAATTATGGCTCGGCGACAAAGACAAGTAAGCGCAGTAGTTTCTAGTATTCATTCTATTTTAAGACGATAAATAAATCTTGTTTGGATATGTTATGTAATATTGGCTAATCGAACTCAACAAAATAGTTTTTATTTATCTTTGAGCAAACATGAAGAATATAATGTGTCCAACACATGATTTTACCCACAAGCTAACGTTTTGTGAAAAATAAGACTTTTCTTTTGATTCTCCTAAAATTTAATGGATGTATTCTATAAAACTAATAAAACTAGTCGCATACAATACAAAATATATAATCTCAACCGGTTTCGGAAACTAAAGGTAGACTTTTTCGTCATGACAAGAAGGGCAACCTTCAATCGTTAATTAGGATCGTCAAATGCTGTTATGACAGCACACGTGACTGAATCAGAGAAACGAAGAGATGGAAAGAAAGGGAAGTAAAAACCATGGTGGGGTGGAACGAGTAGTAGGATATTAAGAATGGAATATCTTATTAAATTAGATTAGGCAATTAACCGGTTTCGAAAATTACATAAGCCAAACCAGCTGTAAAAATATCAGTTTATAAACAAAAATGAAAAAAACAAATGAAGGAACAAACAGGTTTTAAAGACTCTAAGTGCTAACTTCGTTAACAAATTGCTCGGAAAATAACAAAAATTTAGAAAATAGGTAGAAAATTGCCAAAGATAAAAGGAAGTCAATAATATTGAAAAATTAAACCAGAGTTTTCCAATAAGAGAAGAAAAGGAAATTATCGTTAATAAGGGAGGAGTTTGCCTGAGAAATTTTTAAGAAAGTATTACTTTAACGAGTGACAAGTGTGCTTCTTGCTTGTCATGACGAAGGCTGTATTTTGCGTTCAAAATCGATAGACAATATTTATTTTGTGTTAAATGTTGCTTTAAGTGAAGTTTTATTTGAAGAAGGCTGTATTTTGCCTCTGAAACCGATAAACAATACTAATTTTGTATTGAATGTTTGTTTAAGCAAGTTGTATTTGAAGAAGAAGGCTGTTTTTTGCTTACAAAACCGATAGGCAATATTAAATTTGTGTTGAATGTGTCTTTAAGCGAAGTTTTATTTGAAAAAGAAGACTGATTTTTGCTTTCGAAACCGATTGACTATTTTATGTTGGATGTTTCTTTAAGGGAAGTTTTATTAGTTTTGCTTCATTAGCAGCAATTTAAGCTATACGTAGAAGCGTTTCAGTTACTGATTAAAATAAACATACCGAATGTGATGGAATTCGCCACAATTCTTTCGAGATATTGTAGAAATAAATGAGAAAATCTAAATTTCTATGTCGAGAACAGATCGCGGTTAATAAGCAATTATATTAGTTTTTTTCTGGCTAAAGTTACTTTTAAAGCACCAACTCAATTGATGATAATGTGAATATTTAATTTTTATAAATATTTTCGTTTTAAATCATAAACACACAATATTTCGACAACAGCGCTTAATATGATCTTATAAATCCTATTATTCCCTTCCCAATTAAATAAAAATGTACTTGTAAAATGACAATTTATATATGACAATTTATATCCATAATTATGTTATAACGTTATTTTAATTTTCAATATTATTATAGTGTCACTTATATATTTCTCAGCGTCAAGAACAAAAAAACTTCATAAAATGAGGTTCTTTGTAGTTTTTAAATTTAAACTAGTGTTTGTATGTGTTATACCGTGAAAACAATAGAGATAAAACTTTTAAAGATCATTTGTGCATGTACTTATATACTTATTTTCTCTTCAATTGGGGATTCGGTTACTAACATATCCAGTGCCTCACCCCACCCCACTCCAGGAAAACTACCTGGCTACGAGCCTGCCCATGAGAAGTTGTAACTCCCGCAGCTCTTTATATACATATGTCCACAGATCTCATGAGAATAGAGATCACATCCTTACCATTGTCCTTAGAAGATCACTGAGCAATCAACATCATCCCAGTTATTAGTTTCAATTCTCTCCAAAATTATTAATAATATAAAGAGAAATACAAAAAAAGTTTATTGGTTTTAGGCGATATTGAACTGTAAGAATACTCTAATTTGTGTTATTATTTTCTCAAAATACTAACATTTATTAATCTGTAGAAAAAGTCATATATTAACAGACCAGATTTTTAAATCAAAAATTAGAACTTGTTAAATTAAAAAGAACACCAAGAAAATGTTTAATAATACTAATATATTATTTACCTTCAAAATAATCTTAATAATTATAAGAATATGATCTTATCGCAATATACATTCTGTTGCATAACCACCTAAACAATCACTTTTTCAATATGTATTGATACAAACAAAATTCCTTACTAGATAATAGCGAAAGAGTTACAAAGGGTTACAAGAGTTAGCCAATCGGTGGACAAAGGCGGGACATCACTCATAGTGCAAGCCTTTTGAAACCGACCTGTCACCAGTGTCGGGCCGAGAAAATAGAAGGATGGGCTGCGACAAGGGTTGTCCAATGTCCATTCTCTGGTTGAGCAACGTACCGTGTCGATGCACAAAAGGGTTGGGGGTGGTTGAAAGCATCCTCGTTAGCTGGACAAGAGCAAGATATACTCACAGTATCAATTCGATGGACCGTGAAAGTTGGCCATTGCAGTTAAGACAATGCAAGTCAGTTATAAAATATGATCACCAGGACATTTTTAATGTAGAAAATAATTTAAATATAAATATTAGACAAGTATATACAGAGTGATAAAGTATCCCTATCAATAATCAGACGTATCTGCAGGAGGAAATTTAACCGAACTTAAAATATCCTTCTCAAAAGATATGGAAGTGATTTTACTAAAAATAAAAGGAAATATTTTAAAAAATTACCACCAGGGAAATTCGGCGGTAAAACATATTAAAAATGTGTGATCTGGAAATGTGTAAGTTAGAGGCATAATAACGGTACGGTCAATAAAATTTATTGGTAATCTCAGTCAGTTTTGAAAACATGGCTACATAATTGCTACAATTTCTATCAAACAGTAGTTTCAGATATCTACTTTTCCTAAATTGTCTATTAGATGTTTTATCATATTCAAAGCTTACATAATTTTATTATTCGCAGTGCTAAACTAACTCATGATGGATGTTTTTGATAGCACCTTTTTTCTATCAGAGGAAATTGCTTCATATTTTGAAAAAGTATGTATATCAAGCTTGGTTGAGTTTGGACCTGTCAATATAGTCTTGGAAATTTATATCCTGCAAATTGACTTGTGATTGAGTGGTAAGGGTAACCATTTGGTCAGGAATGGACAATACATTTATGAGAAAATTGATAATTGGTAAAGTGTCATGTTTTAAGTATTTAAGCAACAAAATAGAATTAAGCAACAAAATACTTGCAGCATATTTAGAAAGGAATTCATTAGTTGACAGATATAGACATACGACCAAAATAGGTCAGAGGGATGGGATGCCTTTTATGAAGTATTTTCTAAAGAAAACTGCATTAGACTGTCTGAGCTAAGGATCAAACCATTGTTTCGCAGTTTAAGATGGTCCCTAATCTCTAACTCGTTAAGTTTTAGGATTTTCCTTTGTGTGTGTGAAGCATAAATGTTGAAATGAAGATTTGTGCTTCTTTTAAAATTTCAACAAAATAATTAGAAATATTTATACTATTTATCAAAAAGCAATACACTCATTTCATAAAAAAATTAACTTATTATTATTTCATAAAATTTTTTAAAAAAGGCACAAACCTACCACATTTTAATATCAATACTTAGCAAAAAAGCGGCAAAATTCCTAAAAACTAAACAAGCTAGAAGATAACAATAAAGACTCTTTTCCATAGATTAATGCGGAAAAACTATGAAGAACGGGTAGGAGGAAGATATCTTCATAACTCCCCAGGTTTAAGTGATCAGCGTTGAAATTATTACGCCAGGGGTTTTCTGTGTAACTGAATGCATAAAGGATAAAGTCAGTGTAGCAAGTTACACAGTTCCAATAAATATCCTCCGGTTTAGATGAATAAATGTCCTCCCCCCTTAGAGGTAGGCACTAACTTCTTTCAGTCGCATCTCTGCTACATTTATATTCTGGCACCAGTTTCAGAACATTAAGCTTACTTTCATCACAAAAACTTCCTTGGCCGAAAAGGAGGTAACGGAACTCGAACTTCCTCATTTACATCCCAGTCATGCTACCAGCTACGTTACTCCGATCATGTATTTACTTTAGAAAACTTCCCAGGCTCCAGAATTTTTGAAACAGAAGACTTCCACAAATTAAACATTCACCCTCATTTACCGAATAGAACAGGGGGGAGAAACTCGCAACTGACAATCATCCTTGACATTTCTTTCAAATGCGCACCTGCAGACATTTTTTGATGAGTCCATGCCCAAAAGGTGACAATTCTTTCTATAGAATAATTCTGCTGTCCATCTTTTTATCCGGCGGAAAATTGATTCCGCCTTTGAACCTGACAAGTATGCGCGTTCAAGCCCGGAGGTTGTCGGCATTCCGTCAAAGAGAAAGTTCATTAGCGACCGCAACAGGAGGCAAAGGGAAAAGAAAGCCCACGAGGATGTGTTTTAATTACATGCGAAGAAAGCACATTTGACACTTGTCATATTGTCATGCCTAATCGACACATACTGGAATGATGAGGCTTTGCAGCCGGAATTTCTGGACATATGCGCGCGAGAGTTTCGATATCTCAGTTGGTGGTAATGATATGGTTATGCCATGGGGATAGTTTCCAAAATATGTTGAAATAAATAACTTAATTATTATAATTTCCAAATTTGCAGTATTTCCACCGAACGGTGTTCTCAACCACAAAATATTTCGCAGACCCGCTGTACCGTATTCATTTGTTTCAGATCTATAAAAATTGCGACCCAAAAGATTTCTGATAAAATCGTGGGGACCCTTTATAATGCAAATTTTATTTAACCACTAATTTGTTAATTTTTCGTTTTTATTTACAAATTTAACAAATAAATTTAAATGTTATACTGTCTGATATAGTCAATTGAAAATATTCTTAGATAAATTTTATAGCAGAATAAAAAGAACACGATAATACAGCACAAGACTGTAAATGAAAAATATTAAAATGCAATATTTTTAATTATAGTAATTGCTTAAAGAAATCAAAGTAATTTTATTTCGAATTTACATATCTTCTGATATTTAACAACGGCTGTTTGCTTAAAATGATGCATTTACATGGTCAATACCAGATACAAGAAATGAACAGAATTCATTGATGTAAAATATCACATTGTGGTACTGTACTATAGAATAAAGTTGATGTTCAGAAATCACTTTGGTTATATGTGAATTGTTCCAGTGTCTGATGAAAAACAGTTTTGCATTTTGCATACAACCTATTTCCTATGTTTTCTTGTATTTTTTTTAATATTTTTCTTCTGCATTTTCATGTTCTGCTTTAATTTCTCAGTATTTTTGAATGGGGCTATGATACGTGAACTATGTACTTTGTCTCAATATTGCGAACTGTACGTATGCGTACAATACACAATATTTGCGCTTTTGCTTGTGCATAAAGTCACGCACTACAGGGTGTCCCAAAAAGATTGAAATGCGCTTTAATTTTCACCTGTTGGAGATAAGAAAGTCGGAGAAAGATACAGATATGCGGGTTTTTTTTTTTTAATGATCTTGTTGCATTAAAAATAAAAAAATTTCTTATTGACCAAATTTATGTAAGAGGGTCGTATAAGCATTTAAAATATGTAACTTTTTGAAAATTAATAGGAGAACTATTTCATTAACGTAATCTTATTTCCTACCTTAATTTCAACAGTTTTGCAATTTACATTACCCACTTATCTTCAACAGGTAAAGAATTAAAGCGCGTTTCAATCTTTTTGGGACACCCTATATACTTATTACGCTATAGTTACAACCATCCTACAAGGAATTTCTAATGAAACATGTCTAGCCCATAATGCAACTCTTTATAATTGATTTCAAACAAGCGTAACACAAAATCATAAATCATCATTAACCCTGTTACTAAATGAATTGTAATAATACGAATACATTTCTGTTAGGATATCTTAAAACAAGGTTTACAGGATACAATGTTGGTCAGGTGGCATGTCCGTATTCATATTATTAACGAAACACCTCAGAACATGCAGAAGGCATCGGAAGATCAACAGTAGATTTGCCCCCCTTCTCAAGCACTCATAATGGCATTGAGGCCTCGATGCCATCAATAAAAATGGTTTACTACGTGTTACCATAGATGGGACGACAACAGAAATGGAAAACCTATCATTAATGACCATAAAGCTCGCCGGGTCGCTTGCTGTCTAATGAGTTTATTGACTGGGAAGTCTTGGGGCCCGGCCAAAGGGGCCGATCAACACCACGCCCTTATAGCGCCCTTCAGGAATCCGCAACATGAATCATGGGACTTTTAAGTTTAGTCTTAATTAATTTATCTTTCTACGGTTGCAAGAAAGAAATATATCCGTAGTAGATGAAGATATGTGAAGTATAAATAGGAGATGTATGAAAACCTTTAGGGCAGAATGCTGTCAATGAGAAAATTAGTGACACCTGTCGGGAAGTTAGTTTCTGCAATTCATTTTCGGGACTGTATTGATTTAAATGGGCAGACGATTCTATGATGCAATAAAATGATATATGATATGAACAGAAAAGGAGCTCAAGCCATTCAGTCATTTCATTAATAAAATATGCGACAGAAATTGATCGGCTTCTTCTGTTTTCTTTTTCGTTTTGTTTTTTTAACGTACAGAATACGCGCACTTTTTGTGTGGTATGAAAATAAATTTGCGCGGTTTGAAACTGTAATTTTGCGCAGTGTGAAAAAAAGGTTTTATATTATTATTAAAATATTTTTTTAGTGTTGCTGTTGGGCTTTATCGGATATATTTTTTCATAAATATTAAATTTGTTTATTCTAATGGCCGTAAATATTTTATTAAAATTAAATTGTCCTGGTTCAAAGACTTTCCTAATAAGCTAAGTAAGTCATTTTATTTATTGAAAAGTGCACAGTACAGTTTATGTGTATGAATTAAATATTCATCTCAAAAGGGGGGGGGGGGTGCAGTGACATAAGCACATATATTTAAAATTTTTGTCATTCTAATTTTTTATGTATTATACAACGCTGTTTAACTTCTATTATATACTGAGTAAAACATTTCGATCGAAATATTATTTCTGTTATTAGAAATAATTTCAAATGCAGTGACATAAGCACGTATATTTAATATTTTTCTCATTCTATTTTTTTACGTATTATACAACGATGTTTAACTTCTATTATATACTGAGTAAAACATTTCGATCAAAATATTTTTTTCTATTATTAGAAATAATTTCAAATGCAGTGACATAAGCACATATATTTAATATTTTTCTCTTTCTAATTTTTTTACGCATTATACAACGATGTTTAACTTCTATAAAATACTGAGTAAAACATTTCGATCAAAATATTATTTCTGTTATTAGAAATAATTTCAAAAGCAGTGACATAAGCACGTATATTTAATATTTTTCTCATTCTATTTCTTTACGTATTACACAACGCTGTTTAACTTCTATTACATACTGAGTAAAAACATTTCGATCAAAATATTTTTTTCGATTATTAGAAATATTTGCAGTGACATAAGCATATATATTTAATATTTTTCTCATTCTAATTTTTTTACGCATTATACAACGATGTTTAACTTCTATTATATACAGAGTAAAACATTTCGATCAAAATATTTTCTCTGCTATTGGAAATAATTTCCGTAATATTTATGAATCACATTTTATTACGATTGTGTATTTCAGTAAGTACCAATTGAAATAAGTTTTAGTAATTTAGTTAATTTTAAATATGTATCTAAGCATTATCCTTATTTGATTGTTCGAAGGCTGGCAGTTGGAGAACTCGAATTAGAGAATTGTTTTAAAGGCCGCCTAAAGAAAATAGGCACCCCCCTCCTCCCTTTCAAGATGCAGCAAAATTTATGATATTTTATAAAACTATTAAAATTTTTTTCGTGAAAGAACTAATCCTTTCTTGTGTAATGAAAAATTTTCCCCTGAAAACACCCTGTTCCCCCCACTCTTTGCGGGTGTGCAGGGTTGGGAAGAGAATCTTTGAAGAGAGCATTTTGTTACCAGCATACTTCGAATGTGTATTCCGAAATTTTTAAAATTACTGATATAAATATTTTAGCATTTTAGTGTGATTTAAAACTATTTGTTGATTGATATAATTTTATTATATGAAGCAATATTAGTGTACGGTGCTGAGAGCACGTAGTGTAAGTCTGAGAGCAAATTGTGAAAAGTACTAAAATATATAAAAATAAAATTCAAATTATATTCGCCTTATTCATGACTACTATTTAAACTTATAAAAGGCAGGGACAACTATTTTAAATAATTTCTATTTTTTTTTTTTTTTAACAATGCACTACGCTAAGCGTCAGAAAAAAATCGTCTTAATCGAAAAGTGCACGAGTTTGCGCTTTCGATACTATAAGTGTGCGAAGTTTTAGACTTCTAAGTCACTGGGTGCTTTTGAAAATTCTGAAAATTTTTTTCGACTCTCACCCTATTTGTCTGCCCATGGGAGAATGAAATCCCGTCTCCGTTAGGTTTTATTTCATGGTCGATATCATAAGTGTACAAATATGTAGTGTCTTTATTTTATCATAAGTGTGTAAATATGTAGTGTAAATATATATCTAAAATAGTGTATCTTAGTGTCGAAAGCCCAGGCCGTCCGACTCATCCATAGACTAAGAGCAGCAATTTGGGCGGCCGGGTGTATTTTAGTGAGTAAGTGCTTTTCATAAAAATCCTATTTTTACCGCAGTTTGGGGAAGAAATCGAAAATTTAGAGTTTGTTAGATTCTGTCTCGTGTTTAATACTATAAGTGTGCAAAAGTTTGGTCTTCCAGGTCTAACGGGGGCATCTGAAGCATCTGAAATGACAGAAACAAGTTAGACGATTCTTATATAGATTCATAAAACAGTTATTTCTCAGTATCTACTATAGATAGAGAGTAGATGGTGGCTGATATGAATTCAGCATTAAATTCTGGAGGAGGTTGGGATTCAATAAGAATTTCCATTTTCGGTTCTTTTGCCATTTCCTGATCAATTTTTTTATTTTATTTTAATTGAAACATTTATTTCTCAAAATATGCTATATATAGAGCTTATACGACGACTGATATACATTCAGCATCAAATTCTGGAGGAGGTTGGGGGTTCACTAAGGACTTACAATTCCAGGTCAAAAAGTTTCCTTCAAACATCTGTTTCTCAGGATAGGCTATAAATAGAGCGCAGATGATGGCTGATATGGATTAAGCATGGAGTTTCAGAGGAGGTATAACAGAGGGGATTATAGGGTTCACTGTGGATTTCGACCAACAGTTCTAGGGATGCGTTATTTCGGGTTTTTCCGAAAATGCGCATGACTGTTCAAAATAAATATGCGAAGGAGAATAAAGATGCTTTATAATTACGTCAAAATTACAGTGTACGCACCATAGGAAAGCTCTTTCATAATTTTCTTGTTTATTATTCATTTATATTTAGAATTGGTTGCTAAATCATATGAATGTGTCAATGATGCATTTTTAGCCATACCACACCAATATCGTTCCACGCAAATTACAAGCATGCCTACCTAGAGAGAAGACTTGTGGTTTCACTTTTGCGTCGCGAATTCGACGAGATCTTATAGAGGCGGAGTAAAAAGCACTTAATTAATACCGATATTAATTTATCTTCCTATTATTACTAACTAGAAAAGAACTTCTCTAGACTTGCTGAAAGCGAAAAGTGGAGTACAAATAGTAGATGGATGAAATCCCTTCGAGGCAGGATGCTGTCAATTGGAGAATTAGTGACACCTGCTGGTGAATAAGTTTCTGCACTTCATTTTCTAGACGGTATTGATTTAAATGGACAGATTGGCATTAATCAGTTCGGTGATGAAATGAGATGATATATGAGCTGAGCAGGGAAATGAACTCAAGTCGTTTCTTTCATCGATAAAAATTCTAGATAAATATTGATTTTGAGGCCGTTATTTATTGTGTACATTTACCATCGCATCTGATAGAAGAAGTTATAGTAAATACTTTGCACACCTGGAAAAGCAAGCAATGCTACAGCAAATGTTTTTGAGGGTATACAGTGTCTTCAGTAAAAATTCGTTTTAAATTATATGCACATGAAATATCAGTATAAAAACAAAAAAATTAAAGGAGAATTGAAGTTTTCACTAATATAAAGAATCTCGCTCCTATTGCAGTGATAATAATCCGTGGACTGTTTTTTTTAATCTTAAAGACTGAATAATTGATAACAGCACTGGAAGCAAGAAAAGCAATTTTTATTGCTGTTAGTGTAGTTATCAGTTATTCCATGATGAAAGCCGCTAAAAAGTGCGAAACTTGTCCATGAATGTTTGTCGAGTGGCAGCAAGAAAAGCAATTTTTGGCTGTCAGTGCAGTTATCAGTTATACCATGATGAAAATCGAGTAAAAGTGCTAAACTTATCCATGAATGTTTGTCGAGTGGCTGCACTGGGAATGCTATTCCTAGCTTTGAAAATCCCATGTTTGCGTATTCTGTGATTAAGCACTATAAATTATATTTATAGAATAATTATAAAACAGTTCTGCATCTATGGTATTAAACATAAAACAATACAAAACCACAAAGGATCATAATTTAAAAACATCCTGTAAATTTTTTACGCAAATTTTTATATATACCTTTATCTTAAACGCTAATCTTGTCCCTTTTTCATTAAATTCTAAACCTCATATTCACAAACAAAAATTTCCATTTACATTCCACCAAGGCCTAAAACTTCATTAAAACGTTCTAGAATATTATTTTTTAAGAAAACCGAAATTGCGACGGAGGTAAAGTATAAGTTCATTGTTTGTATCAAGAAGCATGGAAACTGTTCGTTCTATTATAACAACAAAGCATGTTAAAAATAACAATTCCAAATTTTCCGGACGAAAATTTCTGGAGAAAATTCAGCGAGTAATTGTTAGCTTCGCTATTAACATCATTAAATAGCAAGATGCTATAAAAGTGATTATGAGCCCTTTAGTACAGTAATATAGTCAGAAACTTTTTACTTGACAGAAATTTTTTAATGTATTTTTAATAACAATGTAACTTAGAATACTATAGGAATTTTCATATAATTGCAATTTTAAGTTTTTTTTTATATAATTTATATTCCACAGGAAGAACTGGTATACTGCTATTGCTTAAAAAACTTTAACTAATGGAATACATAATTAGAAAACATGACTTTGTGCACAATCAATGATATGCTAGGATACAACGTACGTTTTGTAAATCTTTTGATTTCCTTCTTCAGTGCCATCAAGTCTGAACTTGAACACCCAAATGAGAGCTAGGCTGTACCGGCCTAACAGAAAATGATTAAACAATAGATCCCAATAAGGTAAAACGTGGTTTAAAACGTGTCTCAAAGTAAAGCTTAAAATAACATCAAAATTATGTCAAAAATCAAGAATTTTATAAATTTTTAATCGCTAATTATTACTGGATGACGAGTCACCGATTTGAATTTTCTTTTGAATCTCTAGTATTGAAATATGCATTTCAGTTTTCGAAGAGTTTTCTCTCCAGTTTGATATCAATATTGAATCATAAGCCTTTGATATCAATAAAAATTCCAGCAATATAGTTAATGATTTTTTTTTTTCAATGAAACCAGTTTTCTTGGAGATATGTTACGACCATGCCTAATTATTTGTTTCCGGCTTTCGTTCTTTTTTTTTTTTGTTCCGGACGTTGAGTTCATTTACCTGCATTTAATTTAATTTTGCTTGTTTGCTTCTCAAATTCATTTCCCCATATATTTTTATTTTTTCTCAATTTACTTCTCTTTCATTACACTAGAGGGAGCTACTATATTGAGTTCGTCGTTTAGACATTTTCTATCTGGTCTGCGTAGTCTAGCTCTCTTTTAGGCTTTCAGGACCAGGTTTGTTCGCACTGAAGAAGAAAATCAAAAGATTTCCAAAACGTACACTTGCTTGCTTAACATGTTTGTTGCACATCATTGTACGTTGTGTTCTAGCGTATCATTGATTGTACACAAAGTCACCTTTTCTAATTATGTATTCCATTAGTTAAAGTTTTTTAAATAATAGTAGTATACCGGTTCTTCCTACGGAATATAAAATATAAAAAAAACCTTATAACTTAATTACAATTATGTGCAAATTCCTAAATGACATTGTTATTCAAAAGACATTTAAAAATTTCTGTCAAATAAAAAGTTTCTGACTATATTACTGTCCTGAATGACCCATAATCACTTTTATAACATCTTGTTATTTAATGACGTTAATTTCGGTGCTAACAATTACTCGCTAATTTTTAGATGAAATCCAAAGATTTCCAAAGCGCACGTCTGCTTACTTAACCTTATTTGCGCAATACTTTACGTTGTGTCAGAAATTATTATATTTCATAGATTGAAAAGTAGTTCTAAAATTTTATTTAATCACCAAAAAAAATATTCATAGTCATATATGAAGATATCCTATTAAAATTTCAGATAATATTTTTAAATTTTTTTTTACTTTTCCCAAATCTTTACACGGCGCCTTTTCATTAAATTGCCAACTTCATATTCATAAACAAACAAACAAAAAAAAATCCCATTTACTTTCTCCCGAAAACCTAGTGTTCATTAAAAATATTCTAAAATTTTGCGAAAGAAAAAAAGAAAAATCGAAGTCACCTCACATACATAGCGGAGGTTGAATACCGTCATTGTTTGTATCAAAAACTTCGCGACGCAAACTATTCCATTACAAACAACAAAGCGTGTTGAAAATAACACTTCCAGCACCAGAAATTTTCCGGAGAAAAATCGGTGAGTAATTGCTAGCGTCGCTTTCATAATCATTACAACGCGATATATTAAAAAAGAAGCCGACAAAAAGAAGCCGATTATGGGGCCCTCTGGCATACCTGTCGCCGTGCGATACAATGCGAGCGGTACTTGATGAGTCTACTTTTTCATTAAGGAAGCTTCCTTTGTGTATCACTTTCTTTGTGATATCGTTCTTTGAAGGATCCTTTTTTTAAAGTCTCCGCGAGTAATTAGAGAAAGAGACTTTTTGCCCAAAATTGAACGAATACTTCATTTTTATGAGTTTCGGCGTTATGGCTTTTTCTTTGCCTGCAAGGTGTAATGAAAGGTTTTTATTTTTATTTTTTTAATAAATGAACGACCGTGCTGTGTGCCCTTTTTTTTTTTTTTTCCTGTTTTTGCTTTTTATGTAAATATGGTTTTTTACACTTTACTCTTTGCTGAGAAAAGTGGATTAGCTCAAATATCAAGGTTAACTTTTTCAGCTTGAAAAACATATCTCATTATTACTTCCCTTCACTTCATACATAACGCCAGTGCAAACCGGTTATAACGAACCTGGGTTCTAATGCAATTTTAACACTTTCATTTTGACATATATTGATCAAATTTCACATTTCTTTAAAATTCTTATACTTCTTTTTTGGGAGAATTAAATTAAATATATTAACAGAATGTTTTGAATGACGATGTATGACGATACTACAGGCATTTGAGCATAACTGTAAATTTTCTATTTCTTTCTATTATGTATTCTGTACGAAGAACGGGTGTACTGCTAGTATGCAATAAACTCAAAATGGTTGTTGAAATGTATGGCCATTTAACAGATATTGAAAAATTATGTCATATCCCAATTTAGTAAAATAGAATGAATTTAGAATTTTATTCGACAAATAAAAAAAAATCGATAGAGTACGGAAAAGTGTTCAAAGTCGATCGTAACCTGCAACATATTTTGGAAAAGGAGCTTAAGGTTTCACTTAAAAGACGGTTTTTAACACTTTACAACATAGTTGAAAGTGTTTATGACTTTGTTCATTCTGTCTGTCTGTCTATTATAAGCACGATAACTGCCGTAAAAATGGTTTTATCGAAATGAAATTTTAGTATGTTTTTCAGACGGTCTGTGGGACCTATGGGAATATAAATGAATAATATCACCCAATTAGATTTTTATTGAACCCGGATTGAAAAAATGAAATACATTGAATCCTATGGTACCTAATGTTTCAAACATTTTTTAAGCGAATTTAAAATTCACAAATTGTTTCGAAAATTTTAGGAAATATTCAAATTATCCCATAAAATATATAAAAAAAAAATTCAGTAAAATATGCTAGGTAGTTTTTTAAATAAAAATTATTTAATATAGGGAGAAAAACAAATTCAATTAAATTCTGACTCTTGTTATATCCTCCATAAAGAAAAAAAAGATATATTATATAATAAATATCTTTCCAAGAGTTTAATTATTTTATATATGAAAAATGTTTCACATTTTAAAATAAATATGGTAGATAACAATTTTTCAAATTTTTAAATAAAATAAATTATTATAATATTGGGATGAATTAAACGATTGGAAAAATGATTATGAATCAAATGCTGCTTTTATATAGAGGCGATTTATATTTCGATGACGTCATTTGAATAAAGTTCATTTGTTTTCGATGAAGTTTTCAAATATAATACATGATTGTAGTGTTATGATAATTTTAAAAATATTACCAAGGAATGTATCGCATTTTAGAGATGTTTAAACCAGGCAATTTATATTTCAATGCTGTCATTTGAATGAAGTTCATTTTCTTCGATGAAGTTTTCAAATATAATAAATTAATGTATTATTGTGATAATTTTAAAAATATTACCAAGGAACGTATCGCATTTGAGAGATGTTTGTATAAAATTGCATTGAAGTTGGAAAGTGTTTCATAATCAATGCTTTATACATGATTGATCTTTCTTGTTAATATATTGATTTTAATTAAACAGAACATATAGTGCACTTAAACAAAACTTATAGTGAACTTAAACAAACTTATAGTGAACTTAAACAAAACTTATAGTGAATTTAAACGTTGAATTTTATGCATAAGGATTACAGATGCGATATGGAATAAAAGTGTTATGTAGCCCACTGGCTCAATATGGTTCCCCATGCAATGACTAATAACTTCCCCTTCCTGTTACCTCAAACCTCAAGTTACCACACACTATCACACCTTGTTAAATTGCACTAGCAACCTACACAATCGAATATACACTTGACAAGTCAAAACCTACTAGGGTTGTTAAAATTAGGCAGGTTCATCCATAAGAATAGGGTTCACAGGAAGCAAACTTGACGGGGTCCCCAATAACGAGAGGCGCCCTTTTTGAAGTCGGAGCCCCAAGTGGGACCGGTTAATGAAGTAGCGGCCGATGTCGGCAAATTAACATAATAACGAGATAAGCGGGCGGCAATTCTATTAAATTTGGGAGGGCACGTAAAAATACACCTGTTTAAGATAGTACGAGAGGAAATAAAGACACACAAGGTAACTGATACTAGATTTATACACGTAATTGAAATAATTATCGTAAGTCAGATAAATCAAGGTACATTATACAGGTGCAGAAACACTCAAGAAGAAGACGGAAAAAAACTGAGTTGATATATCCCCTCTCAAATACAGTAAAATTTATGCATAACGAGCCATAGAGGAACAAATCAGATTTTGGATTCGTTATTAGAGCTATCGTTGTAAGAAATACGAACATTTTAAGAAACAAAAGAACAAACAAATCAGAAAAGTTTGTGAAACAAACCGTGAATTTGGGTAACATTGGAAATTTTGATGGAATAAAAATATTTATTGAGTTTAATACGTGTTCTTGATAATCAGGCATGTTGTAAGGCTAAAATTTTTGCAATGAACATTTCAGTGATGGTTTTTCATTTTTGGAGCAGTTCCATTCATTTCGATTTTATAGTAAGAAGGTAAAATCTATAGAAATAAAAATTTATATTTCAGAAGTTGAAATTAGTAAATTTTTGTAAAGAAAATGTTCAAATTATAACAATTAATATGGATTTCCTTTTAATGTTTAATATTAAATAAATATTAAGGAATTAATCATGAAGCAATACTTTAGTAATATTATTTATTGTATTTATGAGATTTCAAATGAAATTAAATTTCTCTTGTAGAAATATTTTTCACCTCATATTCAGAAGTATTTGAAGTATGAACATTTTTCTTAGATTCAAGAAACTCACCCAGGTTTTTGTATACAGAAACAAAATATCGCTTTAGATATATTTAGTTTGAAACAATTCTATTTGAACTAGTTATAATTAAGTCTAAAAATACTTTGTGTATCAAAACAACAAACAAAAAAAAAGGTGCAACGAAACCTTCCACATGCATCCCGGAGATCCATTTATTTCATTGAATTAATCACTCCTTCACAAACATACACTTCAACTTCAACCTCTCATTTTACGAGGACATAAAAACCTCACGATGTTACTGTACAATCGTTATTTGATGAGGCACCACCACTGTACCAGGTATTTGCGAAAACTGCATAAAATTCCCAAAGAATATCGATCACATGATTCCGCCAGATTCCCGGTGCATTTTTCCAATATCATGCACTTCCTTCCAGGTAGCATCTTAAATGTCTAATGGTGAGAATTTCCATGGTTGGTTGGAGCGGAAGATATATATACTTGCAATCATGGTGGGAAACGGCAGATTGTGTTTGTACACTATGTCGTAATGCAAAGATCATGGATGGATCTGATTGAAGAGAAAAATGATAGAATAGTGTTGTATATACGGGAAAAAAAAAAAAACCATTAATTATTTATGGGTTGTATTTAGTTGGATAAAATTACACTTTCGTGAATAAAAGTAATAAATATAAGAAAGTCATTTATCTTAACCAAAAACAAAAGCTTTCAAGTTTATCTTTGCCGAATTTGGCGACTGAAATTCCCTTACATTAAATTTATATTATGAAATTATAAATAAAATTACCAATTTATCAACGTGATAATTATCGCAATATTATTTTTTGGGGTAGGGGGTGTTAAAATGGCATTTTATTATGCCTGCCAAATCTTCCAAAAAGCATCACCATCACAGAACCCTCCCTCTCTCTCTCTCTCTCTCTCTCTATATATATATATATATATATATATATATATATATATATATATATATATATATATATATATATATGTATATATATATATATATATATATATATATATGTATATATATATATATATATATATGTATATATATATATATATATATATATATATATATATGTATATATATATATATATATATATATATATATATGTATATATATATATATATATATATATATATATATGTATATATATATATATATATATATATATATATATATATATATATATATATATATATATATATATATATATATATATATATATATATATATATATATATAAATAAAAATTGAAGGATTTTAATCGAAAATTATGCATAAACTACTGTATGTACAAAAAAACCCATCTCTAGCATATCTGTTACAAATGAGTAACTATAAGCCAAGACTAAGGATAAAGATAGAAGGTAACATATCACTACAATGGAAAGGGGGATGAGAAGAATATTAGGATTCAAAAATCACAATTAAAAGTATATAAAAGTAAATAAAAATAAAACTCGGCAAAAATGAGAATAGGCAATAATAATCAGCTCAAGATAAGAGATTAAGAATAGAGAACAATCAATTGAAACTACACAAAAAATGGCGGTTAGTTCGAAATTGCATTCTCATCAGGACAGCCATACAATTCGAAATATATATATATATATATACATACATATATATATGTATGTATATATATATATATATATATATATATATATATATATATATATATAATAATAGAAGTTTGAAAATCCAATGAACGAAAAGTAAGAAGATGTAACACGATAAACCTAACTTTTTAAAAACACCCACAGAATAAAATATAATACAGCAAATCATCAATCATATGGATTAAAAATACAAAACTCAAGCTATCAAGTTACAGAAAATCAACCAAATTAAAAGGTATGGAAACAAAAAAAGAAAAACTTAAACTAAATTCAACTATCTAACTGGCTTACAAAACAAAAGTAAAAATCATCTAATCCTCAAGCATATGGAAAAAATAAATAAAATAAATATCGAATCAACAAGTCAATGAAAAATATATAATACAAAGGTATGGAATCGAAATAAGTATAACAAACGAAATCAAGCACAAACGCCTTACACGTGGACGAGGCTCTAAGCCTAAATCATGAATTGTTAACCTCTACAAAAATCTAATCATGTCCAAGTTTTTTGTAGAAGCAAACACAAAAATGTATGTTTCTGAAGAAATAGATAGATTAAATCTATAAACTATTTCTACTTGGACGACATACATAAAGAAGGAATAAAAAAGAAAAAATGAATACCTGGAAAAAGCACAGCGTATGTACATTCGATTCAATACAGGGATCGAGGGAACACTGATAGAAGAGACCAGTGTTGCCATTCGTAAAGAAAAAATAAAAAACCATTTACTGTTGCCATTCATAAGAATTGAAAAACTGTGAAGCGAAATGTTAAGAAAAAGTATTAATATACAAAAAGAGCTACTAAAAAGAGGGGCAAATAATAGTAATGCTGAAGTGGGAAGTGGAAAAAAAAAAAAAAAAAAAAAAAAAAACAAGAGAATGGAGATGTCTGGCTAATATAAGATACTATGAATAGAATTATATGATACTATGAAAAGAATTATAAAAATCCAGCTATTTTAAATTTTTTAACAATACTATTTACTAAATAAGAGGGATATTTATATAAATTACTAGTAATTTTGAGATTATTGATATGCATAGCATGAAATTTTATATTAGTTTAAATAATATATAAATTTTATATATATATATATATATATATATATATATATATA